>CM073731.1:85958202-86498457 GCA_037113605.1 Calophaca sinica
ATAACTCATGGCTTTCACTTTGTAAAGGGAAGATCAGATCATGCCATGGAAGACTACGTCGTTGCTCAATTTAAGCAAATTGATGACAATGAATTAGGTTTATTTGCAATATTTGATGGTCACTCAGGTCACAGTGTACCTAATTACTTGCGGACTCATTTGTTTGATAATATCTTAACAGAGGTATTATGGAATCTTCCTCTTTTGATTACTTAATCTATGATTGGCTTTCATGCATTCCACTTTTCAGGCATATGGCGGGTTGACAAACTGAAAAATAAGCAATGTCAATTCAAGTTGAATGAATTTGATACAACTATGTTCAATAGCAATTTGAATAAAATAGAAAAGAGGCTTTCTTTTCCATGTTAATTAAAGAAGTTTTTGTTTGTGCGTTTTGGTTTTACTTCTCTTATTTCTTTTACACTTATGAATTGTTATAAGCCATGCTAGTTTTTGTTTTAAGGTGTGTAGATAGACAACTTCTTGTAAGAGCTTATTGTATAAGTGTTTATCTTATAAGCGCTTATGTATGAGCCATTTCTATCAAAGAGAAAATATGTTTAAGTTGTTTTTAAACAGGTTGTAAGCTAGAGAAAATATGTTTAACTTGTTTTTATACAAGTTGTAAGCTGATTTCATTAGCTATCTTGTAGAGCCTATTGAAATAAACTGAAAACAGCTTATGGACATATTATAAGCGATTTCCATAAGCCCTTCCAAACACTCGCACAAGCATGTCAAAACGCATCATTGGTCTTGCATTTTTGTCACCTTTAGTTTAAATTAAATTTGAAGCAGAGACATTGGCTTTTGGATATAATGTATGCCTATAACTTCCTGTTCTTCCCCTACTCATCTCGTATTTGTTAATGTAGTCTGACTTCTGGACAAAACCCGCGGATGCTGTCAAGAGAGCATATAGTGCAACTGATTCTACTATTTTAAAGAAATCAGGCGAATTGGGTAGAGGGGGTTCAACTGCAGTTACAGCAATACTGATCAATTGTCAGAAGTTAGTAGTGGCCAATATTGGGGATTCTCGGGCAGTCTTATGCGAGAATGGCATGGCTAAACAACTGTCAGTGGATCATGAGCCAACCATAGAAAGTGAGGATATAAAAAACAGAGGTGGTTTTGTATCAAACTTCCCAGGTATTGAATATTATGTTTTTCAACAATAGCTGAATTATCTTGCATTTTAAAAAAATTTCTATGTTTGATACTGATACATGAAGGAAGTACAAGAATTCGGTGCTTCATAGAACTTTGTATGTATCGGATACCTATCAAATCCAATATCATATGTGTGCATCATTGAGTGTTGCACTAGATCATCCAGTTATGGTGTTGGAGCTCAGTGAGGATATGATTCTAAATATCTTTCCTTATCTGGTTGATTTTATTCTTAAAAAAAAAAAAATATTTGTTTATGCCTATCGATAGACTTCGATTTAGTGCTAATGATACAGCTTTTGTGATTGATTCAGGGGACGTTCCAAGGGTTGATGGGCAGTTGGCAGTGTCGAGGGCATTTGGCGACAAGAGCCTAAAGAAACACTTGACTTCAGAACCATTTGTGACAGTGAAGATGATAGATGATGGTGCGGAGTTTCTTATATTAGCCAGTGATGGGTTGTGGAAGGTAAGATTTGATAAATGATGAAGCATGATGCAAACTCCTTATGCACAAACATACATGTTGGATGTACACATTACATATTTATGCACTAGTCACATTTTGTTGTAATGAAATTATTATTACAGGTTATGTCAAATCAAGAAGCAGTAGATGCTATCAGAGATATCAAGGATGCTCGGTCCGCAGCAAAGCACCTCACTGAAGAAGCACTTAACAGGAAAAGCTCAGATGATATCTCATGCGTTATTGTGAGATTTCAGTGATTGCAAAATTTACATTGTAGATTTTGATCTACAAACTTTAGTGTGTATATATGGATAAATGTTGATATCCATCGGTTGTTATTATGCCGAGGCATAAATGTGTGATCTCCTTTTTTTTTTTTTACCTGCTTTCATCCAAACCAACTTGAAGAGCGTGTTGTTATGATGAAATAATACAAGAAAGATTTAGTTTTGGGTTGTGTAGGCCCGAAGTAATTTGTATGAATGCAAGGATGGTTGGTTAAAACATTTGCAAATTACTGTTTAGCCATTTAATTTTTTTAGATCATCATTTCTGCGCTCCTTCCCCTCCCCCTTCCCTTTTATTGGACGGATTTGGCTCTTCTTGGCAACTCACTTTAAACAAAATATTTAATCATGAAACGGGGGAGGGTCATAGTAAACATAAAAAATTAGTTCAAAATATTATTCGTGTTGATTTGGTCTTACAAAGTTTTAATTTGTGCACATTTTTGTATATAAAAAGTAATTTATGATAGTATGAACTTGTTGACAAGTTGAAAATTCTCTTGGAGAGTTAACTTTCATAAATCTTTGAGAACAAATCATATATGTATTAATGTTTGTGGACCATACAAGACTTGAGCAAGTCTAGGTCAGTCGGCCTCATGAACAAACCGCTTTCATCTTGCAAGCTCAGCGCTTGATGGAATGTGGACCGTATAAGATACAGGCCGAACACCTGGTCGGTCGGCCTTAGCAGATGCCCGACCGAGTGTCGTGCACATTCAAGTAAGTTGGTCAGCCGGTCTCCCTTGATTAACTCCCTATTTCGGACCTAAATTGTAAGACCCGACCCAATAAACAACTATATAAGAAGACTCTTCCCAATGCAAGATGACTCCTAACCTAATTTCACCTCCCCCGGTGGCACCACTGCGGACATCATCTTCTCCTATAGATCGATCTCTCGAAATCTTCCTCATGGCTCTCCCGTGTTCCATACGTGAACATTTTGGCACCCATCGTGGGCCGTAGTAAAACATCTCCCCGGCCACATATCCTTCTCCAACTCTGAGCTACCTAATCGGAGTTTCCATCGGACTAGCCCTTCATCTCGTCGGTCTTGACCAAACTAAAGCCATATCTACAAAACCTTAACCCCTAACGAAGAACACTGCGTTTAGATCTAAACTCTCGCCCTCCTTCACCTTTGTTCAGTCTGCCTTTATTCTGCTAAGGTCAAATCTACAAAACCCTAACCCTGAGGGTCCGTTTTCATTGATACTTCAAAGATTGAATGAGGTGCCAAATTTGAATGCCTTCTTTTGATGTTCTTGTTAGAATCGGGTCTACTTTTAATCTGATCTATTTTCCTATTACCCAACAATTTGATCATTGCACATTGACCTCTGTATTGTGTACTGATGAGGGTTCTTGGAACTGAAGTCTGTTTTCTGAGTGTGAGGGATTACAGAGGCACTACATTTTCTTTCGTTTTTTTAAAATACTCTGGTCTTTGGAAATTAACTTTTGGTTTTGTTTTGTCTAAAAAATTTCTTATGGCAGCTGCATTTAATCATGAAACGGGGGAGGGTCGTAGTAAATATAAAAATTTAGTTATATATCAACAAAAAAAAATTAGTTCAAAATATTATTCTGTTGGCTTATCAAAAAAAAATTATTATTCACAAAGTTTTAATTTGTGCAGATTTTTGTCTATAAAAAGTGATTTATGAAAGAATGAACTTGTTGACAAGTTGGAAATTCTATTGGAGAGTTAAGTTTTATAAATCTTTTTTTTTTTTGATGAGTAACTTTTATAAATCTTTGAGAACAAATCATATATCTTATATTTATTAATGCTTTTTTTTTGACAGATTATATTTATTAATGTTTGTAACCGGTTTTAGCCGCCATGCCGTTTTATGACTTTGTCAATTGATGAACAGAGGCTCCAACTTTCGATTATATTGTGCAGATACTTACAAGAAAATAAAAATGTATTCTGTCAAAAAAATAAAAATAAAAATGTACATCTACGCTAAACCCAAAATAGATGTGCGTAAAAAGTGTATCCTTTTTGAATGATTGAGTTTCAAACGGAATCTAGCACCTAATGGGTTAATTTATAAGCGTATAGCATAGAATAATAGGTGTAGAAATTATAAATATTTTTTTTTTAGTAACAGAAATTATAAATAATTTAAATAGATAAGTGAATTTACCCAAAAGATGCAATAGCATTTTATTCTATTAAAGTCGAAGGTAAGGGATACAATACAACATTCAAGGGAGTGAGCTTAAATCGGGATACTTATGGTAAGGTAAAGAGAAACAAAAGGCACTCGCTAAATAAGTGAACATAGAGCTCCAGAGAGACGAGCTTACATGGCATAAGACAGCGTGTGTAATTAGATTCTTGTTCTGGTGAACACAAAGGGATCTTTATTCTATGCCTTGGCTTGTAAGAAACCAAAGGGTGACAGAAGAGAGAGAGCTGGCTAAACTGAACATTTCTGCTTCACCTGATATTGAAAGACTTATAGCCAGAACTAGTCCCTAGTAGGTTCATCTGAATTCTTCCCTTCTCATCAGCAACCCTGCACTGTGTTGTTTCCTTAGTGTGATGTTGGCCTTTGCTCCCCTCATTGCCAGCTTCCGGGGTGCTTTTCCGGCGCCGTTCATTGTGTCCAGCCAACCGCCTGCGACAGCTTCTTTTTGCTTCATCAAACTCCCTCAAGTCATGGAACCTGCACAACACTCATCAATCATGGATTTCTAAAATGTTTCATTCCTCCTCCTTGGGAAAAGAGCTAACAAGGAAGGAAAAGTTAAAAAGGTATAAGCAATGAAGTTCAATTTCTCATAGAGTGTTTCTAGCCAGAGAACAGGCTTATAAGGCATATTTTTTATATGATTAGCGCGTTCTTAGTAGAACGCATATAAGCAGTGCTAGTGCTAGTGCTAGTGCTGGTTGCTACTTTACAAAATATAATTGTTAGTTTTAAGCAGGGTTTTAAAAAAAGTCTACGACCGCAATATGATTGTCCGTGACATTAAGATTTTTAATGTCACCGTGACAGCTATTGAGGCTACATCAACCGCATTTGACTGCAATTCTCCGTAATATCAAGTATAGCTATACAAATGAACTAAAAACAGATCATAGGAAAGCAAGACCAACTCTACCACCTATAGTAAAATGGCAAAGACAGTCTAAAGAGAAAATGGTGTAGATTGAGGATTGAAGACCTGCTGCATTGTTGGCAAAACCTCTGCCTCAGCCCTGCAACCACCACAATAGGCTCCTTGGAATGAAACTCACAAACCTTATGGCGGCGATGGTATCTCTTTGCATCAGTCAAATCAGCTCCACACTTCTCTGCTTGGCATGTAGGTGGAGAAACCCCTCCACCACCACTTGATCCTCCTCTTCTCCCACCGCCACCAACCCCTTTCTTCTTCTCTTCTTCCGTGAGACTAACACCACCACCACTTTCATTCTCCTCTTCTACTTCATTTTCAACTTCTTCTTCCACTGTTTTATTCCTTCTCACCTTCTCCATCGTCAATGCTCTCTTCCTCTCAATACTCCTTGCCTCCATTCTATAAGGGGGGAGAAGCAAGTGAAGTGGTAGAAGCTAGTCTTTTGGGAGCAAATGCAATCAAGTGAAAGAGGGAGTTTATAGGAAGCAAAAAGGCAAAAAAGAAGGTGCAAAAGGTGTGTGGACCACAAGCTTCATTTTGTTTATTGTGTTGTGTGCTTTTATTAGTATAGGGTTTGGGAATAGTGTAGTGCATAGAGATGGGCTTTGCCTTCAATATTAAGCTAATTATGGAATGTTTATATCCCAATTCTTGCAGTAAAGTGAGGAGTGGGCGTTGATGTTGAATGAATGAATGGTGTGTTGAAAGTGATAGTCCTGCTGTCAGATAAATCAAAGCGTGTCTTTCATAAACGCTTAATTATTGGTAATCATAGAATTACAAAATGAGAAGAAGTGGATTTTGCTTTTGTTTTCTTCTTGTTATTTTGTTGTTGTTGTGATTTCAGTTACCACGCAGATAAAGGACCCATATCACAAGCATTGCCAATAATAAAAACCAACTGAATTTAAAGGACATGTATTGCTGGTGTAAATTAATTTTACACTGTAATATAATGTAATGAAACCTTACCGTATTGTTACATCAACCTATTTTGTAAGCGCATTTTAAAATGAGAAATGATATTTTGACAACAAAAAATGGGACAACTTTTGCGACAATTTTATGAGTGGTTAATGCAATTCAAATACGTGATTTATTACGATCAGTGAATGGTTATTGAATATATTAGATATTGAAACTCATTAACCATCAAAGTTACTTCATTAACCACGAATTTGAATGTGATTAGCCATGATTTTCAGGTGTTTAAATCTACATGTAGTTGAACACTTGAAAATCGTGGTTAATCACGTTCAAAATTGTGGTTAATGAAATTACGTTGATGGTTAATAAGTTTTAACATCTGATATATCCATTAACCATTTACTGAATGTAATTAACCACGTATTTGATCTGCGTTAACCATTTAGAAAATTGTCGCAAAAATTGTCTAAATTTAATTGTCAAAATATTATTTCTCTTTTAAATTAACCGTAGAATAATAGATTCTCATTTGATATCGGTGTAAAACTGAATTAAACTCACGGTCCATGTTTCATTTTCTCAAAACTATACGAGCAGTAATAAATGAATGCGACCTCATACAAACAGCATAATTAAAACAATCAGAAAGAAAATATCAACAATGCAAGTGTGGACTTCTACAAAGGAGGCTTGATATTGAAAGAATGATTCCAACGGGAATCAGAATTCATAGAGCAATTAAAACTAATCTAAAAATGAAAATTATGAGCTCTAAATTTTCACTACCGCTATGACAATCACATGTACAGAGAGGTACTGGAGTAAGTAACATGATTAAAGATCTAGAGTGGATTTACCAGTTCTGGTCTCTATCTCTGTTTTAGTTAACTATATTAATATATTAATAATTATTTTAGTGGTGTGATTAAGCATCGATATAGATGCATAGGGAGAGAAGAGAGCTACTGGTCCACCGCATTTTAAATCTCAGTCCTCCAAAGTACTCATAGCACTGAGCAAGGCTAGATCCTAGAGGTTTGAGAGAGACATATCAAATTTTTCATATAGAAGCCTAAAGGGATAGGGAACAGCAAGAAGAGACTTCACCTCTTTAACATAAATGAGCAGTAGCAATAACACTGTTCCCTTGTTCTTTCCTACTTCCCCCCTTGCCCTTTCTTTCATCTTTCACTTTGCCTTTCTAATATGGCTTTTTTTTCGTATTTTGTATCAATAATTGATCAATGGATATGTGATTAACAAGTTAAATTGCATGGTGCTTTATGTTATGAAAAGAGTTGTTATAGAATCTTTTCTGGTATACAATGATGTCAAGTTGCAATAGTACTACTATGGCCACAACACGTGGTGCTGACATAACCTGGCACACTAGTACCCCATGGTTTCACAAGATGCCATCGTACTCAGTACTTGATGCCAGTTTTCACCATGGACAGTACCTAGATATAGCGGACAAAAACAAACGGTTCAACCTTATCTTTGTTAGATGATTGATGATTTGGCTTCATAAAACACAAAATTACACATACTATCCTCAGTTGACAAATTTTTAATCAACTTGCCATTTCATCATTCACACTTAAATTTTTAACAATGGCAACTTTTGTTTACTTTTTTTGAGCGGTCGCGTTATTTAGACGCACGAATTGGACACTAAATATACGACACCAAGTCTGTACTGTACGGATCGTATGTCCATATATGTACGGACAATTTTTTTTTTCAAAAAAATATCTTTTTTTTAAAAAATATTACATATTTTTTTTAACTGGTTAATCAAGTTCACATATCTGGTTAATACTATTCATTATCTGATTAATGTCAAATCCTGAAACTTTTGGACATCCTATTTTCTTATCTGGTTATTCACATTCACATATCTGGTAATGCTATTCATTATCTGGTTAATGTCAAATCCTGAAACTTTGGACATTTCATTTTCTTATGTGGTTAATCAAGTTCACATATCTGGTTAATGCTATTTATTATCTGGTTAATGCCAAATCCTGAAACTTTTGGACATTTCATTTTCTTATCTGGTTAATCAAGTTCATATATCTGGTTAATGCTATTCATTATCTGGTTAATGCCAAATCCTGAAACTTTTTCTTATCTGGTTAATCAAGTTCAAATATCTGGTTAACGCTATTCATTATCTGGTTAATGTCAAAATCTGTGTTAACCAGTTAAAAAAAATCTAAAAAAAAAAAATACCGAATGGAATCCGTACATGTCCGTACCTACGGATCCGTACGGACATACGGTGTCGCGTATTTGATGTCCAAAATCTGTGTTCAAAAATCATTTTTCCTTTTTTGAGACACTAGTTAAGTTTGTAGTAGCTATTCTTGGAAGAGCCAACACCTTTCAAATCTTATGTCAAACACCCAACCATTAACCCTGATTGTTTGTGTATTTCTGTTTGGACCTAGAAGAACGACCCCTACGTCCGAACAACCTTCGATGAAGAGCAGGCAAAATGCCTTCGCCAAGTTGGTAAGGCATTTGGGGGGCTGTGGACCGGACCAGCCTAAGAGCGGTCTCACCCTCTGACCTGAGGCAGTGGCCCAACCTCCGACCGACCTATACATAGGGAATACCGACCATCAGACGATATAGGAACCGGCTGGTTCCTATTCATGCAGCTCCGATAGAGACAGACTGACTCCTGTTCAACATACTCAGTCGGTATCTCACCAACTGTGGCTATGGTACGGTATGTCAGAACCGTACATGTACTGCCTCCCTTTTCAACAGCTGTCGGGAGAATGTTCCCTAACGCGCACCAAAATATCTCCTTGGCTGCTTGGTGCAACCCTAGAGGAACACGTGTTAGGGTTCCTAGAATTGTATAAATAGGACAAGTAACAGTTAGGAGGGACTAACTTGCATCTTTTAGGGTTTTTCTGGCCTTTGGCATTCTTCTAGCTAAGGACCAGACTACCTAGTTCTTTATCAAGAACACTGTTCAAAGTATATTTTGAATAATTATGGAGAAAACAATAAATATACCTGATTTATTATCATATAATAGAGTATACGCTGCACATTCTTTAGTTGGTTGGCCACTGTTTAGAAGTTTAAAAATCTGCGCTGATTAAATTCTTTAGTCATTAAATCCACTAAGTTACCTTGGTGTTGCTCAGTTAGTTGCACAAACTTAGCTTTTGGGGGAGAACTGCGGTTGGATCTCCGCCGAACACATTCTTGAGGAGGGGTGAGGAACCTTAATTGTGACTAATCACTCAAGCTAAGATTAGTCTCATAGCGGATCCAAATGATCTAAGCTCGTGGGAACTCTTTGTAGACCCACTAGAGAGCTAAAGACCTAATTATTGTGGAGTTCCTACCAAAAAGAAAATCAAAAAATTTTGTTTACGTATATATAAGCTAATAACACGTCATTGATGCAAAATTGAATAATGCAAATCAATTTTGAGTGGCATCAATGATGTTTGGCCATAAATGTACAACCATCCGTATTATACCTCCACCTGAATTTTGTATTTCTTTCCTTTATGGCCATGAGAATCAGAACTTCACACACCTCACACAGACTTCACCAAAAAATCATGCCAATCACTCTCATAATATTGACTTGGGTTTGGTCCCCCCCAGCTCTTCAATTTATTCTTCTGTGTTAATTTGTTATGTAGGTGAGGTCATGCACCATTCCAATTATAAAGCCTTGCTAGCAAAGCCCAATAGCACAGTTATGTTATGACTTCCAGAGAAGTGTGCATCTATGACATGATATATACCATTTCAAAAGGCCCTTTTTATGTGTTCTTTAAAATGTGTAGGACAGTTGTGAAGAATTCTATGTGAATAGACAGAAAGTAGTGAGTGATGGAGAATTCTTTCTTGTTGCTTGTCTTTGTTAACAAAGGATAGTGCAGACAGCTGCACGGTTGATAAGATAAGAGGAATATAAATCATAAATCATGCAAGAGCATGAAAATTGATGTTGGTCCCCAAGGTTTGGCAAACCAGGAATAAAAGCTCTTTAAAAAATCATGGACTTGTTTTCACGGCACACTGTCGTAGCATAATGTTCAAGTTACCTTTGGGTCTTCTTCACAGCACTGCTTTTCTCTGATTTATGGCTTGTCGTTTTTGCTACAACTTTATCAGAGGATTTATGGGTCAGAAACAGACGTAGGTATCTGATTCTGTTGTATTTGTCAGATATAAGTCCACAACAATGATGAATGACTTGTTTTTGCTAGAGTTTAGAATCTATTAGTGCCATATTTTAATTTAACTAGTAAATTAGTTGGATTCAATCTTTTCTTTTCATTTTCTTATTTATTTATTTTTTTTTACAGTAAAACAACTTCATTCAATAAATTAGAAAAAGCAAAGAACCATAGAAGCTGAGTGAAGCAAATGTGTTGGAGCATTCTCGTTTCACGTATTAAAAAAAAACCAAGTTAAGCCAACAAAGACATGAGTGTCATTACATAGAGATCAGGGGCGGGCCTATTTATATTTAAGGGTGTGCACAAATTTTAAAAACTTCACTTACACTTTTATATAATTTTTTTTAACCCTACTCAATTTAAATTTTTGCACACCCTAATCTATACACTTTTATCTCTCAACCCTCTCACTCAGATAATGTTTGGTTAAATGTGAATAGAAGGGAGAAGAGGGGTTATTTTAATTTTTTTTATGTTTGATTCAACTTTTAGGAGGTGAGGGGAGCAAAATCTTTCATAACTCGATTTTTGCTTTCATCCAATGTTGAGATTTTTTAAAAGGGAGGAGTGTTTAAATCATTTAAAATAAAATGACTTAAATAACCTTATATAATATATAATATAAATAATTATAAGGTTAGATAAGTAATATAAATGATGAATTTGTTTTTCAAGACACACAACACAAAGTAGTAATCTAATGCAATTTTGCATAGCTTAATTGTTTGTGAATCTTTTTATGGTTTTACTTTTCGTTACCACTGCCAATAATCCTTTAATTTTTAGCAATAATTTGTTATTAGAATTTTTTTTAGCAATAATGACTTATAATTTTAAAATTTTTTACACCCCCGACCCCTGATTGGGATTGTTGAGGAGCCAAAAGGGCGCAACCAAACCAATTTCTAGATCCTAATTGCGGCCTATCAATATCTTCCGCACAGGATCAACGATGACGAAGAACACTGTCTTTTTTTCCTATCAAGTTACAAATCAAATCTCTAGCTTCTATAGGCACGTTTCGATTTCAAATGGTCTCGGGATTGCCCATATTGATTCCTTGTTCAAAAGACGATTGGCCTTGGAGAGGATGCAGAAAATAACTTCAGTTTCAGCCACATATGGCTTGCACATACCCTGTTTGTCTAAAATGCCCATCTCATGTGGGTCTTTCCATTAGGCACCATAGGTGAAAACTTTTCCTCACTTTCCTGTAAGCCCATAATGCACAACAAGGAACCCACAAAGGCACCAGTGGATGCAAAACACTTCTCGGGCCTTTTCACAAACACCTATACCTCATGTGCAGATTTAGAACAAACTAAGATAACAAGCAAACCATAAAACAAATAGACCAGAAGAGCACCAACATAAATACTACCGAACCATTTTGTACCTACATCTGGCGGCTTTGGTGGAGGACATTTAGGGGATGGATTTGAAGGAGGGGGAGCTGCCGTGGGAAAGAGAGGCAAATGCATGATGCCACTGTCGAGACACTCTGGTGGTGGCTCCAGTAGGGGGTATGTGCTCTGAATCTGTAGCAGGTGTGGGGTTATGGCTTGTCATGGTGGTGGGTGGCAGAGACGTGGGGAATTTTCAGCGCCACCATCTTTGGATCGGAAAACTCTGCATGTTTTCAGAGAAAAGAATCATGCAAAAATGGGCAAATCCAACAGATGGAGGAAGAAGAGATCCAACTAGTGGATGATGATATTAGGAAGGACCCTGGGGGGACGACCTCCATTAACCCAAGGGTTGGGAGGAGAAAGTTGGGAGAAGGTTGGGAGGATGAAGGTTTTTTGGAGAAAAGGGAGAGCTGCTCCCACTACCCTCCCACCTACTCAAAATTTTCTCAAGAAAGTGATTAGTTGGGATCAAGTTAAGTCGACAGTTTGAACCAACCACTTTGTAAGTAAAATAGAAGAACATTTCCCAGTATATATTTAATAAATAAATTTCAGATATTTTACTTAACTACCTGGCATCACACTAGTCCATATCTAGTATTATTTTATCGATTTTTCTATTTGTACGTGTTAATATTTATTAATTATCTACTTTTTATTTGGTGATAAGAGAGATTATAGAAGATGAATTTATAAAATAAACTTAAGATACTTGTGCATACACACTGATCACTTTCGTTTTCATGCATTTTTGAAATACACGTGTTTATGAAATTATATATACACACACACAAAAGCTGGAGACAATGAAGTAAAAATGCAAAAGGCATTGTAAGTTACAATACCCAGAAAATACAACCCAAAAGAAGTAACGTGATATCTATTTTATTGAATTACGCTGAGATCTTGATATCTATCCCACAACATGTATCAAGAAATTACATATTTTTGGACTTTGATAAGTTCATTGTACCAATAAAATTACATGTACCTAAACCAAATGATCCAGTAAATAAGAGCCACTAACTATATCAATCAAATAAGAGTTAAATACAAAGGTGGGATTGGCTTAGAATAGAAGAAAAGGTAGAGAAAGAGAGAACTCTCTAATTGCTCAAAGAAACTTGCTAATGCTTGATGCCAAAACACTTTGTGAGAAAAATCTATGTGATGCCAAAAATCTATTTATACTACTCTTGTAGGGCTTTATCAAGTAGAAAAATCTAGAGACAATTAAATCAGTGATTGATTACAAGAAAATTCTAGTCATAGTTCAAAGTAAGTGATAAATACAAGCGAAAGAGAGATAATTCCCATGACTTCAATTATTGGAGGTTGGACGGTGCATTCATGGTGGACGGTGCATGGGTTGGATCCATATCATTCTCCCCGAGTTGGGAAAGACTCGTCCTCGAGTCAAACTTTGCTTCATCTTCAAAATACGGTGAAAGATCGGCAACATTGAAGGCTGCAGAACTCCATAGTCGCCTGGTGGTTCTATTTTACAGGCATTGTTATTGATCTTCTGCACAATTCAAGTCTCCTTATTTGTAAGTATGTAACTTGGGGTGTTTGTCTCGCTGTATCTTATACCTTGAATTTTGTTTCTCAATTCTCTCACGAACTTATTCATGCAACTTTTTGATTTCCTTTGCTCTCTGTTCTGCATCTGTACTGTAATGACGAGTGCTAGATGAAGGGTTAAGCCTAGTTGGCCCGCATGCCATAAACCACCTCGAATGGACACTTTCTAGTATCTTGATTGGTGGAGTTATTGTAAGTGAACTCAACCTATGCAAGGATAAGATCCCATTGTCTCAAGTTCTTTCCCACAAAGCTTCGAAGTAAACTCCCCAAAAGCCTATTAATTGCCTCTATTTGGCCATCTATTTGTGGATGACTAGCACTACTAAATTGTAGTCTAGTATCCATCTTCTTCCACAACGTTCTCCAAAAGTGACTTAAGAATTTCACATCTATATCAGAAGTGATTGTTTTTGGAATGCCATGAAATGGGCCATTTTTGAAAACCTGGCCCACAACCACCATTATGGAATCCTTCTGTCGCTGAATCCCAGGACAAAATCCACACTAACAACTTCCCAAGGTGCTTTAGGAACCAGAAGTGGCATGTATGACCTTGTATTCTAACCTTTAGTTTTGGCCAAGTGGCAAATTCTCCACCTTTAAATGTGCCTGTTAACATTTCTTTCTAGCTTTAGCCAATAGAAATTCTCCTTGTCTCGTCCAAAATATCCTGCTAATCCTCCGTCATAGGCCTCCCAAATATTTGCCTCTCTTACTGAGCATTGTGGAATGCACAGAGTTTTTCCCTTGAACAAGAATCCTTCATGTTTGTAGTATCCTTGAGGTGATTGCAGATCATCGACACTCCAAACTTTACTGAAGTCAGGATAAACTTGGCCCTTAAGTACTTGAGAAGAACTAAGGATTCATTCTTGGTATATGGAGGTCAGGAAGAGCTCGCTGTAATAGGTTACACCGATGCTAGCTTCCAGACAGATAAAGATGATTCTAGATCACAATCTGGTTATGTGTTTTGCCTAAATGGTGGCGCTGTGAGCTGGAAGAGTTCAAAGTAGGAAACAGTCGTTGATTCTACTACAGAGGCCGAGTCTATTGCCGCTTCCAATGCAGCAAAGGAGGCTGTTTGGATCAAGGAGTTCATTACTGAACTTGGTACAGTTTCTAGCATTGTGTACCCCATTAATCTCTATTGTGATAACAATGGTGCCATTGCACAAGCTAAGGAACCTAGATCTAACCAGCGATCCAAACACATACTTAGGCGCTTCCATCTCATTCGAGAGATTATCAATAGAGGAGATGTGAAGATATGCAGAGTATCAACACTTGACAATGTTGCTGACCCACTTATAAAGCCTCTTACTCAACAGAAGCATGATGGTCGTACTAGATCTGTAGGTATTAGGTACATGCCTAATTGGCTCTAGTGCTAGTGGGAAATTGTTGGTGTAAGCCCTAGAGGCCAATGTTTTCCTTTGAACTTAGAATTTGAATCATGTTATTATCTATGATACGAGGCATTTCAGTTATTATGTTTATTTTAACGTAATAAAGTCCTTGAGTAAAAGTTCGATTTTAATAGAACAACATCGAGTGGACGACTCGGTTGTGAGATACTATAGAACTTTACTCTTAAACATCCGTAGTCGAGTATTATTATTATTATTATTAAGGGCAATAATAATACATCAAGACTATTATGTGTGTGGACTGATGACCACATCTCACAGGTTATAGATATGAGATATCAAGTCACCGCATAGGTATACATTAGGGTAATTGTGTACTGGATTGGCCCACCATGAGAATACTACATAGTGCGTTATGTAAATGTCATAAGTTATTCTCAAAGTGATAGTGGTGTATGCCACCCTTCGACCTGAAACCACTATGCTCCCTACATGAGGAGTTGAGTGTTTTATTGCCGTTAAACGTTGTCTGTAATAGGACAATTATAAAGTCGGTTACAGGGCACTCCACGAGTCATGCAGAGGGACATGAGTGACCTAGATGAGATTTGTGTAACACCCTAATTTTTAAGAAAAATTGTTTGGCGAATAAAATCCTGAATACTTGAATGTAAATCTTAGAGATTGATCACTTCAACGATTTACTAAGAGTATGAGGAAGTTATTTTGACTTATTTTAAATAATTATTTATTATAAATAATTATTATTCATGATGCTAATTCAAATTACTAGACAACGTAGACGTATGCTGCTTTTAAGGTGAATTCATCAGTTAAACCTTATATAAGTTTTCTGTTTGATGCGGTAACGTGTATTTTTGGTGACTAAGAAAGTGATTGAATTAAATCAAGATAAAATTAAATTTAAGATTTCATATTAATTCATGGTTCAAAAATCATCGAAAAACTCTAACGAAGTTTCGGCGTATTTTGAATCGCCGGGTAAATTTTATCCGCATTAAAATTTAAAACGAATTCCGATTTCGATGAAAATCGAAACGTAACTTATTGTGATGATATTTGAGTGTTTTTAATTGTTTTTATTATTTATAGATAAATTATTATCACGCGATGAATTGATTTCTAAGTAAATTAATTTTCGCGATTTAATCGGCGAAGAATTAATCGGTAATGCGATTACTCGACGCCATATTTTTAGTACGCTCAAAACTCTAGGATTAGTGAGTAATTATGGGTAGAGTAATTAGGTGTCAAGATGTGGTGGGTTATTAGAAAATATCTTACTTAAGTGATAGGTGGCATTTCTTTATGGGTGTTTAGGAAAATATCTTGGTTGATCTTATCTATTAGCTTTTATCAATTTGATTAAATAAATTTTTTAATCCCTTCCTTTCTCTTTTGGATCAGCCGAAGCTTCCCTACCCACATCCATTTTCATTTCCTTATTTTCTCTTAAGTAAGCTAGTGTTAGGAAAAAAAAAAGAGGAAAACCAAGACCAAAACCCCTTATTTTTTATGCTGACCGTGGCCTCCCTCCAACCTAATTCCATTTTAATTTTCCCTTCCTTCTTTTTAAGCAACAGCGTGGTCCCTCCCTTTCTTTCACTCATTCTTTTTTTCATTTCCTCCTAGTTATTTCTAAGTGTGTTGGTGAAGAGAAAAGGAAGCAACAAAATCCGTCCTCCACTTTTGCTTCCCCTGTTCGTGACCTCCCTCTCTTAATCAAGGTTCTAAAAAACGGTCGCGGTTGCGGTCGCGGTCGCGTTAAGGATTTCGCGATTTCGGCTGTTGCGGATGTTGCGTTACGAATCGCGGTCGTCGCGGTGTGAATTAATCACAATATTGCACAAATTATTTTAAAATTATTTTTATTATCATATAATATATAATGAATAAATTAAATAAATTATTTTTATACTAGTTTAAACAAATAAATTAAATAAATTTTATTTAGTTTAAACAAATATATTGTTATATTGTGTGGTCTTGTAAAAAAAAAAAGAGAGGTATGACTAGTTTTTTTTTACTGTTGGGCTTATTTGAAGGCCCATGATCCTGTCTACCAAACCCTAAGCCTTTTTCTGCTCAAGAAAACCCTAAGCCGTTGCTTCATTCATCCCTTCTTCATTGCGGCGCCGCATCCCTTCTACTTCTTCTCAGAAACAGAGGCACGGTCGCACCCAGCAACCCACACACAACCACCGTCAGCCGCCTCCTTCCTCGTTTCTTCCTTCCTCTTCCTCGTTTCTTCCCCATTCTTCTTCTTCTTCTTTTACGTTTCAGCAAGTCGACCCAGAAAGACACAGAATGACCCGATAAAAAAAAATCTGACCCGGCACGACGCTCCCACCGCTCCTGTCCGCTCTTGGCCGCTCCCACAGCTCCCACCGCGCCGGCACGACGCTCCCACCGCTCCTGTCCTCTCTTGGCCGCTCCCACAGCTCCCACTGCGCCGGCACGACGCTCCCTCCTGTGCGCTGCAAATCGCGATCCTACATAGGCACGACGCTCCCTCCTGTGCGCTGCAAATCCTGACTACCATGCCTACAACCGCCATGTCATGTGATTCTTTCTCTGTACCGGTTTTTTCTTTTTGAACGGCGTTTTATTCTCACCGTGATTTCGGTCAAAAACGGTTTAGGCCACTGCCGATACCGTTTTGTCACGCCCGTTTTTTGTGTCACGGAACGTTTTTTAAAACCTTGCTCTTAATCCCATTTTAATTTTTCTTTTCCCTTCCTTCTCCTTGTAAATATCAGTGCAGCCCTTTCTCCCCCTCATTTCATTTCATCTTCATCCTTCTGGTGAGAGAAAGCTTGAAAGCACCATTCATGGCTTCCATGGTCATCTTTATCCATAGTTCTTGAGTTGTTTCACTTCCAATCTTCCAACCCTCTTGCAACTAACTTCGTCTTCTCTTTGCTACCACCCATTTCACCATTCAAGCAAGTTTGAAAGCCACATTTCTCTCCCCAAAACAGCCCCAAAATCACGAGCTCCCTAGGTGGAGGAGGTAGTGACTTTTCTTGCTTTGTTCTTGTTTTTTATCTTAATAGTTGCTTGATCATGATCAACGATGGAAATGAGCACTTAAATCCCCAAATCTTGGAACCCTAGGCGCTAACCCTAAGGGAAGAAGAGGGGTTGTGTGATCTTGAGGTGAATCAATTTAATTAGTTGATGATTCTTGCTTATTAGATGTTGTTGTTGCTATTTTAGTTATTAGTTTTGAATTGAAACTTGGATTGAGTAGTTTTGATTGAAAACCCTTGTTCTTGAAAGAGGATTAATTTGGTATTTGAGTTGGATTATGTTTTGGTTTGGAAATCATTGTTGTTTTATGAAAGAAATGGGGTATGGATTGATGTTGTTTAGTTGATTGGAAGTTTGCAAAATTTTTTTGGGAAAAAGGGGAGTATGGCTGCGAGCTTTAAGAGCTTGAGGGGGGATCATTTTTGTGTTTCTTTGACTTATATTAGTTGTAGTAAATTGTGTTTAAATTTTGGAAAAATTATGGAAGTGATTGGATTGAAAATTGGAGTTGTTTTTGATTTTAAGGCTATGAAACACATAAGGTGAATGAGATTCCTTGAGACCCAAGAAACCAAGTGGAGCCTTGACTTGAACATTTTGAGAAAAAGTATAAATTCAGTATTGATTGTTGTCTCAAGTTTTGGAGAAGGTAGACTTAGTATTTAAAAACTTTGTTTTTCAACTTAGTGTATTTTCTTTCAAAACAAGTTTAGTTTTAAAATCTTATTCTTTGAGTTGTTGTTATTTTTCTTCAAGTGTAAGTGTCTTCTTATTTAAGAAAATTCTTTTGGGAAGTTGCCTAGGGAGTTAGAATTAGATCTAAGCCTAGGATTTTACTAAGTTTGCTTGTGGTGATAGGAGTTGAGATACAAGTTCGTGCTGACTAGGATTTGCGACGTGTCTGACACGAGAGCTGCGGACCTTTGGTAAGGGCTCTTCAAATTATATGTGCTTAGGTTTTGTATGCTTGTCCGTAAAGGCGCTTCACATTTAATATTTGTTATAGTAATACTTGTTATAGTATGTTAGTGTAAGGGCACTTCACATTATAGGTGTTTTGTTTTGTATAGTATGTGTAAGGGCTACTTCTAGATATGCATAGGACTTAGGATTTTAATTGTTTTTCGATCAAAGAAGTTTGAGAACCTCAGGGTTCAAAGTGAGGGTTTTATTACCCCTTTGATACCTACAGCTTTATATATGATTATTTAGTGGGTTTGTCTGCAAGAGGTTGGCGACTGCCCCCAACCCCACTTGTTTGATTACCTGTTTGCTAACTCCACTGAGTTGCAAAGGGATGAACTGTGTTATTGATGCTGTGATTGTTTGTGATGTGGTATTGTTGATTTGTTATGTATTGTTGGTTTGAGAAGTATTGTTGGTGACATTGCTAGTTGAATATTTAATTGATGTGGATGGTTAAATGTTTGATTATGCCTGATTGAATTGTCATATGCATTGATATATATTCATTGGGGTTGGTAGAGAGCAAGTGTTGTGTCTGCATAATAACTTCGATCGGGAGGCATGTGTTACGTATAACTTCCGTAGAAGGCATGTGTTGTGTCTGCAAAATAACTTCGATCGGGAGGCATGTGTTGCGTATAACTTCCGTAGAAGGTGTGTGTTGTGTCTGTAGTAGGACTTTGATAGGGAGGCATGTGTTGCGTATAACTTCCGTAGAAGGCATGTGTTGTGTCTGCACATTTAGTTGCAATATGGGGCATTGATGCATATTTGTTATTTCGTATATTATGCTGTGTTGTATTATATATGCTTATTGGAGAAGTTGACCCTTTCCCGTGATTCCTTTAATTGATGATGGTAACCCGGATGATGAAGACTGTAAGGTGTTCGAGGTTGCTGATCAGCGTAGTTGAGGATAGCCTGTCCGACTTCTACTTGTATTTTGTTCGCAACTTACTAGAGGACTAGTAAGCGCTACTGTGCTCCGGCCAGCTATAGGGTGTCAAATGCTTTAATTACACTATTGTAATCAATGTATTATGTTTCAAGATTTGAATAGTCGTACGTTTATGTTCTAAATAAATTTGCTGGTATGGTTTTGTGAGTCAAACAAGGTATCTTGTTTATTCACTGCCTTCGAAAATGCTGCAATACTCTGATTGCTAATTTCCTAAAAGAAGCTGAAAAGAAAAAAAAAATTAGATTCACATTTTCAAAAACCATGCAGCAGCGTGTTCCATTTTCGAAAGTAGTTGAACTGTCAAGAAGAGTAATATCTAGTTTAGTAGCGCTTCAAAAACGGGGTGTTACAATTTTTCCCTCCTACATAGCGGGAGTAATATCTGTGGGCCCCTTGATAGAGTATGACTGTAAAATGCATGGCCATGCTGAAATGAGTCAATATGAGATATTGATCTTATTTGTTGTTATTAAGTCTGCGTGGGCATCAAGGAATATAATGTTGAACTATACAAGGGTGACACATACTATGCCTTGTGTTCAATATAGATATATGGGCAAAAGGGTAATTATACACATGATCATTAATCACAGAAAGGTTACGTCAAATCACTGACATTCTCGTTACTTGGGTAGCAGTGATGTGTTGCTAGACACTGCTATCTGTTTATAATATTAAATAGTGATTTAATATTATTGCCAAGGTTACGGGAACCTATAGGGTCACACACGTGAGAACATATTAGTGAGATATGAAAGATAAATGAGTAAGACTCATTTTATTCAGTGGTACGCTCTTATAACGCACCAACATAAGTCAAGAAACGCAGCACACGGTAAGGTACGGTGCGCTAGGTCAGTAATAGGTGGTTTTATAAATAAAACCCTTAAGCTGAAGTCTTAGACACGGAAGTGGTACCCTAGCCGTACGTGAACAACCTGCGTGTGCATCGAGACTACCAGTTTCGTTTGTCAGCTAGCACTGTGGACGGTAGTCGCTCCCATTTGATGTCTGTTCGTGTGGACTACGTAGAGACATTGTCAGCCGTACAACGTTCCTGATTAACTCTAGCTTTCATCTGCAAAGGTCTGCACTACAACAGGTAA
The DNA here is from genome assembly GCA_037113605.1 of Calophaca sinica. Taxonomy (NCBI): domain Eukaryota; kingdom Viridiplantae; phylum Streptophyta; class Magnoliopsida; order Fabales; family Fabaceae; genus Calophaca; species Calophaca sinica. The sequence goes on from CM073731.1 coordinate 85,978,882, forward strand.
ATCACATAATCCCTGAATCAGGCTTATTCGCAAGGATCCTTGAAAGGGAAATTTTATTTTTCCGCTGTGTTTTAATCTGTGTTTATTCGCTATTTCCCTACAGTGGTATCAGAGAATGGTTACGAAACCATGATTCGGTTTTTTGTGATTACATGTATGTATGACATGCGTTCTTGTATGCTAAAGTTAGATTATGAATCTATTCGTTTTAAAAAATTAATTTTTGAATGATGATTGCGAAAACCTGATTATGTATATATGTGATATATACGTTGCTATGTATGATCTGTATGTATGATATATGTGAGGTGACTTTGCATGTTTGTTTGATTAACGATTCGGTTCTGTGATAGTGTCAAGTATTGATACTGCGGGTCTTAGGGTTTACATGACAACGACGTCATTGGGTCCAAGCGTTGGTATCCAGTACCATGTTGGTAACAATGTGAAACGTTCACGGTCCAATACAGTGATGCTATTCCTGTGGCATGAAGTGTTCACGGTCACGAAGGGGCAGGACCCCCGTGCTGAATCTGCGAAGCGCGTTATTTTGAAATTTAGTTTTTCATTTATTGCCTATGATCACGTTATTAATGATAATGTTAATAGTAACAAATGTGTATTATTATTGATTGTCGTTACTATTTTGTGATGCATGGTGAGTGGTTATGGCCTTAGTCCTTTTATTTTATTTTATTTTGGAGTTTTAAAATACAGCCTGCTTGCCGTGCCACTCTCTTAATTCTATATGTACATTCTCTTCTCATCTCACTCCCTCGTATGTAAAACGAGTATTCTCATTAATGTAAAGTAATGGAGGACTACATTGGAGGTCACGCTTGGAGAAGCTTGAACGTTCCTAGGTTTAGCTTAGATTCTCTCATTGGCTTATGAGAATTAATGCGTTAGGGGCCATAACCTCATCACATTTATTTTCTATATATGTATGAGATGCATGTATGAATATAGTATGTTAAATAGTTTAACAAATGGTGAGATCTAATTTTAATAAAATCCCTCAAAAGGAAATATTAAGTTAAATCTAAATGCCTTCCAATAGTTAGCACTCGTCAAGACTAATATTGAAAATGTGTGTTCGCCAAAGCGGAGTGTATTTTCTATACTAGTAAGATGCGATGGGATAAATGTAATGTCCAACTGCTATATTTTGGGTCTAACTTAACTAAACCGAGTATAATAGGATTGAAAGGTTTAGAGGCAAGTGAGTTGGAAGCTATCCATGAGATGGATCAGAATAAGAGTTATTCACCCAACTATTTGAGAATTGTATGAGATACAATTGGAAGAATTTCCTACCTAAATAACTAAGTTTTAAGTGATCAGCTAAAGCTGACTTAAAATAAAGTGAAATATGGATCTCGGCCCACTAGAAAATCTTCCAACGGGATTTTTCGAATCAATGTGGAGGGTCATTGGTTTGAGTAAAATAGTGGGAGGTGTATTTAATTGAAGACCTAATTAAATATGTTTATTGCATGATACTTATATTCTGCATATTTTCTTTAATGTAGATTACCATGGCAACAAACACTCAAAATAACTTACTGCGATCAATCCTTGAGAAGGATAAGTTGTCTGGAACAAACTTTCTGGATTGGCACAAAAACTTGAGGATTGTCCCCAAATAAGAAAAAAAGCTGTATGTTCTCGAAGGGGCCCTTCCCCAAGAGCCACCAGCTGCTACTGCCCCTAGGGCTGAAAGGGATGCTTATAAGAAGCATCAAGATGATGCCCTAGAAGTTGGCTGTGTTATGCTGGCTACCATGAACTCTAAGCTTCAGAAGCAACATGAGAGCATGGAAGCATTCGATATGATTGAACACCTCAAGATGCTCTATCAAGAGCAAGCAAGGCATGAGCGGTATGAAGTTTCCAAAGCCCTTTCCCAAAGCAAACTGGCAGAAGGAAGCCCTATAGGTCCTTAGGTACTCAAAATGATTGGGTACGTTGAGAACCTTGATCGATTGGGTTTTTCCTTAAGGCGAGAGCTTGCGATTTATTTGATCCTACAATCGTTGCCGAAAAGTTTCAATCAATTTGTCATGAATTTCACCATGAATGACATGGACAAAACTCTGCCAAAACTGTTAAGCATGTTGAGAACTGCTGAACATAACATAAACAAAGGGAAAGGGAAGGCCATTTTGATGGTTCATGGTGGAAAGGGCAAGAAGCAGTTCAAGAAGCCCGTGAACAAGTATAAGAGCAAGGGCAAGGACAATAACAAGTCCAAACCTGCCATTGATGCTTTGAAGCGTAAGGGCGGTGTGGCTAAAGAGGGCAATTGCTTCCACTGCAGTAAGAATGGACATTGGAAGAGGAACTGCCCAAAGTACCTGGAAGAAAAGAAGAAGGGAAGTAAGACTTCCAGCTCAAGTATTTTTGTTATAGAAGTCAATTTATCTACTTCTGCATCATGGGTATTAGATACTGGATGTGGGTCTCACATTTGTACTAATGTGCAGGAACTCAAAAGGAGTAGACCATTGGCAAAGGGCGAAGTTAATCTACGAGTTGGCAATGGAGCAAAAGTTACTGTTTTAGCTGTGGGAACTTATATGTTGACTTTGCCCAGTGGGCTTATTATTCAGTTAGATAACTATTATTTTATGCCTACAATTAGCATGAATATTATTTCCGTTTCTTGTCTGGACAAGTTTGGTTTTTCATTTATAATAAATGACAAATGTTGTTCTATTTATTTAAATGATATTTTCTATGCTAGTGCACAAATGAGTAATGGACTTTATGTCCTTGATCTCGAAACGCCCATTTATAACATTGATACTAAAAGGATAAAACCAAACGAGTTGAATCCGACTTATCTTTGGCATTGTCGTTTAGGCCACATAAATGAGAAGCGCATTTCCAAACTCCATAAAGATGGATTCTTGGACTCTTTTGATTATGAATCATTTGAGACATGTGAATCTTGTTTATTAGGAAATATGACGAAAACCCCATTCACAGGAAAAGGTGAAAAGGCTAGTGATCTTTTGGGCCTCATACATACTGATGTATATGGACCACTAAACACATCTGCCAGAGGATGTTTTCTATACTTCATCACATTTATTGATGATTATTGTAGATATGGATTCGTGTATCTCATGAAACACAAATCGGAATCCTTTGAAAAGTTCAAAGAATTCAAGAATGAAGTACAAAACTAACTAGGTAAGAATATTAAGACCCTTCGATCAGATCGAGGTGGTGAATATTTGAGCCTAGAATTTGATGATCACCTGAAAGAGTGTGGGATCATATCCTAACTCACTCCTCCTGGAACACCACAATGGAATAGTGCTTCTGAAAGGAGAAACCGAACCTTGTTGGACATGGTACGGTCTATGATGAGTCATGCGGATCTTCCAAATTCCTTCTGGGGACATGCTCTATTAACTGCAGCTTTCACACTTAACCGTGTTTGTAACGACCCGTTTCCGGACCGCTACCGAGCTCAATATACCGAGCTCGAGTTACCGAGCTCAACACACCGAGCTCAACATAAACCTATATGAGATGTGTTTTAAAACGAAACTCTTGTGCCTTTTAAAAATACGATATATTTTTTATAAAACCAACTCGTGCACATCAGAGTAATTACAGCTTTTCGAAACATGGTGCAACTAAGACACAAGACTTAAATTCTAATAAAACATACATGCATAACATATATATATATATCACTCGAAATAATAATGTATACAAAATACAGAGTAGCAATGTATAAAGAAAATACACCTAAGGTATGACGACTTCAAAAGAGCAATCATACCCTGGGGGTACTTCCGAGACTCCACAAAGGGTGCTCCAAAAATAAGACCACCAGTCTACCTGAAACAACAAAACAACAACGCCAAACCGGTCACGACATACTACTCCAAAAGAAAAACAAGGTACAACCATAAAAAAACAACATCCAAAGAACATAATCAATCACGACAGATAGAGGTCGTCACTCGGGTCCTCGTCGAGCTCCTCCTCGGCATCATCTACTGTCGAGTTCCCTGCGCCCTCGACATCGCCTGGGTAACCGTCATGGATTGAAGGCACCACGGGAAAGGGTCAACTTCTCAACAATTCAAGATAAGCTCGACATAAAGAAATAAGCAAACAGCAAAGTATAACATTCACCGACGTGACTCGACCATCTCACTCTAAACTCGACACAACTCGCAAATCCATTTTCTCTCGACTCGACAATTTTTCCGGAATGCACACGCCGTACCGTATGTCGGAAAGTCCGGAAGCCTTGGGATCCTCGCTCTCCCTAGACGATCAACTCAGTCCCATAGCGTGGCGACGTCTAGTCAATCTCCCGTAAAAAGGGGACCTAGCACCCTTAGTTATCCGGTCACGGCTCAAAACGTCATACGACTCACCTAGCTCGCTCACTCGATGAACAATTAGCGCATCGATATTCAAAGAGTTAAACACAAGATATTCAACCGCATGTCAAATAAAAAGACCAAGCTCGACATGAAGAAACGCAATTCAACATGCAATAGACCATTCACGACATATATTCAATCACATATTAAATACATGCAAAAATCAATCATATCACAACATTTCATGCTCGACACGGATCAAGAAATCCATTCACAAGAACATATAAAATAAAGTCTTAATAATGTCTAAAAGTTGCCCTTACGCTAGCATACTATGAAAGTATTAATGTGAAGCGCCTTCATCAACTCCGTTAATCTTTGCCGACAACGACCTCGACACGGTGTCTTCAAATGAGCTCGACAACGACTTCTCTTACTCGATCTCGACACGGCTCTCTTCAACGAGCTCCACAACGACTTCGACATCGCACGCCCTCAATTGACCTCGACACGTACAGTTCTCGATCTGGATTCCGCTGCTTCCACGTCCTTGGATTCGCTTTCCCGTACACCTTGATTCGGAAATCACTCGATCTCGGGAATCAGACTTCCTAAAACAAACACAACTCAGTTCGATCTATGGGTTCTAATACACTTAGCTCTCTTCCCAAACTTAACCACAACCCAGAAAATATAAAACTCAAGAACTTAAATATATTTTTCCTCTAACACAAAGTTAGGGTTTTCGATCAAAAGTTCATGAAAAAGGTTATCTGATGCTTCAACAGATAGATCGACAACAACAATAACCAGAAGCAACAAACGAAAAACAAGAAATCGAAATAAACCAAAAATGGGGGTTTCTGGGCACTGCCGGTTGCAGAAAAACAGAGGAAGAAAATTTGTTTTACAAGCCCAATTAATCGGTTAGAAAGATAGGTAATATTGTGAAGAAGAAAACCCATCAGTTTGACATGATTTGGAAGCATAAAACTGGCTACAAATGGAAGGAAAAGTAGCGCTAAACAGTAGCACAGAGGAAAAGAAAAATCTGTTCTTCATACCTCAATGGTGATGGTCGAGCAGGCGAGATATGTCGAGAAGATGATGAGGAACAAGGTTGATGAAGAAAGCTTATGCAGAAGCTCGATGGAACTCAAGGTTTCTTCGATGGAAATTTTGGAGAAAAACAACGAAACTCAGAGCAGAAGGAAGGAAGAAGAAAGAAGAGAAGAGAAATGAGTATCTGAGGGAATCGGTCGTGAATACAGCTGGTGAGAGAAGGGGTATAATCGTAACTCCAGCTATAAGATGCCAATCCCATCAATCAATCTACCCGTCTAATCGTTCCTCTCATAATTACCCTCTACTCTGTCGGTCAACGGTCTAGACACGCGACGAGAACGGCAAGCCGACAATGTAATTATTACAAACAATATAATAATAGCGCTGAATAACGTTCGAAAGAATACGAGGTATCATCTCGACACAATGTCGACAAGGGTGCTCGTGCAAGCGCACAAGGCTCTAACACGAGTTCGTGAACGCGACCTCCTCAGTTCGACATGCGACCTCCTCAGCTCAGCAGCTAGTGCACGCGGTCTCCTCAGCTCGGCAAATGACCTTGGCACGGGATCTCGACACAAGGTCTTGGTCGAGGTCTCGATACGTCGTCCTAATACGATGTCGATCTCGTCTCGGTGTTACAATCTCTCCTCTAAAAATTTAGTCCTCGAAATTGCAAATAAGATTCTTACCTCGGAAAAGTTCAGTCTGGTCTTCATCTTCTCCTCCAGCTCCCAAGTCGCATCTCCGCCTTACGATCCCACACAACTTTGACGAGTTGAATCTCTTTGTTCATATCGTTTGGCTTTCCGATCAACGATCCTTGCGTAATGCTTGAAAGATAGGTCGCCCTTCGGTTGAATCACATCCGGTTCGATGACATGAGAGGGTCGGAAACATACTTCCGCAATTGTGAGACGTGGAAGACGTCGTGGATGTTCGACAAGAATGGTGGCAAGGCAATCGATATGCCACTTTGGACCAATACGACGAAGAATCGATAAGGTCCAATAAATTTAGGGTAAGTTTCTTGGATTTGATCGCTCGACCAACTCGATGGTGGGGTGACTCTAAGAAATACATGTTCTCCTTCCTCGAACTCGAGTGGTCGACGTCGTTGGTCCGCATAACTCTTACATCGACTTTGAGATGTTCGCATCCGATCTCGATCAAACGGATCTTCTCGGTAGTCTGCTGGATCATATCTGGTCCTCTGACGTAACGCCGCCGTCCTGGTACCAACAAAGAGGCGTCGACATTTCCGTCCATACTGATTGCTTCAAAGGTGCCATTCCAATACTCGCATGGAAAGCGTTATTGTAGGTGAACTCCACCAATGGTAAGGCGTCGTCCCAACTTCCTCGGTGATCTAAGGTACAAGCTCGCAACAAATCTTCAAGCGATTGGATCGTTCTCTCGGCCGACCGTCGATGGATGATATGCCGAGCTAAGCTGAGCTCGGTTCCCATCGCTCCTTGCAATTCCCTCCAAAAATGAGATGTGAACTTCGGATCTCGGTCCGACACGATCGAAGAGGTATTCCATGAAGTCGTACTATCTCGCGATGTAGATCTCGGTCGGCCTTTCCACGTTGTATGTCGACCTCCGGTAAGAAATGGCGATTTGGTCAATCGGTCGACGATCACCCAAATCGAATCATTCTTCTTCTGCGTCTTGCAAACCTACAACGAAATCCATGGAAATACTATCCCATTTCCATCTTTGTGCGTCAGCGATTGTAACATTCCGCAGGTCGTTGGTGCTCCACCTTCGCTTTCTGACACGTTAAACACGAAGCTACGTACTCGGCCACTTGCTTCTTCATTCCGGACCACCAAAAATGCTTCTTCAAGTCTTGATACATCTTCGTAACTCCTGGGTGAATACTAAAGTTGCTCTTATGCGCTTCGTCGAGAATCAACTTTCTCAGCTCGGCTACGTTAGGTACGCACACTCGGCCATTGCACCTTAAGATGTCGTCGCTCAGGCGTGAAATTCTGCGCCTTCCCTTGCGCTATCAATCAGAATCTTCTCTTGCGAGCTCGTCATGAACTTGCTTTGGTCTCGGATCTCGTCCAGTAATCTGTTAGAAATGGTAACCCTACCACATCTCACCTCGCCCGGTGAACCTTCGACCCTCAACTTCAAGTCTCGGAACTTCTCGAGCCTCTCCAACTCCTTGATCATCAATACCGAGGTTAAACGCTCTTCTGCTCCAGCATCTGCTACAACGTTAGCCTTACCGGATGGTATTCCAACGTAAAGTCGTAGTCCTTGAGAAATTACGTCCATCTACGCCGACGCATGTTGAGTTCTTTCGGTCGAACAGTACTTCAAGCTCTTGTGATCGAAAAAGATGAGTGCTCCCATAAAGGTAGTGTCTCCATATCTTCAACAAAAACTCTGCGCCGGCTCCAAGTCGTGAGTAGGGTAGTTCCTCTCGTGAATCTTAAGTCGCCTTGAAGCATACGCGACCACCTTCCGATGTTGCATCGTGACGCATCCCAATCCCTGGTGTGACGCATCACAATACACCTCGTAAGGCTCTTACGGTTGAGGCAAAATCAGCACGCGCCGTCAAAAGCTCCTTCGATCTTTGAAAACCGGCTTCGCACTCCTCGGTCCAGGCAAAGGTTGGTCCTTCCTCGTCGATCGTGTAAGAGGCGCGACAATCTTCGAGAAACCTTCAATGAATCTTCGGTAATATCTGCTAAGCCGACAAAACTCGACCTCAGAATCGTCTTGGTGTTCCCACGCTAACACCGCTTCAATCTTAGTTGGATCCACGGTATCCCTTCTTTGGAAATCACGTGACCAAGAAAATTCACCTCTTCAAGCCAAAATTCACACTTGACAGGTTGGCATAGAGTTGCTTATCTCGTAATATCTGCAGATTACTCGACATAAGTGTTACGTATTGCTCTTCTCGGTTCCTCGAGTAGATCGATGTCGTCGATGAACACTACAACGAATCGATCCAAAACGAATGGAAAATCCTGTTCATGTAGTCCATAAACACAATTTGGTGCATTCGTCACCCAAACGGCATCACCAAGTACTCGTAGTGACCGTATCTAGTCCTGAAGTCGCTTTGGCGACATCTTCCTCCTTCACGCGAATCGATGGTAGCCCGACTTCAAGTCTATCTTGGAAAGATCGCCGCTCCACGGTTGATCCATCAAGTCGTCAATACGTGGTAACGGATAACGGTTCTTCACGGTAACCTTGTTGAGCTCGCGGTAATCACGCACGCCTTGATCGCCCATCCTTCTTCTTAACCAACAACACCGAGCTCCCCGCGGTGACACGCTCGGTCGTATGAATTGCTTCGACTCCAAGTGTTCGATCCGGGACTTCGACTCTTTCATCTCGGCAGAGACATCCAGTATGGCGCTTTGAAATCGGTCTGTCCCTGGAATCGGTCGATGGAGAACTCGACCTCTCGTCGGTGGTAACCCTGGCACGTCTTGAAAACGTCCTCAAAGTCACACACCATCGAACATTCTTCACGCCGTCTGAAAACTTCCGAACTAGCCAGATACATGTATTCCCTAGTTCCTTCTTTCAAAGAAACTCCGATACGTTCGGCGAAAGATAATTGGAGACTCCAAGGTCCGAAAAATTACGCTTTACGGCACACCAAGAGGACATGGTGGTGTGACAACCAATCCATCCCGAGAATGACATCTAGGCCCAAGAGGCAAACAAACCAAATTGACCACAAACTTTCTACTCAATAACCACTACACAATTAAGACATGCGGTGTTTGTGACTAAGGTTTTAGCAATTTGGGGTTGTAACTACCAATTTGAGCAGTAAAGCGATCCGCAGTCAAGTTCAAATGGTTCACACAATCGTAAGAAATAAAGGAATGGGTTGCACGAATCAAAGAGAACAGATAAGGATTTACCCTCGATCTCACATTCACCTTGGATAAGATCATCGGCTCGTTACGCTTCCTCGCCACTCATGCAAAAGACTACGCTTTAGCTACCTGACGCTTTCCTTTGGCCCTTGCCCAGCATCGCGGTTCACTTTAGGTGTAGGACAATCTTTGGCAAAATGCCCTGGCTTCTTGCGGTTGAAACACACCTCCTCCTTCCGAGTACTGATTACTCGCGTAATGTCCCGCTTTCCACATCGATAGCAAGTCACCTCGACACCGGTCGACCTCCACTCGCTCCCTGGGTCATCGGACGACATCGTCCCTGTTGTTGTTCCCCGAGGTCGATCGTAAGGCTTCTTCGCGGTTGTTTCCCTTTACGTGCCAATCTACGCCGCACTCTGGGTCTCACCGGTCCGCCTACAACAGTCTTCTTCTTGTGGCTTACTCCTTCTACCTCGACACATCGATCAATCGACTCTTGGAGGTTTGAATCCTCAACGACACCATCGACTTCAATGTCGAATCTCAATCCCGCTGGAATCTCTCACTCAACCATCTCTGGTCAACTCGATCACGGAATGGATCAAATACCTCGCCAACGACTCGAACTTGGCGCATACTGACCTTTGTCGAGTTGCCTTCTGCAATTGAAGAAATTCTTGCTCCTTCTCGGCTCGTCAAGATCTGGGAAGTACTTGTCCAAGAACCTTTCACAAAAAGCTCCCAGGTCATCTCGCGACGTTCGCTATAAACGTTTGCTTCACCTCTCCACCAATACTCTGCGTCTCCTAGCGGTAAGTAGGTGGCATAGTCGACCTTCACGTTGTCCGGCAATGAAGTGCCTCAAAGATCTTCTCGATCTCTTGCATCCAAAGATCGCCTTTATCCTGGATTTGGCTCACCATAGAACTTCGGTGGATCATGCTTCCTAAAGTCGGCCAATCCTCTCGCTCAAAGATTTCGTTACGCTCGTTCTTTGTTCTTTGTAAGTTCTTGAGTTAACGCCGCCGTCTGTTGAGCCATCGCGTTAACTGTTGAGTTGCAGCGGTGATTGTTGAGCCATGGCTGCCGCCATCTCGGTCATAGCTTGAATTGCTCGTTCCATGTCGACGTTCTCGGTTGCACGTCGTATTCCTCACGAGGTGGCATTAGATTCCACAAAGTTCAAAACCACCGCTCGAATCTCACAACAAGGATGTGTTAAAACACACTGCTTCAATCAAGAAACAGTTCAAACAATTTTTCAAGCAATAAGTGCTTCACTTAATCAAACAGCAATCAACATAATACAACTAGGTACCCAACACACATAACCCGACATAGTGACCAGTCCAAATCTCCTATGCACAGCTCGGTCAAAACCGAACTGCTCTGATACCAACAATGTAACGACCCGTTTCCGGACCGCTACCGAGCTCAATATACCGAGCTTGAGTTACCGAGCTCAACACACCGAGCTCAACATAAACCTATATGAGATGTGTTTTAAAACGAAACTCTTGTGCCTTTTAAAAATACGATATATTTTTTATAAAACCAACTCGTGCACATCAGAGTAATTACACTTTTAAACATGGAGCAACTAAGACACAAGACTTAAATTCTAATAAAACATACATGCATAACATACATATATATATCACACGAAATAATAATGTATACAAAATACAGAGTAGCAATGTATAAAGAAAATACACCTAAGGTATGACGACTTCAAAAGAGCAATCATACCCTGGGTACTTGTGAACTCCCACGAAGTGCTCCAAAAGTAAGACCACCAGTCTACCCTGAAACAACAAAACAACACTGCCCAAACTGATCACGACATACTACTCCAAAAGAAAAACAAGGTACATCCATAAAAAAAACAACATCCAGCAACATAATCAATCACGACAGATAGAGGTCGTCACTCGGGTCCTCGTCGAGCTCCTCCTCGACATCATCTGCTGTCAAGTTCCCTGCGAACTCGACATCGCCTGGGTAACCGTCATGGATTGAAGGCACCACGGGAAAGGGTCAACTTCTCAACAATTCAAGATAAGCTCGACATAAAGAAATAAGCAAACAGCAAAGTATAACATTCACCGACGTGACTCGACCATCTCACTCTAGACTCGACACAACTCGCAAATCCATTTTCTCTCGACTCGACAATTTTTTTCCGGAATGCACACGCCGTACCGTATGTCGGAAAGTCCAGCCGAAGCCTTGGGATCCTCGCTCTCCCTAGGACAGTCAACTCAGGTCCCATAGCGTGGCGACGTCTAGTCAATCTCCCGTAAAAAAAAGGGGACCTAGCACCCTTAGTTATCCGGGTCACGGCTCAAAAACGTCATACGACTCACCTAGCTCGCTCACTCGATGAACAATTCGCCGCATACGATATTCAAAGAGTTAAACACAAGATATTCAACCGCATGTCAAATAAAAAGAGCAAGCTCGACATGAAGAAACGCAATTCAACATGCAAGACACCATTCACAAAGATATATTCAATCACATATTAAATACATGCAAAATCCAATCATATCACAACATTTCATGCTCGACACGGATCAAGAAATCCATTCACAAGAACATATAAAATAAAGTCTTAATAATGTCTAAAAGTTGCCGCTTACGCTAGCATACTATGAAAGTATTAATGTGAAGCGCCCTTACCGAACTCCAAGTTAATCTTTGCTCGACAACGACCTCGACACTGTCTTCAAATGAGCTCGACAACGACTTCTCTTACTCGATCTCGACACCGTCTTCAACGAGCTCGACAACGACTTCGACACGCATCAGTCCTCAATTGACCTCGACACGCATAGCTCTCGATCCGATTCCGCTGCTTCCACGTCCTTGGATTCGCTTTCCCGTACACCTCGATTCGGAAATCACTCGATCTCGGGAATCAGACTTCCTAAAACAAACACAACTCAGTTCGATCTATGGGTTCTAATACACTTAGCTCTCTTCCCAAACTTAACCACAACCCAGAAAATATAAAACTCAAGAACTTGAATATATTTTTCCTCTAACACAAAGTTAGGGTTTTCGATCAAAAGTTCATGAAAAAGGTTATCTGATGCTTCAACAGATAGATCGACAACAACAATAACCAGAAGCAACAAACGAAAAACAAGAAATCGAAACAAACCAAAAATGGGGGTTTTCGGCGCACCGTTGCGAGAAAAACAGAGGAAGAAAATTTGTTTTACAAGCCCAATTAATCGGTTAGAAAGATAGGTAATATTGTGAAGAAGAAAACCCATCAGTTTGACATGCTTTGGAAGCATAAACTGGCTACAAATGGAAGGAAAAGTAGCGCTAACAAGAGTACGAGGAAAAGAAAAATCATTCTTCATACCTCAATGGTGATGGTCGAGCGGTAGATATGTCGAGAAGATGATGAGGAACAAGGTTGATGAAGAAAGCTTATGCAGAAGCTCGATGGAACTCAAGGTTTCTTCGATGGAAATTTTGGAGAAAAACAACGAAACTCAGAGCAGAAGGAAGGAAGAAGAAAGAAGAGAAGAGAAATGAGTATCTGAGGGAATCGGTCGTGAATACAGCTGGTGAGAGAAGGGTTATAATCGTAACTCCAGCTATAAGATGCCAATCCCATCAATCAATCTACCCTAATCGTTCTCTCATAATTACCCTCTACTCGGTCAGCAACGGTCTAGACACGCGGCGAGCGGCAAGACAATGTAATTATTACAAACAATATAATAATAGCGCTGAATAACGTTCGAAAGAATACGAGGTATCATCTCGACACGATGTCGACAAGGGTGCTCGTGCAAGCGCACAAGGCTCTAACACGAGTTCGTGAACGCGACCTCCTCAGTTCGACATGCGACCTCCTCAGCTCAGCAGCTAGTACGATGTCGATACGTCGTCCTAATACGATGTCGATCTCGTCCTCAGGTGTTACAGTGTTCCATCCAAAACAGTGGAAAAGACACCATAAGAGATATTGACTAGCAAGAAACCCAGTATGTCTTTCATAAAGACTTGGGGCTGATGCTAGCTTCCTGACAGATAAAGATGATTCTAGATCGCAATCTGGTTATGTGTTTTGCCTAAATGGTGGCACTGTGAGCTAGAAGAGTTCAAAGCAGGAAACAGTCGCTGATTCTACTACAGAGGTCGAGTATATTGCTGCTTCTAATGCAGCAAAGGAGGCTGTTTGGATAAAGGAGTTCATTACTGAACTTGGTACAATTTCTAGCATTGTGGACCCCATTGATCTCTATTGTGATAACAATGGTGCCACTGCACAAGCTAAGGAACCTAGATCCAACCAGCGATCCAAACACATACTTAGGCGCTTCCATCTCATTCGAGAGATTATCAATAGAGGAGATGTGAAGATATGTAGAGTACCAACACTTGACAATGTTGCTGACCCACTTACAAAGCCTCTTACTCAACAGAAGCATGATGGTCTTACTAGATCTATGTGTAACACCCCAATTTTTAAGAAAAATTGTTTTAGCAATAAAGTCCCATTTACTTGAATGTAAGTCGTAGAGATTGATCACCTCAATGATTTACTGAGAGTACGAGGAATTATTTTGACTTATTTTAAGTAATTTATTTATTATAAATAATTATTAATTTTGACGTCAATTCAAATTAATAGACAGTGTAGACGTATGCTGCTTTTAAGGTGAATTCATCAATTAAGCTTATTATAAGTTTTCTGTCTGACGCGGTAACACGTATTTGTGTTGACTAAGAAATTGATTGAACTAAATGAAGATGAAATTAAATTTAAGAATTAATATTTAATATTAATTCATGGTTCAAAATTCGTTGAACAATTCTTATGAATATTCGCCGTATTTTGAATTGCCGGGTAATTCTTATCCGCAATAAAATTTTAAAACGAATTCCGATTTCGATGAAAATCGAAACGTAACTTATTGTGATGATGCTTGAGTGTCTTCAATTAATTTTTTTATTTATGATAAATTATTATCACGCAGTGAATTAATTTCTAAGTAAATTAATTTCCGCGATTTAATCGGCAAAAGAATTAATCGGTAACGCGATTACTTGACGCCGTATTTTTTTTAATACACTCTAGACTTTAGGATTTAGGGGTAATCATGAGAAGAGAGGGATTAGATGTTTAAACTTGTGATTAGATTAAAATCTTGCTTTATGGAGTCTAAGTGTCAAGTTTTTGGTAATTAAAGGGTACTTTTATTAAACCATTCCTAACCAAGTGAAATTACTTTTATTTATTTACTTTTCCTCCCCTAATCTTTAGGATCAAACGTGACCTCCCACTCTCGCTCATCCATTCATTTTTTTTTTACTTTATCTCCAAGTTACTTTGACTCCAAGTATTTAATTAGGACCACATGTTTATTAATTTGATTAAATTATTTTTATTCTCCTTGTTTCCTTGATCAGCCGAAACCCAAACCCCCATTTTACACTTTCATTTCCATTTTTTTTTCCTTTAGCCACTACATGTGGGTGAAAGTGAGAAGCAAGCTAACTTCCTTCCCTTATTCATATTCAGGCCGTAGCCTTTCCTCACTCCCACTCATCTCATCTTATTTTTCTTCTCCTAAGTCATCTAAGTGTGGGTGAAGAAAAAGAAGAGCAACCCCATCTTTCCTTCCCTTCTTGTTCCAGCCGTAGCCTTTCTTTCTTTTTACCACTACCATTTTCATTTCCTTCACTTAGAGAAAGGTTAGGTGATGAGTAAGAAACTAGAGAAAATTCTTGTTCTCCTTTTCTTGCTTTAGACCGTGAGCTATAACCAAAGAAACCCCATTGTCTTTCTTGATTTTCTCCTCCATTTTTAGTACCAACCTCTTGATTAAGGGTTTGAGCCAAGATTTTCCCTTTGATTCTAGCCCCAAAAACCGTGGCTTCAATAGAGAAATTGGGTGAGGTTTCTTTTTAATTTTAGTTCTAATTTATTGTTTAATAATTCTATTTTGTCTTGAATATGATCATGGAGCAAGAGGATCAATTTTTCCCCAAATTTTGTGAACCCTAGGTTTTATGGAAAAGGGAAAAATGTGATTGCTCAAGTGAATCACCAAATTAGTTTAAGGCTTTTGCTATTTGATACTTGAATTGGTTGTTGTTAATATTAAATTGAGTTTGATCAAGAAAATTATGTTTTTGGGAAACTCTTGATGCTTGAATAAGCTATGATAGTGTAATTTAATTGTGTTAATGATTATCTTTTGGAAAAATTTAAAGTTTTGGAAAGGAATTAGGTGATTAAATGATGTGGTTTTGAGTAATTGAAAATTTTGCAATTGGTCCCTATTTTTGGGTGTTGGCCGAGAGCTCCTAGGGAGCTTGGGAGGAAAATTATTTTGTGTCTTGACTTAAAATTAATAGTGTTAGAGTGTTAACTAAGTTTGGAAAATTTTGGAAAGAATTTGATTAGGATATGGGAAGTGTTTTAATTTTAAGGCAATGAGACACTTAGGTGAATTGGATTCTTTGTGATCCTAAGGCCAAGTGGAGCCTCAATTAGTTGTAGTGAAAAGTATTTAATCTTAGTGTTGCTTAAGGTTTCAAGTTTTGAAGGAAGTGAGTTTTAGTCTTTAAAGCCATGTTTTTCAACTTTGTGTATTCTTTCAAGTAAGTCTTTAGTCTTTAAAAACTTTTAATTTCAAGTTGCTTATTGTTTCAAGTGTGTGTACCTTGTTAAAAAGATTTTGGGTTTGAAACCTAGGAGTTAGAATTGAATCTAAGCCTAGGGAATTATTTTTGGGTGAACTAGAATTGTACTAAGCTTCGGTGTGTTGTTAGGATCTTGAGGATTGATCGTGCTGAGTAGGACGGTAACATGCTTTGGAACGTGGGCGGTTAACTCTCGGTAAGGGCACTTCACATCCTATGTGTTTATGTTTTGTATAGTAGGTGTAAGGGCTACTTCTAAATATACCTAGAGTTTGAATTCTTTATGCTGAAATGTGGGTTGTGTTATATGCTTATGTTTACTGAATTATTGTGAATTATGAATTGTTGGACTGTTGAATTGATTATGTGGTATATGTGGAATCTGTGTTATCATGTGGAGTTAATATATGTGGTGTGGTGCTGGATAATTGAATTTATTTGATTATGCCATGTTGAAATATCATATACATTTGATATGTTCATTGGAGTAGGCGAAATGCAGTGTCATGCATGTGGCGTAACTTCGACCTGAATATCCTGGGGAAGTGAAAATGCCCCAAGGTCAAAGGAATTCAGGAACGTTGTTAATTTAACCCTATGGAAAAGTATCGATTGGGGACGTACCATGGTGTACCACGATTGACCATTCGGGATATTCCGAAATCATAAACAGTGGCATGCAGTGGCATTTGCAGAGCATTTATGCATTCTTATTGTATTGAATATTATGTTCTATCTATATAATATGAATTTCTATTGTACATGTTGTTGCTATTGTATTTGTTTGTGTAAGAAGTTGACCCTTGCCCGTGGTTCTTTCAATCAATGATTGTAACCCAGATCATGAAGATTGCAGAGTGTTCGAGGTGGCTGACAAGTGTAGCTGAAGATAGGCCTATCTGGCTATCTGCCTTGTGTGTTAGTTTGAACTTACTAGAGGTCTAGTAAGTGTTGTAGCGTGTCGACCAGCTGTAGGGTGTCTCATGTTTTTAACTACGTGTTGTAATAAGTATTCCATGATTTCAAGACTTTGGATCGTTTGTGTGAAATGAGTATTTAATATTATTTGCATGGTCGTTGGAATCCATTTAAGGTGTTTTATTTATTCATTACCTTTCGAAAATGCTGCAATACTCTGATTGCTATTTTCTTAAAAGAAGTTTGAAAAGAAAGAAAAAAAAATTTTGAATCACATTTTGAAAACCATGCAAGCAGCGTATTCCATTTACGAAAGAATATTGAACTGGCAAGACTAGTAGTTAGTTTAGTAGCGCTCCAGAGATGGGGTGTTACATGGTGGTATCAGAGCGGTTCGTTTCTAATCGGACTGTGAGTTGGGAAGCTATAGCTGGTCAAGTGTCGGGTTGTGTATAGAACAGATTGTGAGGGGTCAAATTGTGCTTTCGTGTTTTGTTTGTTCCTCAAGTGGAGTAACTCTACTTGTAATTGTTTGGATTATCTCTTAATTGAAACAATGTGTGTTAGCACACGAAACAATATTGTTGTGGGGTTCTGACTAGGTTGTAAGACCTTGTGGGAATCCGATACTTTAGAAAACGAGTAATTCTTCCTATTGGAACGGGTAGTTTGAGAGATGGATCCGAGGACCCAGATAGCCGAGATGTAGCAGGGACAGTAGTTGCTATTGCTCGATGGACTACCACAGAGAATCAATGTGAACTGCTAAGATAGCACTGAGAAGAGCAAGCTATAGAGACTAAAGGATTAGTTGACTTTTGTCACCATGGAACTCTTAAGTCCTTCGGGAAATAAGAGATGAGATTCCGGGATTGTTTGCAGGAGACGCTGTTATTATTATTATTATTATTATTATTATTATTATTATTATTATTATTATTATTATGATCTTTGACGTACTAGTGATCCTAGGTATAGGTCACGTAAATGATTGATGTTTGAAGTATTTTGATATGTATTATATTTGAAAATTAACAGTACTTTATGATTTTGTGAATGTGACATGGTTGCAACTAACATCTGTGTTTTCACAGTAATCTACCTTTGTACTGCTGTGAATATATGTGATTGATTGTGTGATTGTTATTTATTGTGAGCTTAATCATATTTTCCAAGGAAAATATTATACGCAATTATTTTCTAGCAAGCGTTAATTAAGTGTCTTATGATATTTTAATTTACACGAGACCCATTTGGCTCAGTTAAATGGACTCTAGAGGTTTAGTGGGGTAAGGTAGTAGCTTAGTGCATGACTAGTAGCTAGTATTGGGGTAGTATTTAAAATTTTTACCAAACCTTATCCTTATTTCTTTAGATCATGGAGGACCAAGATTTTGTGAATCTTTTCCCTTCCCTTCTTTTGGTCTTGAACAGGTGGTTTAAAAAAAAAGATTTTGAGTGATTCTCTTATTATTTTGTCGGCCACGATTAAAAAGGAAAAATGGGGGATAGTTTTTCTGTTGAGTGTTGGTGTGAGTGATGAGAAATTTAGATTCCCCTCTTTCTTTTCTCCTTCGGAGTACCGTGACCCAGCTCATACTCCAGAAAACTCCATTTTTCTTTCACCCTTCTCCTAGCCAACTGTGTAGTAGTGGGTTGTATGTGAGGAACCTTAAGAAACTTGGAGAGTTTGAGAGTAGTATTTCTTTCCATTTCTCCCTTAAGAAGCTGCGAGCATTAGGATGACTTTGGAGGAAGATTCCCTTTTATTTTCTTGTTATTTGTTGATGTGGGTGCTATTGTTAATGTTAACAATTATGAGAGTTTTGATGTTCTGTTTCTGCTGATGTCTTAACACTGCGAGTACTTGGAAGCTCTAGGTGAGTATTTTAATTCTTTTGTTTTAATTTTTCTGTATTGTTGTTAATAATCTTGTTGAAGATGGTTTTAAGTTTTTAGATGATTTTGTTAAAATTATGACTTAGTAGTAAAAGTTTGGGAATGGTTTTGCTTCCTTTGTGGTAAAAGATAATTTCAAGGTTTTCTAGTCAATCACGGGTTCAACAATGTTTTGATTTGTTTGGAAAACCATGTTTTATGTGTGTGTATTGTTGAAGACATTTTTTTGAAGATGGTTGTTCAATTGAAGTATGAACCCGTGACCACATATATTATGTGTGAGGTTTGATTTCAAATTTTTCTAACTTATTCCTTGAGGGTTTTGTGTCTAGTGTAAATTAGAAGTTACAGAGAAAGGTCTTATTGGTAACCCTTTCGTTAAATTGTTTATGTGTGAGTCAGAACGAGTTTGAGAAATGAAATTTTGAGTGGGTGGTGTCTTAAGAAAAAAAAATGAAAAGGAAACTTTTATATATGGGACTTGAATTATGTGTAGTTAATTGTGTCAAAGTTTTGGGAATTTTGAAGGGAGTTGTATTAAGTTTAAGTAGTTCATTTGGGCTTTAAGACAATGAAACACTAAGGTTGAAGGGAATCCTTGTATTCCTAAGCCAAAGTGGAGTCTTGACTAGTTTGTATCAATAAGTATTCGATTTAGTATTGTTGTCTAGTCTTTGATTAAAAAAAAAAGAGTTGATTTTGTAATCCTTGAATTTGAATCAACTTATGATAGGAAAATAATTTTTAAGGCTTTGAGGTTTTGGGGCTAATTTATTTAAAGTGGTAAGAAAAGACTTTAGCATATTTGTTGTTAAGTTTGATTTGGTATTTTAAGGCCATGAAACACCCAATGTTTAAAGGAATCCTTGTGATTCTTGAACAAGGTGGAGCCTTGGAAAAGGTTTTAGTGTTGAAACCTTTTAATTTTAGTGTGAGTTTTGTTGCTAGAAAGATTTGAAAATTTGGGTACAAAACCTTTTATTGTGTAATTAAATTTATTAAATCCGTGAGGGTAATTAGTAATTTTAATTGTTAATCTAAATTTTACTGGATTAATATGTTAATGCTTGTTAATTAGTTATTTTAGAAGCTTAGTATTTGTGCTAAGTTTTTGAAAGAAAATAATTTTCTATGATTTAAAGTTAAAAGTTTAGTTATAAAAATTTTGAGTAAGTTGTAAAGTATTTAAAGATATTATTTTAACCTTGTTTTAAGCATCTTTCAAGTGTAAAGCATTACAAAAAGGGATTTTCAATCTTTAATACTTAGTGGTTAGTAAATTTATTGTTGCTGGTGCAAAATTTTTTTTTTTTTTAGAAAAGCTTTGATATAAAAAGAATTTTAAAAGAAGAGTGGGGTTGTTGATTTAAATTGCAAAACTGGTGTCAACCTTGGAACTGAAGTGTGTGTAATGATTTTGAGACAATGAAGACCTAATCTCAAAGGAACTTTAGTGTCCATGAGAATAGTTGATTTTTTTTTAAAAAAAGTTTGGGTTTATCAATTTTTTATTTTTATTTTTATTTTTGGGTGTTGTTTTAGAAAAATGATCGATTGAGAAATCTTTTTAATCTTTCGAAGTTTTAAGTGGTTTGTATTCTAATGTGTGTAGTGTAATTATGTTTTCGGTGATAGCATGTAACCGTAGTCGTGTTCGTGCTCGTGTTCGTGTTCATGTTCGTGTTCGTGCTCGTTAATCGTGAATAAGCAGATGTCGTGGCTCCAGAATAAAGCGTCAGTGAATCGTAAGGATTTCTTTGCCCACTAACTACGCTTATATTACAGTGTGATATGTATACTTAGTATTGTTGAGTGTGATTGTTATTGTTGCATGTTATGCTGTGATTGCAATATTATGTTTGTAGCTATAAATATTATAGTACGACTTATAGTAATATGTATTGTGAGTGCCTATGTGTTGCAAATTATTTTTATGGATTTGAGTAAAGTAATTTTCGTACTTTAATACTCGCGTAGTTTCGAGGACGAAACTATTTTAAGGGGGTGGTAGTGTAACACCCCAATTTTTAAGAAAAATTGTTTTAGCAATAAAGTCCCAGTTACTTGAATGTAAGTCGTAGAGATTGATCACCTCAATGATTTACTGAGAGTACGAGAAATTATTTTGAATTATTTTAAATAATTTATTTATTATAAATAATTATTAATTTTGATGTCAATTCAAATTAATAGACAGCGTAGACGTATGCTGCTTTTAAGGTGAATTCATCAATTAAGCTTATTATAAGTTTGCTGTCTGACGCAGTAACGCATATTTGTGTTGACTAAGAAATTGATTGAACTGAATCAAGATGAAATTAAATTTAAGAATTAATATTTAATATTAATTAATGGTTCAAAATTCGTTGAACAATTCTTATGAATATTCGCCGTATTTTGAATTGCCGGGTAATTCTTATTTGCAATAAAATTTTAAAACGAATTCTGATTTCGATGAAAATCGAAACGTAACTTATTGTAATGCTGTTTGAGTGTCTTCAATTGTTTTTATTATTTATGATAAATTATTATCATGCGGTGAATTAATTTCTAAGTAAATTAATTTCCGCGATTTAATCGGCGAAAGAATTAATCGGTAACGCGATTACTTGACGCTGTATTTTTTTTAATACACTCTAAACTCTAGGATTTGGGGGTAATCATGAGAAGAGAGGGATTAGATGTTTAGACTTGTGATTAGATTAGAATCTTGCTTATGGAGTCTAGGTGTCAAGTTTTTGGTAATTAATTACTACTACTAGTAGTAGTAGTAGTAGTAGTAGTAGTAGTAGTACTAGTAACAATATCTAAAGTAACAAGAATCTCGTTGGTCTAATATCGCTAAAATATTCCCCGGCAACGGAGCCAAAAACCTGTTGTGGCTCAGACAAGTGCACCTGATTGTAACTTGTAATAAAGTGGGACTCCGAACTTTGAACCCACAGAGAATGCGCGAGTACTAAATTAATAGAGATCCTTTATTATTTAGATGAATGAAAGTAGTGGTTACGAGAACGAGACAAACAAACAATAAAAATAAAGTAAACACGTAAAAACGGAAGAAAGATCAAGTATGGAAAGCCTAGGGGAATCGGGTTCACTAATGCTTAGTCCTTGAATTTACCAATTAACTATTACGTGTTATAATCCTAATTGAAAGCCAGTCGCCCACTCTTATATTATTAACATCGTTTGATCATGCAATGCTAATAGTATTCTTTCTAAGAACTACCCAGTTTGATCATGCAAGATAATTAAAAGAAAGAGCATTAAGAACTAGTATGTTTATCAATTTAACGATTGATTGGAAACAAACAATTATCCTTGAACCGACATAACTAGCGAGTTCAGTTATTCCTAGAGTCCTGCTAACTAATTGTGGTATGATCGCCTACAATTAATTAACTTGTTAAGGATTGGTCAAATCCTATGGGATTAAACATACTAAGAACACACATTCCATAAGATATTATGAAAATCATAATAGTAATTAAACAAATATCAAAGACATAGTAAAAGATCCCCCATCACCCCAAGTGATGGATTTAGCTACTCATAGTATTTCTCAATAACAAAGAATAACAACAATCCAAACAAGAAATCATTAAAAGAAAAGACAAGAGGCAAGAAGCAAGATGCAAGAAAGACAAAAGCCCCTCACTCAGAGAGTGAGTTCCCCAAAATGGGTTGAGAATGCCTATTTATAGGCTCTACTGCGCATTAGTCAAACTGGCTTCAAATATGTGCGTTCTGGGCTTGGGTACGGCCGTACCGTCTTTATACACGGCCCTACCTCCTTATGTTCTCGGCGTTAGCTCGTACTTTTGCACTGGGTGCGGCTTGACTGCTTTGGGTACGGCCGTACTGACCTTTGGTACAGCCATCCTGGACTTTTTCTTCGGCGCTAGGCTGTACTGACCATGTGGTACGCCGCTACTGCTATACGCAGCTAGGTACGGCCGTACTGACTTTAGGTAAGGCCATATTGAATGTCCAGAATCACCAAAATATGCTCAAATCTTGCCAGAATCTTCCCAAAATTACATCTTTTGCTTTCTATGTTGCCTTTTTTACTTTTATGCATAAATGAGGAAATAGTGAGCATATTTTATCTAATAAGGAACATAATCATAATATTTTATACTAAAAATACCCCAATAATTTAGACAAATTGGAGCGTTAACAGGTGTCAACCAAAATGGTAAGAAAGGTCTTGGCTATAAATTAGATGAACCTACTTTCTAAAACTCCAATTTAAAATCTGATGAGACCAACGATCATAGTGATAGTTTGCTGTGTACATACTGCAACAAGTATAGTGAGCATATGCCATACTTTGAAAAACAAGAAGGACAAGTCTCCTTCTAGAACTAACAAGAGAGGACCCAAAAAGATTTGGGTACCTAAGGATAAGATTATCTATGTTGCAGATTTGCTTAGCAACAGAGTTGAGACACCAGTCCTGGTACTTGGACAGTGGGTGCTCATGACACATGATGGGAGAAAGGCTTATGTTCCAAGAACTGCAATATAAAGAAAGTGGGATAGTTGGTTTCGGTGGAAACCAGAAAGGTTGGCAAGGTTGGTGAGAAATTTCTACAGTCTATTGATCGTTTTACTTGTTGATGGCCTTAATCATAACCTACTTAGCATAAATCAATTATGTGATAGTTG
The DNA here is from genome assembly GCA_037113605.1 of Calophaca sinica. Lineage (NCBI taxonomy): Eukaryota > Viridiplantae > Streptophyta > Magnoliopsida > Fabales > Fabaceae > Calophaca > Calophaca sinica. Next base: position 86,002,337 of record CM073731.1, read on the forward strand.
TTTATGATGTTGGATTTAGTGATAATGCCTGTATAGTTAAGAACAAGAACGATGGCTCTATTTTCTTTACACCAAAGAGGAAAAATAACATTTATAAAATCAAACTCTCTGAGTTGGCCAATCAAAACATCAAGTGCTTTTTGTTAGCTGATGAAGAACAATGGACTTGGCACAAGAGATTGGGACATGCTAGCTTGAGGTTAATCTCAAATCTTAACAAGAAGGAACTTGTTAAAGGCTTACTAAATCTCAAGTATCAGTTTGATGCTCTTTATGAAGCTTGTCATAAAGGGAAACAAACAAAATCTTCTTTTCAGTCTAAATATGTTGTTTCCACTTCAAGACCACTTGAACTTTTGCATTTGGATTTATTTGGTCCAACTAGAACTGCCTCTTTGTCTGGTAAGAAATATGGACTAGTTATTGTTGATGACTATATCAGATGGACATGGGTAAAATTCCTTACACACAAGGATGAGTCTTTTAAAATGTTTGCTGTCTTCTACAAACAAGTGAAAAATGAAAAAAAGCTTTTGTATTATAACTATTAGAAGTGATCATGGTGGTGAATTTGAAAATGAACTATTTCAAAACTTTTGTGAATAGCATGAAATTTCTCACAATTTTTCTTCTCCTAGAACACCACAACAAAATGGTATTGTAGAAAGGAAAAATAGATCTTTTCAAGAGATGGCCAGAACCATGATCCATGAAACAAACACTGCTAAGCACTTTTGGGCAGAAGCAGTAAACAATGCATGCTATATTCAAAATAGAATCTATATCAGACCTATTTTGAATAAGACTCCTTATATATTGTGGAAAGGAAGAAAACCCAATATTTCATATTTTCATCAATTTGGATGTGACTGCTTTGGTCTCAATACAAAGGGCAGTCTTGAAAAATTTGATTCTAAAGCACAAAAAGGTATCTTTTTGGGATACTCTGAATGTTCTACAGCCTATAGAGTATACAACAAAGAAACTATGATTGTTGAAGAATCAATGCACGTAAGTTTGATGACAGGAAGCATGACACTAAAATGTCAGAGCTAGATGAGATTTTCACAGATATGCAAATCAATGATGTAGCAGATGTTGTGCATCTGGCGACAACTCTGAAGTTGCCTTTGGTCTTGCGTCTTGTAACCAGACTCAAGCAGAACCAAGAAGGAATTGGAAGTTCAAGACTCATTACCCAAAGAACCAGATCATTGGTAATCCAAGTGACAGAGTCAGAACCAGATCATCTTTCAGAGAACAATCTGATCTTGCTCTACTGTTAGAGATTGAACCGAAGACTATTGATGAAGCCCTAACAGACGATGGATGTCCAGAGGAATGATGTGTAGAAGCTCGTACCTCCACCAGAGGATAAGCAAGCCATTGGAACCAAGGGGGTTTTCAGAAACAAACTTGATGAAGATGGTAAAATGGTAAGAAACAAAGCACGGTTTGTTGCTCAAGGGTATTCGCAAGAGGAAGGTATAAATTATACTGAGACTTTTCCCCCTTACCTAGATTAGAAGCAATTAGAATTCTATTACCATTTGCTGCACATCATGGCATTACTTTATATCATATGGATGTAAAAAGTGCATTTTTATATGGTTTTATAAGTGAGGAAGTATTCGTAAAACAACCACCTAGCATTGAAGTTGCTGCTTTTCCAGAGCATGTCTTCAAACTTAAAAAGGCTCTGTATGGTCTTAAGCAAGCTCCAAGAGCTTGGTATGACAGACTGAGTTCCTTTTTAATATCAAATGGTTTTGAAAGAGGACAGGTGGATATAACCCTCTTTAGAAAATCATCTAAAAAGCATTTTATATTAGTACAGATATATGTAGATGAGATTATCTTTGGTGCTACTAATGAATATCTTTGCCAGGAATTATCTGAGCTTATGCAGAATGAGTTTGAAACGAGTACGATGGGAGAATTGAAGTTCTTCCTTAGTATTCAAATTAAACAATGTCAATATGGAATCTATATCCATCAGACAAAATATATGAAAGAACTCCTGAAGAAGTTTAAGCTAGAGGAGGCCAAACTAATGAGCACACCAATGCATCGTACATGTGCTCTTAGCAAAGATGAATCTAGTAAAAAGGTAGACCAAAAGATATACAGAGGTATGATAGGTTTACTACTTTACCTTACTGCCTCAAGACCTGATATAATGTTTTGTGTATGTTTATGTGCTAGATTTCAATATGATGTTGGAGAATCTCATTTAACTGCGGTTAAGAGAATCTTTAGGTATCTTAAAGGAACTACTATCCTTGATCTGTTGTATAAGAAATTAGATGATTACAAGTTAGTAGGTTTTTGTGATGCTGACTTTGTTGGAGATAGATTTGAAAGAAAAAGCACAAATGGTAGCTGTCAATTTCTTGGAGCCAACCTTGTCTCATGGTCCAGCAAAAGACAGAGCACAATAGCACTCTCAACAGCAGAAGCAGAGTATGTATCTGCAGCAAGCTGTATCTCTCAACTCCTATGGATGAAGTATCAGCTTGAGGATTATCAGATAAAAGAGAGTAATATTCTTATCTTCTGTGATAATACCTCTGCTATATGTCTTACTAAAAATCCTATATTACATTCAAGAGCTAAACATATTGAAATTAAACATCATTTTATTAGAGACCATGATCAGAAATGGACTCTTGAAATTAAATTTATAGATACTGACCATCAATGGGCAGATATCTTTACAAAACCGCTTGCTGAAGATAGATTCAACTTTATAAGGAAAAATTTGAATTTTCATCTTATAAAAGAATGACTGTTTAAATTGAATATATTTGCCTCTGATGTATTGCATCTGATAACATATTTGCCTTTGATAATGTTGCATTTGATAATATGTTGCATCTGGTTGTTATATTTGCCTCTGATATCATGTTGCATCTGTTGAGCATGTTGCCTCTGTTTACATCTATCCTCTGCTATTACTCATGCATTTGTTACACTGTTCATATATGTATGCATTCGTCTGATGCATTCATTACCTTGTTCCCTCTGGGAATATTGGTGTACACGTGTCTCTCTGAGACTGGTTGATATGTTAGTGGCTGGGAATTGCTCTTCTCTGAGTCATGATTATTTTAACTGCTGAAGGATAGTTTTCTACACCTCTTAAAGCGTGTTTTACGCATTTTGTTTTTGAAGAGACATCTTTAATTTTTTTTAATTCTATTTTGAAAAATTGCTGAAGGCGGTTTATATTCAACACTATACATTTGATACCCACTCACTCACGTGCTCACCCACTACCCGATCTCTTTCTTTCTTTCTCTCTCTCTCTAAGAAGACACACTCTTTAAAACCTAACCCCCAGTTGCATACCTATCTCTCTACATTTTCTCTGCAAATACTCTACAATGGCCGAACAACAACAACAACAACAAGAGATTGCTCCTCAAAATGCTCCAAAACCTACTAGAGAGTTTGACCTTAACAATCTCATCGTCATGATGGAAGCAAAGGTCGACCTCAATGAACTGCCTGAACATGATTATGACTTTAGAACCAACTTCATCAATATGGGTTGGAGGGAGTTCTTCTGCATAGTGCCAAAGGAAATCTACCCAGAATTAGTCAAAGATTTCTGGAAGTTTGCAAATGTAACACCTCGTTGCCCTATCTATGCTTTATTCTAACATAATTAACCTAAGTCACTTAATTAACGTGAATACGCTTAAGTAAAGATACGAAGGAGTTAAAACTAAAACATAAATAAGGCAACGACATGCTACAACAGAGTAAACTCGAGTGCCATACTATATAGTGCATATGTGACATCAAAAGTAGCCTTATCACTAAGGCCTCCTCAAAATGCTCCAAAACCTACTAGAGAGTTTGACCTTAACGATCTCATCGTCATGATGGAAGCAAAGGTCGACCTCAATGAACTGCCTGAGCATGATTATGACTTTAGAACCAACTTCATCAATATGGGTTGGAGGGAGTTCTTTTGCATAGTACCAAAGGAAATCTACCCAGAATTAGTCAAAGATTTCTGGAAGTTTGCAAATGTAACACCTCGTTGCCCTATCTATGCTTTATTCTAACATAATTAACCTAAGTCACTTAATTAACGTGAATACGCTTAAGTAAAGATACGAAGGAGTTAAAACTAAAACATAAATAAGGCAACGATATGCTACAACAGAGTAAACTCGAGTGCCATACTATATAGTGCATATGTGATATCAAAAGTAGCCTTATCACTAAGGCCTAAGTCATCAGAGTAAGCAAGTAGCGTAGTGCATAAGTCAAGTACAATCACCCCAAAATATGTAAAAACCTAGGAGGTTAACCTGTGCCTCATCTAAACAAAACAACAGAAACAAACCATCACAACAAGACTCCTGGCCAAAGCAACCAAACAACCTCTGCGAGGGGGATACTGAGACTCCTGCTTTGAGATCCTGCTCGCCTCGGAAACAAATGACAATAATCATGAGCAGTCATGTGACGGGATGGCCCAGCTGTCGCTCTACCCCTACGTCTCTGTCTCCCCATGTGGCCTGATCCGCTCTGGTGGCTAGCAGGAGGCACCAGCATCGGATGCGGAGGCATCGAAGGATACCCGCCCTAACCAAATCCCGGAGGATTGTCGGGTGCCTACACATATGAGCGAACGGAAGTCTCTGATAGATGCAAAAGTCTCCTGTAAAGCTAGCAATGGGAAAACCAAGAATGCGAAAATAAATGGAGATCGTGCCAGTGTAAATAACTGCCTGACACACATGGTCAACCTGAACGTGAACACAAGAAGAGGGGGTTGAATTGTGTTGAAAACTTTTCGCAAACTTTAAGTTTAAAACACTTAGAACACAGGTTTTACAAAACAGTTTGTTACACGGATGCTGGAAATAAACCGGACGCTGGAAAAGCAGTTTGTGAAAACTTGTTTTTAACACAGCAGGATAAAGATAAATAGAAAGCAGTAAAGCAAAAGACACAGAGATTTATACTAGTTCACTACCAAACTGGTAGCTACGTCTAGTCCCTTCGTTCCTGAAGGATTTTCCACTATAATCAATCTGATTACAATTTCCTCAAGAGTATTCTTCTGTCACAACCTTGACAATACTCTCAACTTCTCAAAAGCGACTCAAGATGCAATCGAGCCTTTGAGGGAACAGCCTTAACTAGGCCAAAAACAACTTTTACAAATAAGTTGAATACAAGTATGAATAACTCTCACAGAGAGGATAAAAATTAAGCTCAATATAGAAATGCTTTCTAAAAGAAAGGATCGGACGTTGAGTTCAGTTCTTGTAGTCCAGAGACTTGGCTCGAAACTTGATGGCTCACAGAAGTAGTGCTTTCAGAGTATTGACTCTTTGTAGTGTATAGCAACAGTGCTTGTTCTCAATAAATGAAGCAATATACTCTTGTACAGTTTCGGCAGTTTTCAATTTCGGCCCTTTCTTCAATGGATACCATGGGGTATTTATAGGAGTTCTAAAGGATATTACCGTTACAGTAAAAATGGCTCCTTTCCATTGAGTGAGGTGATTTCAAAAAGCTGTCTCTTTCTTCCTTTCTAGAGAATATCTCAGTAGTACATATTACCATTTTCGTACTACCTTGCTTTTCACAATTGCTTGTACGATTTTTGTCTTGTAGCTAAAGGTGTCACCTTTGATACCTCGTACAACAATTTTGGCGCATAAGATCAAATTCGAAATCCGTTCCAGAGGCTTCTGAGAAGAGGAGCAACAACGTGACCATCACGTGATATAAAATGAAGTTCAGACGCTCGCTCAGAACGGAAGATCGGACGCTCATAGCAAATGGATAGGATTAGTGTCATAAGAAGATAATTCCAGACGCTCACTAGGACAAAATACTAGGATGAGCCGGATGCTGACACATGGAGTGTATCATTCTCTTGAGAGCTTCTTCCTTCTTGTTTAAGTGGCTTAGAAATATATGTAATATTAGTATCTGTACACTTCAAGAATTGTTAGAACATAAATTGTTCTCTTGTGAATATTTTGTTATCATCAAAATTAATGAGGGTCTAAACTTCTCAATCGTTTAGGTTCCAACAATCTCCCCTTTTTTGATGATGACAAATATCTAAGGTTGATGAACAATTTAGTTTCAAAATGACATCAAGGGTCTCCCCCTAAATTTAACAATTTTGATATATAAGATAATTCTAGTATTAAGGCGATAGTTGATAAACAAATTCAATTAAGTGATTGCAAAACAAAATACGTAGATGTATCAGAGTGAGATCGGATGCTGATCAAAAATATTGATTTAATCAATTTGTACCAAATTTATTTATCATTAAAGAGCATTAGTACCAAATTAATTTGACAATGAATATTAGCACATTAATAAATAACCACACATATGTTATGTATGAAATGCTATGCATGATACTTCAGTTCCAGCATATCCATCGGAGTGTGAACATCGGACGGTGGGTTAGTCAGATTTTCACGTGTTTATCATACCTTTCTTTTACTCCCCCTTTTGTCATCAGACAAAAAGAGTGTAAAAACACATCATAGTCAAAATAAGACTTAGAAAAATTTGAATATAAGTCAGATAATTAGAGCAAAAATAGTGTATATATATAAGTGTATCAACAAAAATAAGAAATATCACTTAGTACCAAAAAAAAATTTAAAGCAAAACAAAGTTTAAGGGTTTGGAAGAGGTGGTGGAGGGATGTTGAGACGTTCATAAAGTAATTTCAGAGCAGTCTCCAGCTGAGTGACTTTCATGTTGGTGGCCTTCATTTCTTCAAATTCTGCTTTGGGAATAGTGACCATCTCAACTGCAGAAGTAAAAGATCCAACTTCTGGTACGGATGCAGGTTTCATCTTCTGATGCTCTGCTAGCACCCAGTTAGATAGCTTAAGTCTCAATTCCTTCTTCCTTTGAGCTCTTAGAAAGAATGCATCATTTGGTATAGACCATTTGAAGAAATTTCCAAGTTTTCTGAGCTCAGATGCTGTTTGAATTTCCCAATGATACTTCACATCTTCTAGATACAGCATATTCATGAAGATGATTTCTCAGTGAAGAACAACATCAGCAGTGAAAGCATCAAATCTATTTCCAGCTTCTTCTCCCCATAAACTTCTGATAAAGACACTCAAGGCTTCACAAGTGAAGGAGAGTGCTTCATTTTCTGCCAGGTAAATTCTTCGCAGATTTTCCCTGTCATCTTCTTCTAGCACTAGGGGGACGAGGTATGGTAACATAGCTTTGGCTTTCCAAGAGTCAGACCATTGACTCCAAGTAAATCCAATGTTGAAGTGCTTGGCCACAGCAGCCCATTGGTCATATATCTTCATGCAGTCACAAGGTCTGATTACTGAGCATCTGAACATATCATCGAAGTAAACTGTTCTAAGATTGATGTCGATGGTCTGGCGATTGTGCCAACCGTTGGAATAGTGGCCTTCTCAAAGCATTGCGGCGGTTTGAGGAGCCGCTCTCCATTCATCTTCCTTCAGAGAAGTCAGGTAAAACCTTCTGGCATGATCCTCAGAGATCTTGGCAATAGGAAGCTTAGAGAATTCCTTAAGGTTGTACTTTTTAGGTGCCTTGTCATACTCCTTTAGCCCGATCTTGCTGAATGGCTGCTTGCCCGGAGCAGGTTCTTTCCTTTTCCCAGGGATATACCAAGGTAGCCACCTTTGTCTATCTGGTGCTATCTTTACTGAAACAGAAGAAGGATCCCTGTACTGTCTGATTACTTCCATCTTCTTCATTTCAAGACAGTGTGCCATGAAGGCAGCTTCTTCATCTGTGATCCATCTTCCGCATTCTTCCAACGTGAGTGGTTCAGATTGTGATAGGGATCTAGGAAGATCAACAGAGAAGGGAATTGCTCTGCTTCCAGAAGCTGGTCTCAATCTTCCTTTAAATGACATTTGGAAGTGGTCTTCTCCATCCTTGAAGGTAGCACTTATTGGAGAGGCAATCTCCAATCTGGCAGCTCTAGAGGTGAAGGTCTTCAAATGCCATGTGGAGGGACGATTGTAGATGCTATGATATATCTCATACTTAACAAACTGTGGTTTGTATGAGACATTTTTCCTTCCACCAGCGTCTGTAGGTTTAAGGGTAATGGTGAGTAAGGTGGGAGTGGTTTTGGTGATTTTGTAGGTTTTAGGTGTGTAGGGTTTGAAGGGATTAATGGGAGGTATTTTGAACAATAGATTAAAGGGATGAGAGTGAAGTTTGGAAATATATGAAGTGAGTGAAGTATTTGAGGAAATTTGTGGTAGGTTAAGGTTGAGTGTGGTGGATGATGATTGGGTAGGTTTAGAGAGAGTTGAGGTTTGTTGGAGGCTCAATTTGGTTTTCCTGGTTTGTGTTTGTGGTTGTGAAACAGACAAAGGTGGTGCAGGAATAACATCATGAGCATCAAATACGATCGATTCATCGCCAGAAAATCAAGTACCTTTGGGTCAACCGATGGCTTGACCAACCTTCTTTTGGGCTCTGGTGACACAACAAAGAGGAGGAGGAGGAGGATTTGCTTCCCTTGGCCAGGACACCTGAAACATCCTTTTCAGTGGTCTAAACTGCTTATCCAAGACCTTCTCGATGGGAATTCTATCCTCATCTTACGGATCTTCAACAGAGGTGCAGTGCCACTTCGCTTTGTTCTTCTGGTCTCCCTTGAAGGGGACTCAGCAGGTCTTTTCATACCAGTCATTGAGCTTCTGGTGGTTTTCTTCTCAGTTTCTCCTTCCTGTTGCTCTATTTTCACCTTCTTGATCATAGAGCCTGTAATAAGCTGCATCCTGACCAAACTGTTGACTCTAAAAACTTCTGGACGCACAACAGCACCAACACCAAAGTATTTTTCCTTTTCCTCTGTGTTGATGGAGTCAGTCAACTTCCTTACAATGCCGTCTTTGACCATCATAATGGAGAGAAGAACTCCATATGGGATTGTCTTGACTATATTCTTCTTATCAACATTCTTCCTTGAGAAGACAAGGGCATTTATCAGATTGTTGATAATCAACCTTGGCAGATTGATTTTCTTCCCATCCATGTAGTTCCTCATAATGAACTTTTGCTCGTAGTTCACTATGTCGCTTGACCCAGCCTTCAGAATCACGCTTTTGGCGATGATTTTGTGCAGTACACGGTAGTGGCTCTTCAAGTCTTTAGCCGTGGGAGAGATGTTCTTCTTCTTCAGTTCACGGTAGTTCTCAAACAGAGCTTCATTGACTCTCTCAAGTCCTCTGTAAGCATCAGCCCAGTTTGAGTGGTAACTGATTCCTTCACACGGGCACTTGATTGTCTGAGCAATAGAGTTGATGGTGAGGCGTAGTTTGAATCCTCTGATGTGAACTTCTATTATTTCCCCCGGAAGTAAGTATGCACTTCCCCAGAATTCCTTAATGGCATAGCTTAGTACGTCCACTGGTTCCCAAATGAAGTAGTTCTTCCATCCCAGTTTTTCAAGACCTTCTTCAAAGTCAAAACCATATAGCTTAAAGTTTTCGAAATCAACCCTGTTCTCATTCAGAAGTTTTGCCTCAAAGAAAACATCGAAGGCAGCAGTGTATTGTCCAACCTTTCTGTCGGCCATTGTAGCACTTGAAGAGAAGGTGATGGAGGTTTTAGGGTTCGAAAACACACAGAAAGAGAGAGAGAAAGCAGAGAACGAGTACGGTTTTGCGTAAAATGCAGTGGAGCGAAAAATGTGGAGTAGTGGGAAAGTTAATAGAGAATGGTACAGTTCTTTTTCAAAATATCGCTTCGTATTTCCACATAAAAATTAAATCAAAAAGAAAAGAAAATAAAGATTCGCCTTTTCATTAAATGCAGACGCCAAAATAAAAGTAAAAAATTTTATTGAAAACGCAAATAATCATGACTCAGTAGATATGATGAGACGCTTGAGTCCTTAACACGTGTGACACGTGTGGGTGTGCTCGAACGCACGCAACCAATTCACCGGATGATGAGTTATGATGCATATGACAAATAAGATGCTTATGCACATACATGCTTATGTCATATCAGATGCTGAGATTTTGTTTATTTTCAGACGCTGAGATTAATCATTCTTCTATAAGATGAAAGTTTAAATTTCTTCTTATAAAATTGAATCTATCTTCAGCAAGGGGTTTTGTAAATATGTCAGCCTACTGATGATCAGTGTCTACAAATTTTATTTCTAGAATACCCTTCTGAACATAGTCTCTTATAAAATGATGTTTAATCTCAATGTGCTTTGCTCTAGAATGCAATATAGGATTTTTAGTAAGACATATGGCAGATGTATTATCACAGAAGATAGGAATGTTACTTTCTTTTATCAAGTAGTCTTCAAGTTGATACTTCATCCGCAGAAGTTGAGAAGCGCAACTTCTTTCTTGAGATGTATTCAAACCTATTGTTGAGAGTGCAATAGTGCTTTGTCTTTTGCTTGACCAAGACACAAGATTTGCTTCAAGGAATTGGCAGCCTCCACTTGTGCTTTTTCTTTCAATTCGATCTCCAGCAAAGTCAGCATCACAAAAACCTACTAATTTGGAATCTTTTGATTTCTTATAAAGCAAACCAAGATTAGTAGTTCCTTGTAAATATCTGAATATTCTTTTAACAGCACTTAGGTGTGATTCTCTAGGATCTGATTGAAATCTAGCACACAGGCAGACGCTGAACATAATGTCAGGTCTTGAAGCCGTAAGATAAAGTAGAGATCTAATCATACCTCTGTACATTTTCTGATCTACCTTCTTACCAATTTCATCTTTACTAAGAGTGCAGGTAGGATGCATAGGTGTACACATAGGCTTGCAATCCAGCATCTTGAATTTCTTTAATAATTCTTTGATATATTTGCTTTGATGTATGTAAATACCATCACTGCATTGCTTGATTTGTATACCAAGGAAAAACTTTAATTCTTCCATCATGCTCATCTCAAATTCAGCCTGCATAAGCTTAGAAAATTCTTTGCAAAGGCTTTCGTTAGTGGCTCCAAAAATGATATCATCAACATAGATTTGAACAAGTATGAAATGCTTGTTGGAGGATTTTCTGAAAAGAGTAGTGTTAACTAAACCTCTTGTAAATCCATTTTTCATTAAAAAGGAACTTAGTCTATCATACCATGCTCTGGTAGAGTGACTAGCTTCCATACATCATTTCTTTGGAACTGATTTAGCTCATCTTGCATTGCTAGAATCCACCCTTCATCTTCCAAAGCTTGATCAATCGTCTTTGGTTCCATCTCAGAGAGAAGTGCAAAATCAGCATGATCCTTGAAAGAGGATCTGGTCCGAACTTTATCACCAGGTTCTCCTATGATTTGATCTTTTGGATGATTGGTTTTGTACTTCCAGCTTTTTCTTGCTTCAGCTTCTGCTTGAGTAGAATTCTTCGTCTTGTCACCACCGGATGATGAAGATGCATGTTCACCGTCTGTCTTGTCACCGAGGTTTAATTCTGAAAATAACTCATCTAGCTCTGACATAGCAGTGTCAGGCTTCTTATCATCAAACTTGACATGAATGGACTCTTCAACTGTCAAAGTTTCTTTGTTGTATATTCTAAAAGCTTTAGATCTTTCAGAGTATCCCAAAAAGATTCCTTTGTCAGCCTTGGAATCAAACTTACCAAGCTGATCTTTAGTATTCAAAATATAAAAAAATACAACCAAAAGGATGAAAGTAAGAAATGTTTGGTTTTCTTCCTTTCCACAATTCATAAGAGTCTTATTCAAAATAGGTCTTATAAGAATTCTATTTTGAATATAACAAGTCTGTGTTCTTGCTTACCAAAAATGTTTCGCAATATCAGCTTCATTGATCATGGTCCTGGCCATTTCCTGGAGGGACCTATTTTTCCTTTCTACAACACCATTTTGTTGAGGTGTTCTAGGAGAGGAGAAATTGTGGGAGATGCCATTTTCTTCACAAAATTTTTGAAAGTTCTCATTTTCAAATTCTCCCCCATGATCACTTCTAATAGAAGAAATACAGATGCCTTTTTCATTTTGAACTGATTTGCAGAAAACAGTAAATACCTTAAAAGACTCATCCTTGTGGGCAAGGAATTTAACCCATGTCCATCTAGTAAAATCATCAACAATGACTAATCCATATTTCTTTCCAATAAAGAAATTTGTCCTTGTGGGACCAAAAGAGCAAGATGTAAAAGTTCAAGTGGTCTCGAGGTTGAAACAAAATTTTTTTAAATGAAAGGAAGTTTTAACTTGTTTTCCTCTTTGACAAGCCTCACACAGGGCATCAGATTGGAACTTAAGATTTGGTAAGCCTCTAACAAGATTGTGCTTGTTTAATTTTGAGATTAACCTCAAATTGGCATGACCCAATCTTTTGTGCCAAATCCATTGCTCATCTTCAAGAGACATAAGACACTTGACATCTTATTTTGCAAGTTCAGTAAAGATCAACTTTATAAATGTTTTGTTTCCTCTTTCTTTGTAAAGAATATAGATCCATCTTTTTTGTTTTTTATTGAACATCCATTTTCTGTAAAGACAACATTATAACCACTGTCACATAATTGACTTATGCTCAGTAGATTATGTTTCAGTCCTTCAACATATAAAACATTATCAATAGAAGGAAGAGAGCCTTTACCTATGCGACCAATTCCAACTATTTTACCTTTCTGGTTTCCTCCGAAACCAACGAATCCAGCTTCTCTAGGTCTTAGTTCTTGGAACATATGCTTTTCTCCCGGCATGTGACGCGAGCATCCACTGTCTAAGTACCAAGATTGGTGTGTTGACTTTGTTGCTAAGCAAGTCTGCAACATAGACTATTTTATCTTTAGGTACCCATATCTTTTTGGGTCCTTTCTTGTTAGTTCTTGAAGGATACTTGTCCTTCTTAGTTGTAAACACAGTACACGCACTTTTCAAATGACCAGATTTATTGCAGTAAGTACAATGCAAGCATTTACTATGATTATTGGATTTATCGATCTTTGAATCATTTTCCAAAATAGGTTCATCCGATATATAACCAAGACCATGAGTTATCGTTTCTTCGACACCCCAAATCATAGAAACTTGCTTGCTTGAGTTACACTCTCTGCAAGAAACTTTTGAAATGCATGTTCATAGTCATTTGATTTGCGATTAGGATTGCCTATAACTACAGAGCTTTTAACTTGAGAGCTCTCGACACGGTTGCTTGTTGGCTTCCAGACGCCGGTTATCCACCAGACGTTGATTTTCGTTTTAGCACAGTTCTCTTCATTGAGTACAGAGTTTTCATTGTGTAAAGAATGAAAATCTTGTGATAGTTTTGAAAATTTCTTTTTCAAATTCTTATACTCAATAGAGAGAGTGGCAGAATCCTTTAACAGATCATCAAATGCAAGTTGAAGTTCAGAATAAGAGTCATATATTATTACCTCTTCAACTTCTTCTTCTGAATCAAGATCAGTGTCTGCCATAAGGGCAATGTGAGCTTCTTCTTCTTTATCTTCCTCAGAGGAGGATAAGTCAAGATCTTCCCATGTTGTCATGAGACCTTTCTTCTTTTTCTTGAAGGAGCTTCTTGTGGGCTTTTCCTTAAGATTAGGACACTCGGACTTGAAATGTCCAGGCTTCTTACATTCATAGCAAATGACTTGGGCTTTGTCCTTGTCTTTGCTTTCCTTCTTGTCCTTTGTATCTTTCTTCTGAAACATCCTTCTGAAGTTTCTCTTCTTCCACATTCTCTGGATCTTCTTAGATATGAATGCTAGCTCATCGTCTGATCCATCATAGTCTCCTTCTGAAGCTTCATCATCTGATTCTTCTTCTTCAGCCTGAAAAGCTTTAGAAGTACTAGGTTTATGTTGATTGACTCTTAAAGCAATAGACTTACTCTTCTTGGTAGGTTCTTCTTCATTTAGCTCAAGTTCATGAGCTTTCAAAGAACTCATAAGATCTTCAAGCCGAAGGACATTTAGATCTTTTGCTTCTTGAATAGCAGTGACTTTGGGTCTTCACTGCTTAGTCAAACTTCTCAAGATCTTTCTCACATGGTCAGGTGTAGTATAACTTTTTCCAAGGGCCTGCAACCCATGAACAAGTGTTTGAAACCTTCCAAACATAGTTTCAATGTTTTCTCCATCTTCCATTTTGAATAGTTCATACTGGCGAACCATCATGCTAGCCTTTGTTTCTCTTACTTGGGCAGAACCCTCATAAGACAAAACAAGAGAATCCCAGATTTCTTTGGCAGTATCAAACTTACCACATTTATCATATTCTCTTTCTGTCATAGCACAGATGAGAATAAATATAGCCTTCTGATTGGTTTGATATCTCTTTTTCTGATCATCAGTCCAGTTTTCCCTAGGTATTGTAACACCAAGGGCATTAGCGGGAGAAATGTATCCACTTTCAACGATATCCCATAAATCAAGATTTTGTGCCTCAAGGAATGCTTTCATCTTATCTTTCCAGTAATCAAATTTTTCTCCATTGAATAGAGGAGGACGGTTCATATGACCACCTTCAGCAGACATGTTCATAGTAGGATCTTTACTCTTAACACTGTTAAGTGCTCAACCAAGAGGCCGAGCTCTGGTACCAACTGAACGTGAACACAAGAAGGGGGGGTTGAATTGTGTTGAAAACTTTTCGCAAACTTTAAGTTTAAAACACTTAGAACACAGGTTTTACAAAACAGTTTGTTACACGGATGCTGGAAATAAACCGGACGCTGGAAAAGCAGTTTGTGAAAACTTGTTTTTAACACAGCAGGATAAAGATAAATAGAAAGCAGTAAAGCAAAAGACACAGAGATTTATACTAGTTCACTACCAAACTGGTAGCTACGTCTAGTCCCTTCGTTCCTGAAGGATTTTCCACTATAATCAATCTGATTACAATTTCCTCAAGAGTATTCTTCTGTCACAACCTTGACAATACTCTCAACTTCTCAAAACGACTCAGTACAGTCGAGCCTTTGAGGGAACAGCCTTAACTAGGCCAAAAACAACTTTTACAAATAAGTTGAATACAAGTATGAATAACTCTCACAGAGAGGATAAAAATTAAGCTCAATATAGAAATGCTTTCTAAAAGAAAGGATCGGACGTTGAGTTCAGTTCTTGTAGTCCAGAGACTTGGCTCGAAACTTGATGGCTCACAGAAGCAGTGCTTTCAGAGTATTGACTCTTTGTAGTGTATAGCAACAGTGCTTGTTCTCAGTAAATGAAGCAATATACTCTTGTACAGTTTCGGCAGTTTTTAATTACGACCCTTTCTTCAATGGATACCTTGGGTATTTATAGGAGTTCTAAAGGATATTACCGTTACAGTAAAAATGGCTCTTTTCCATTGAGTGAGGTGATTTCAAAAAGCTGTCTCTTTCTTCCTTTCCAGAGAATATCTCAGTAGTACATATTACCGTTTTCGTACTACCTTGCTTTTCACAATTGCTTGTATGATTTTTGTCTTGTAGCTAAAGATGTCACCTTTGATACCTCGTACAACAATTTTGGCGCATAAGATCAAATTCGAAATCCGTTCCAGAGGCTTCTGAGAAGAGGAGCAACAACGTGACCATCACGTGATATAAAATGAAGTTCAGACGCTCGCTCAGAACGGAAGATCGGACGCTCATAGCAAATGGATAGGATTAGTGTCATAAGAAGATAATTCCAGACGCTCACTAGGACAGAATACTAGGATGAGCCGGATGCTGACACATGGAGTGTATCCTTTTCTTGAGAGCTTCTTCCTTCTTGTTTAAGTGGCTTAGAAATATATGTAATATTAGTATCTGCACACTTCAAGAATTGTTAGAACATAAATTGTTCTCTTGTGAATATTTTGTTATCATCAAAATTAATGAGGGTCTAAACTTCTCAATCGTTTAGGTTCCAACACAACCTCCCAACCCATGCCGTCGAAATCGTGGTAGTGAATCTCACAGTCTCCCCAAACGGGATCCTCGGCGGTTGCATCGTCGAAGGATGCATCAGAAGGAACTGCTCCAACGGGTGTGGCTATGGTTGCATGATCTTCCTCAACAAAGTCTAACACAGAAATAGTATATACACACAAGCATGCAAACACAGGGAGGTAAGAACAACACATTCATTATAAAGCGGGAAATGTAAAAGTAGAATAAGAGTAAGACAGTCCATACAAATAATCACATATTTACAAATTGGGCCCAACTACCCTCTTCCACTTATCCCATGTCTTTCTATGAGTTTATGCATATTTTCTTACTATCGTCGCTGTACTCCCCATTTTCGATAGGAATACGTTGGTAAACCCCTTTTTTCTGTTAGGGTTTCCGTCCCTCTTTACCAATAGGGACACCCGCCTCCCTTTCCCGATAGAGACGGGGCGACACTAGCCTAGTCCACAAGGTATCCCCTTTCCCGATAGGGATCCTCCTCCCCCTTTCCCGATAGGGCCGTCCATTCCCCCTTCCTGATAAGGACAAAGTAGGCTATCTGACTGAGGCTGCATAAAGCCATCCAATCCTCTGCAGTAAAGTCTCCACCTCTCCTCGTAGGCCGACCTGCTCGAGGGCATCAAAATCGAGGTATCTCTAGGTGTGCGTGTGGAAATCCAGTAGCTGTCTGTATCTTTCCATGGGCTGCTGTGGGATGTATGATGGCACTGCTCTAGACGAGCGTGCTGCTGCAGAAGAGGAGGCCTCACTTCTCTGGCACTTAGACATTTTCCTGCAAAAATAGAAAAATAGAAAAAAATTAAAAAATTTATGCAGGTTCCATGTTAGGTACGGCCATACTTCGTGGGGTACGGCCGTACTCATTGTCTCTATACACCCTAATTAAAATAGTAAGTACGGCCTGACTCAAGTCTTATGTACGACCGTACATTGCCACAGGTACGCCCGTGCCTGTGTCAGATCTTCAACCCTAAGGCTGCCAGTACGGCCTTCACTACGGCCTGCTCTTGATAGGTACGACCGAACTGTGCTACGGTCTTGTGAAAAATATTCGCTATGATCAGATTTTCTCAGTTTTTAGCCTAAAATATAAGTCTCTAATCATTCCTAGGGTCTTTAAGCATGCAAAACCTAGCCAAAACTACTCCTAAATTAGTAAAATTAGAATTAAACTAATTGTAAAACCTAAAACATCTAAAAGCTAAAAATAGCCAATAAAACAGGCATTTAATCCAAGAAACAAGTTTAGAATCAGTACCTGGATAGTCTTGGGATGAAAAATAAGAAGAATTTGAGGGTAGAGGGTGCTTGAGAGGAGAGGATTTAGGCGTACGAGAGCACGGAACGCCCTTACCTCTCACTGTTACCTTTTATTTTCAGCCTTTGGACACAGGGTACGGCCGTACCTGGTTATATGTGCGGCCGTACTGACCTATTTCTCTGTGTTTTTAAGGATGAAGCCGTGAGGTACGGCCGTGCCTAAAGATAGGTACGCCTGTACATACTGGCTTTCCAAAAAAAAATTGTTTTTCAGAATTTTTTTCATTTTTTTTTTGTAGTTTTAATAACTAATGAAAATAATATCAATAATAAAAATAGAATAAATAAAATATAGAAAATTAAAATAAATGTTAGTAAACACAGGTTGCTTCCTGGTTAGCCTTTGTTTAACGTCCCGAGCCTGACGGTTCGGAGGACATAGAATTAGTCCTCGGTTGGCAATTGCCCTTCTTTGAGGTTACATTTCATCTTCTTTCCATTAGGGAGGACTGCTGTGACAACCACCCTAAAAAATTTAATGGAGCCGCCACCTATGTTTATCAAGGAAAACGACAGGAAAAACCCTTTTTCAAAAATAATTAGAAAAGTATGTTCTCAAAACCAAATTTAAGAGTTCAAGAGTTAATTACGCATAGAGAAGGTATTAGCACCTCTATGACACCCATTTAAAATGGTACCCTTTTATTGCTTGAAAGAATTTGTTGGCCTTTAAATAATTTATTTCAAAAAAAATGGCAGAGTCAATCGAATATGCACATTAGTAAATGAATGAATGAAAAAAAGGAGTGGAAACCCAGATTTATTGTTAACAGCAAAATAATAATCCTAATCCTAATCTTAACCTAAACCACTAATCCTGATTTATTATTAACAGTAAGATAATAATTGCCCAAATATTTATCCTTTATCCTATTTATAAAAAAACAAAATTTTAATATCTATTTCATTTCTTTCTAACAGCCCCTTTTTTAGGAACAAGAGAAAGACGCTTTTTTTACATAATCTTAAATTAATGCTATAAAAAATAGAAAACAACTGAGAATGAAATTGACTACATTTTTTAAATAACTCTAATCCTAATTTTCTAATCCCACTTTTAATTTTGCAGTCATCACCCTGAGATTTGGGTTCACGGCAACGACCTAACAGAAGACATAGGAGAGGGAACCAAGGATCCCCCTATCCTGGCCGAGGGCAGCAGAAAATCAGAAAGAATAGAAAAAATGAAGATCAAAACAAAAAATGGAAAAGAAGGATATTTTATGAACCAAAATTCCAAATATTACAATCAATCCAGGAAAATACCCAAAAATAAGAAAAGAATACAGGAAGAAGAAGAATATGGCAACTGGTTACGAAATCTCCCCAAGCAATTCGGCCACCAAAAATTTAAAAATCAAAATTACATAAGAGAACAAAAAAAGCCTAAAACTCTTTGTCTTTTGTGGTTTCTAGGACTTTTCTCCCTTGTTTTTCTTCTCTTCTTGTGTTTTTTCCCTTTTATAGTCCTCTTTCACATCCTGCAAAAAAAGAAACAAAAATCCTAATTAGATAGACAAATAAAATAAAAATAGAAACTTTTTAAATGAAATAAAAGGGATGAAGAAAAATCCTCCCCTGTTGTTGATTTGTAACCGGATCTGTAGAAAGATTTGTGAAGAATCACGAAATCATGGGAAAATCTAAGATTCGGTTTTCTGAAAAAGGAGAGCAGAGAGGATTGAGAGGGGAAGAGAAGTTGCGGCCGTTTGGAAGTATGGGGAGAATATTTTAGGGTTAGGGTTGGTAAGGGTGAGAAGAGAAGGAAGAGGAAAATGGAAGAAAAGAGAAGATTGGGGCGGATTTGGTGAGGGAGGAAGAGATAGAGAGAGGGCGAAAATGGTGGGGGCAGCGGCTGAATGAGGGTGAGGCCGAGAGAGATTATGGAAATGAGGGGGAGAGGTGATCTTTTAGGGTTTTAAGTTATCAGGAGGTGTTTGGGCTTATGGGCCGTGTGTGAAAAAATGTGGGTTAGGGGGTGTGCGAACACAATGGATGTGCAGGTACCAGGCATGAGAAAAGCGCCTGGGAGGCACGGTTAGGACAATGGGGGGTGCGCGTGGAAGAGGGCTGGGCGTTGGGTGGGCACAGGGCACTGTAATCGGGTGGCGCATGGAATGGGGTTCACTTTGCTAGTGGCACCCCTCTTTCCTTTTTATTGATTTTCCTTCCTCTTTTTCTTTTCTTTCTTCCTTTTTTCTTTTATTTTTTATTATTAATAAACAAAATAAATAAATAAATAGGGGTCGGACAAAAATGGGGTATGACAGCTGCCCCTCCTTAATTACGTTTTACTCGAAGACCTTCGTGAATTCCTTATAAAAGATAATTAAGGATAGAAGACCTTAATTTTTGTCCGAAACAAGTGGCTTGAGAATGCGGGATTATTCTTGGCTTTGGTGAGGAATTCCGGGTCTGGTTCCCGGCGAATTCTTGGTAAGACATAGGCTTGTCCCTAGCTCTTACAAGGTTTGGTAGGAGATTTCGGGTCTGGTTCCCGGCGAATTCTCTGTAAGGCATAGGCTTATCCCTAGCTCTAACAAAATTGGCGGGAGATTCCGGGTCTGGTTCCTGGCAAATTTCCTGTAAGGAATAGGCTTGTCCCTAGCTCTTACAAAATTGGCGGGAGATTCCGGGTCTGGTTCCCGGCGAATTCCCTGTAATGCATAGGCTTGTCCCTAGCTCTTACAAAATTGGCGGGAGATTCCGGGTCTGGTTCCCGGCGAATTCCCTGTAAGACATAGGCTTGTCCCTAGCTCTTACAAAATTGGCGGGAGATTCCAGGTCTGGTTCTCGGCGAATTCTCGGTAAGGCATATGGTTATCCCTAGCTCTTACAAAATTGGCGGGAGATTCCGGGTCTGGTTCCCGGCGAATTCCCTGTAAGGCATAGGCTTGTCCCTAGCTCTTACAAATTAAATAAATTGGGTGAGTTGAGTACTAGTTCCTACTAAGTAGATAACAGACCGACTGTGTGTAATACTGGAGAGGATGGGTTGATGGACCCAAAAACTTTGATGGTTATGCACGATGCAATGAATGGTATGCCATACATAAATGTTGTTTTTGCTTTTGGTGCATTGATATATTTTTTAAGGTGGGCGGTGGACCCAAAGGTATTGATGATCAGGCAAGATACAATGAATGGTATGTCATGCATGATTATTGTTTTGTTTCTAAAGAATGATCTTTTTTTTGCTTTCCCTGAATCCTTTTGAGGATGCTGCCCCTAGACTCATGAGTTGATAAAATTTTGTTGGCTTACTTGTCCAAATAGTTGATTTTGCAAAGCATCAGATTTGCATACTTCCTACTTGATAGATCATCTTGTCTATCTTTGCGAATCCTTGAATTTTCTTTTCATGCTTTGGATGCTCTTGAGAGGATTGGATCGACCACTTTTGATCCTCAGACTTTTTCAGTATCCTTTTGGCCCTTGCCCAGCCAAGTGAGGAAGGATCTAAGCTAAGAGACAGACCAATTTGAGTAGCTCTGTAACTGGAATCAAACCTGGATGCGAGGCTTATTGATGATGGACACACCTGTTGCCCCTAGCTTCTTGGTTTATGCTGAGGTTCAGGAGGTACAATCCGGGTTGATATGTTTTTGAATTTGACCCTAAATTTTGCCTAGGCTGCTCTTTGTGAGTTTTCAACCTAGCAGGTCGCTTTAACTTTTGCCTAGGCCGCCCTTTCGAGTTTTCAGCTTAGCGAGCTTTTTTTCTTTTATATTTCTTATTTTTTCTTTTTTTCAATTTTTTTTTTGGTAAAGCAACTGCACTGAGGAGTTTATATGGATTTCCTATTTCAAAAATCAAGTTTTGAGAAAATATGAGCAATTTGACTTTGATCAGAATGGACTTTATTATGGTTGTAATGTGGCCAAGGGTTAAGGGTTATCAAAGAAATGATATTTCAGGCCCAAAAAGTATTTAGGGGTTTATGAAAACAAGGATCTTTAGTGCCAAGATGCATTTTGATGGTTGCTAGCACAATTGTCTTGTTTTGCTTTTCATTTTTTATTCATTTTTTTTATCCTTGCAAGCGCGTTGATACGTTACATTTGTTATTTGCTTGCTTGCTTTGCTTTTTTTTTTTTTTGAGCAGAAAAATTGAGTGGACTATTGTGCTAGCCTCCAATATATGGGTGATCATTATTTAGGGTATTTGAAAGATTTTTTTTTTTAGGCTCAAAAGGGATAGCAAGGGATATATCTTATTTTTTTAACTATTTTTTTTAATCCCGGACTGACCATTAATCAAGAAAGTAAGTTGGGCAATTCAAATTGCATTTCCATTGATGAATATAAAGATAGGAACAAAGTGGGCCTTTTACAAGATGTGCCCTAGGGCTTCAGGCAAAGCATAAAAAACATATGAATAGTTGCTTAAACAGAGTTATCCTTCTTGAAGTCCAACCACTTGGTATTGATCAGATCTTGCACTCTATACTTCAGAACCCAACAGTTTTCAATTGAGTGGCCCACTGCCCCGGCGTGGTATGCCGTGATGAGCTGCTTGTTATCCTTGCTTCCACTCTTTTCTCGACAATGATTAGGTCTGAGAGGCTTAAAGAGACATTTCCCATCATCATATCATAGAAAGGTTGCTGAAGTGTGTCAATAAATATCACAACCATCTCCCTCTCAGATAGTGAAGGTTCCACCTAGGCTGCAATTCTTCTCCATCTTTGGGCATACTCTTTGAAGCTTTCATTGCCCCCTTTTACCATGGTTTGCAACTGGGAGCGGTCGGGAGCCATGCCCATATTGTAGCTATATTGCTTGAGGAAAGCACTAGCCAAGTCCTTCCATGAGCCGATCTTGCCCCGCTCTAACTGCATATACCAGCGTAGGGATGCCCAGGTAAGACTCTTTTGGAAGAAGAGGATCAAGAGCTTATTATCATTGCAATAGGAGGCCAGCTTTCGGCAGTACATGATGAGATGGCTTTTTGGACAAGTAATCCCTCGTACTTGGCAAACTCAAAGACCTTGAATTTTGGAGGGATCGCCACATCTGGGACCAAGCATACGTCTGAGATTACGAACCCACTGCGACTTGCCCCTTCAATTGCTTTCAACCTCTCTTCCATAATGTGGAATTTTTCCTTAGCTAGGTGGTCCTCTTGGGCATTCGTGTCAATGAGTTGTGTCCTTGGTGGGCCACTGAATGGTTCTTATCTAGGGTCAATCGTGCATCCAAGTTTTGCAAGATTTCCAATATCTGGCCCACTTGACCTTTTACTTGGTCTCCTCCCTCATTGCTTATTGATTCCGTTCCAACACATCTATGAGCCTAGTTTGGGCTCGAGTCTTGTAGGGATGTAGAGAAAGCTTGGTTATAACTATTTTTTGATATGAAAAAAAAAACACGAGTTATGTTATTAAGATGTTATGGTTATGCATGCTATGAATGCTTTTTTTTTGGTACTTTTTATGCAAAAGAATATGATGGAGAAATAAACATTTTTTTAGTATTTTTCATATATATATATATATTTTGTATTTTGCAAAAATGAAATGAATGTGATGGGAAAATGAAAATGTTCTTTTGTTGTTTTTTTTGAAAACCTTATTTTTTATTTTTGTAACATGGAAAAAGAATGATGTGATGGAGAGAAAATATTTTTTGAAACTATATTTTAATTATGCCTGAAACAATAACAAATGATATTTTTTAGAAAAAAATACCATTTATTATCTTTCACAATTTTTGAATAGAAAATAAAAGGATGAAGAAAAAGTGGGTAGGGTGTGCCCCTTATGATTAAAACTAATGAGCTATGAATGGTTTTTTTTTCATGTACATTTTATGCAAAAAGAATATGATTGAGAAAGGAGAAGCATTTTTCTTTCATTTTGTTTTTTTTTCTTTACAAAAATAAAAATGAATGCAGTGAGGAGAGAAATTTTTTTTTTGCTGAAACTGTATTTTTTGCATAAAAGAATAACAAATGATATTTTTGGGAAAAAATAGCATTTATTATCTTTTACAAAGTTTGAAAAGCGAATGGAAAATAAATGGGTAAAGGAAAAAAGGACGGAGTGCCCCTTGTGAATTAAGCCGGTATTTCCTAAGATATTAGGTTCTACGACTTTTGTCACATGGGAAACAGGATAAGTAGGGTATGCTCCTTTTGTGATGTAGGCCGGTAACTCCTTAGATGGGATCTACGGTCTACATAAGTGCCTTTCCATGGGTGGATTGAGGTACTAATTTAAAAGGTGTAACACCATACACTCAACTTAACTGAAAGTAAGATAATTAACATTTGATACAGAGATTACCAAACGGAATCAAACTTAAATATTACATTAAGTCTAGATAAACACAAGGTTCCTAATCCCTCCAAAGGGAAAATATTCCATATTTCAAAGTTAGATAGCCTTCTAAATATTTAATACAAAATGCTAGTTCTTTTTGCATCAAATTCAATAGTGTGTTACATAATCCAAAATACAAAATAACATAAGAGGGCTTTATGCTCCAAGCCTCTTCAATTTTCTTTTACAACCTGCGAATCTGTAAGAATAAAAGGAAAGGGGTGAGATGAAAATCTCAGTGAATCCTCCCTTCGACCCCTCACCATCTCTCCTTAACATATGACAATCTCCAAGAAAACAGTCAAACATAATAATGCAATGCAACTTTAACTAAGAACATATAGTTCTTCATTACTTCGTGCTTAGCACGTCTTAACTATTCCTGTATGGTTGAATTGATATTCGACCGGGAATCTATGTTATTGGGTTTGTCATATGCTTAGACCATAGACTCCCAATCAACATAGCTAATGGTATAGTTGTTAGATGTCATTAACCTCAAAGTGGCATCCCACGAAACTAACCATACCGTATCTCCTCTTATGAGGAATCTTGGTGTCTTTTAAGTGAACTTTAAATCACAACTATCATGGCTTAAATGCATGCTTTACTATAAGGTAAAATAACAACTTAGGATATTTGACACACATCAACATATAACTTTCTCCAATCATATAAACGAGACAATCACATGCTCATATGAAACTTAACATAAATCTTGAGTTCAAGTTTGTTTTAAACCAAAAAAAAATTCCCATTGGAGCTCTATGGAGCAACCAAGGGTTCAAACATCAAGCATACAATTTATGGGGGGTTGGGGGCAGTCATCTAACCTCTTTTTAACCAAACCCACTACAAAATCATAACAATAATAAGATCAAAATCCCAATAGAAAGGGTTTGTGAAACCCTAACTTGAACCAAGGGTTCAAATCTTAGTTGGGGAAAAGGAAAAAATCCTAATGTGGGACTTATGAGTACCCATCACCTAAGAGAAGGAAGAACTCACAAACAAAACCAATGATTTGGACTTGAAGTGGTGGAGCTTGATCCTCTTCCCCTCCTCCTTCTTTTTCTTCGCGTACTTCTTCTTCTTCTTCTCAGCTAGGGCTTCTCCAAACTCTCACCCACAATGGAAACTCAACTCTCCAACTGTGATTCAAGCTAGGATTTGATGAAATCTAGCAAGAATCCATCAATTCCTCTCAAGATTTGAGAAAACCTAATATTTCTCCCCTTTTCCCAATTGCTCTATCTTTTTCCTACTCTCTAAAATTTGCGTTGTATGCGTTTCTACTGCATTTTTCTGTTTTATAGAGGCTGTGAATCGATTCACAGCTTATGTGTGAATCGATTCACACAGACAAAATGTGACAGCTCGAATTTTAAGTGAGTGAATCGATTCCTGTAGCTCCCAATTCGATTCCAGAGACTTGATTTTGCCTGAATCGATTCACAGAGTGAGTGAATCGATTCTTGACTTCTCCAATTCGACTCCCAGAGGGTTGGAAGTGCCTGAATCGATTCAAGCTTGTGGGAATTGATTCCCATTGCATAAAAATCAAGAAAACTCAATTCTAACACCCAATCTTGAGACCTCTTTCCTAATCCTTCTTAAACCAACTCACAATCAATCCTTAACATCACTTTAAAGCTAACTTCAGCTCACCTAATCATTCAAGATCAACAAAGATAGAACACCCACATCTTGCAATTATGCTCATCAACTTGAAATCAATTTGTAATTCACAATTAATAAAACTAATCTCAAGCATATAATTTCAAGCTAAAGTTGAGGGATTTGTGGTGTTACAAAAGGTCCCTAGAGCCAAGAGTCCCATTTGCAAATATTACCACCAATAATAGGTATACTATTAAAGGATGGTTTTTTCTCAAATAAAGTCAAACTCTAGGTGAGACCTTCGTAGGAACCCATTGGCCGTACGTCCAGCAGAACACCCACTACACAGCCTCTCCAAACTTAAGGTTCACTCGGGCCTGGGTATAGGGCACCCACTCATAGCGTGCAAAAAAATGTGTTAAGTGAAGTGTGTGAAGGAGCAATACTTAAAAATTCAACCTTGCTGCAAAACAGATAAGAACAAATAATAAACATGTCTTCTACCCTAGAGTTCAAATATAGAAGCATATGAGCAAAATATATGATGAACAAATAAGAGTAAAAATAATTAAATAAAGGAAAATAAATCATGTAAGGCAAACAAACTAATTCAAACAATTTTAGGGCTTACTCTCTAAAGTCCCCAGTGGAGTCGCCAGCTGTGACAACCACCCTAAAAAATTTAATGGAGCCGCCACCTATGTTTATTAAGGAAAACGATAGGAAAAACCCTTTTTCAAAAATAATTAGAAAAGTATGGTCTCAAAACCAAATTTAAGAGTTCAGGAGTTAATTACACATAGAGAAGGTATTAGCACCTCTATGACGTCCATTTAAAATGGTACCCTTTTATTGCTTGAAAGAATTTGTTTGCCTTTAAATAATTTATTTCAAAAAAAAAATGGTAGAGTCAATCGAATATGCACATTAGTAAATGAATGGAAGAAAAAAAAAGGAGTAGAAACCCAGATTTATTGTTAACAGTAAAATAATAATCTTAATCCTAATCTTAACCTAAACCACTAATCTTGATTTATTATTAACAGCAAGATAATAATTGCCCAAATATTTATCCTTTATCCTATTTATTAAAAAAAACAAAATTTTAATATCTATTTCATTTCTTTCTAACAGCCCCCTTTTTTAGGAACAGGAGAAAGACGTTTTTCTTACATAATCTTAAATTAATGCTATCAAAAATAGAAAACAACTGAGAATGAAATTGACTACATTTTTTAAATAACTCTACTTCTAATTTTCTAATCCCAATTTTAATTTTGCGGTCATCAGCCTGAGATTAGGGTTCACGGCAATGGCCCAACAGTAGACAAAGGAAAGGGAACCAAGGTTCCCCCCTATCCTGGCCGAGGGCAGCAAAAAATCAGAACAAAGAAGAGAAAGAATAGTAAAAATGAAGATCAAAACAAAAAATGGAAAAAAGGATATTTTATGAACCAAAATTCCAAATATTATAATCAATCCAGGAAAATACCCAGAAATAAGAAAAGAATACAGGAAGAAGAAGAATATGGCAACTAGGTATGAAATCTCCCCAAGCAATTCGGCCACCAAAAATTCAAAAATCAAAATTACATAAGAGAACAAAAAAAAAGCCTAAAACTCTGTCTTTTGTGGTTTCTCAGACTTTTCTCCCCTGTTTGTCTTCTCTCCTTGTGTTTTTTCCCTTTTTATAGTCCTCTTTCACATTCTGCAAAAAAAGGAAATAAAAATCCGAATTAGACAGAAAAATAAAATAAAAATAGAAACTTTTTAAATGAAATAAAAGGGATGAAGAAAAATCCTCCCCTATTGTTGATTTGTAACCAGATCTGTAGAAAGATTTGTGAAGATATCACGAAATCATGGGAAAATCTGAGATTTGATTTTCTGAAAAAGGAAAGTAGAGAGGATTGAGAGGGGAAGAGAAGTTGCGGCCGTTTGGAAGTATGGGGAGAATATTTTAGGGTTAGGGTTGGTAAGGGTGAGAAGAGAAGGAAGAGAAGAAGATTGGGGAGGATTTGGTGAGGGAGGAAGAGATAGAGAGAGGGCGAAAATGGTGGGGGCAGCGGCTGAATGAGGGTGAGGCCGAGAGAGATTGTGGAAATGAGGGGCAGAGGTGATCTTTTAGGGTTTTAAGTTATCAGGAAGTGTTTGGGCTTATGGGCCACGTGTGAAAGAATGTGGGTTAGGGGGTGTGCGAACGCAATGGAGGTGCAGGTAGCAGGCATGAGGAAAACGCCTGGGAGGCACGGTCAGGACAACGGGGGGTGTGCGTGGAAGAGGGCTGGGCGTTGGACTAGGCCTGGGGCACGAGTAACTGGGTTGAGCGCATGAAATGGGGTTCACTTTGCTAGTGGCACCCCTAGTTGCACCCCTCTTTCCTTTTTATTCATTTTCCTTCCTCTTTTTCTTTTCTTTTTTCCTTCTTCTTCTTTAATCCAAGGCTAAAAATATATTTTTTATTTTTTATTATTAATAAACAAAATAAATAAATAAATAAATAAATAAATAGGGGCCGGACAAAAATGGGGTATGACAATTGCAATATAGTTGCCTTCATCAGAGTGATCTAACCACGTTGGGCCTAAGCACTTCTTTGGTGGGTTCGTTGCGCACCCACATTCTTCACAGAAGAAAATTGGCTTTCTCATAATAGGTGAAAATGTCTTGATAAATATCTTTATTAAGTCAATCCACGTCTCTATTTCTTCAGCTAGTAAGAGATATAGCCATATTTTTACTTCCTCATCTAATGAAAACGGGAAGACCTTAAGTTTTGCTTCATCTGGATACAAGTTCAAATATTTAGCATTCCTCTTCTTTTTGCAGAACTGTCTTATGTGCTGAATAGGATCTTGCCCTGTTGTTCCCTTAAATTTTAGGACTGACACCTCTGAAATAATAGATGGGTCTATTTCAAAACTAGCAAATTCTTCAGAAGTATCACCCTTCAATTGTTGAAATCCTTGGATGTGGTCCCTTTTGTCTTTTTCCTCAAATATGGGTTGAGATGCCCAGGCAAACTTGATGCGTTCGAAATAGCATATAGTTTAGTGTTAGTTTTGCATCGCATCTTAGTCATTTTAGTCATTTTAATCCATGTTATTTATGCATTTGGCTTGATTTGAATAACGCACTTGGTTTTGGTTCAATTGTGCTTAAAGGAAGGTATTTGTCCTAGGAAAAAGGAGAAAAATCACTTGGAATAAGTTGGGGTAATTTGTGCTACAAGTTGATAATGTAATGCTGTCTCAGCCTGACACTTGTTCAATGTTTTAATCATATCTGGAGTTTTAGGTGTCCAAATGAGATGAAACCGGTGCCATTGGAAAGCTAAGATCCATAGCTTCAACTTTCATGAAGACACTCTTGAGCTAATTCGGACGTTAAAGAGGTGAAAAATACAAAACAACATGAAGTACGGCTAGCCGAAGTGTCGAAGCTTACGTCCGTGTTATGCATAATACCTAAGCGATGCGAAAGCGAGAATGAAGCACGGCCTAGCCATGCCTCACACCACTGGCCGTGCATCAGCACCCTGGGCCTTGAATTTTACGTTTTTACATGGTTTGGACCTATTTTTTACTCCTTTTCACCTAGACTATAAATAGACACTTTAGAGACTTGTGTAGGGTTGAACTTTGTTATTTGGAGGCAGTGGAGGATTGGGAACGATCTCTTGATTAATTCTCATGAATTTCCTGGTTTGGCTTTTCTTTCTCTATGAGTAACTAAACTTTTTTAGACTAAAGGTTAGATGAATCTTGATGAAACTTTATGTAGTTAATTCTATTATATTAAAGCAAGTTTATTTCATTTCAATTGAGCTTTCAATTCTCGCGCTTAATGCTTTTCGATACTTGGCAGCTATTGAATCGATTGGGGTTTTTCATGATGATTGAGAAATTGGGTGAAGAACTTGAACCGAGATTGTTAGCCATAGTCATGATGAGTATAGGAATATAACTTTGTGATTATGTGTTAGCATGAATCACTATTCTTAATGCTTAACCTAACTATAAATCACCTAAGGGATCAGTTTTAGTTAGAGTAAAGGGTTTACGAGGCAGAGGATTGTTCTTAAACTAATTTAGTTGATTCAACTTCTATTTGTATGAAATAACTTGCGTTGGTTGTAGATTAAATGCATGAGAGTGAATACAAGAGGATTCAAACCCCTAGTCGTTTTTATACCATTTAATTACAAATAGTTATTATTGTTATTTTTGTTACTAATCTACTATTTCCAAATACCACTATTATTCGGTTCGTCAAAATAGTTACTGGGAACTTTGTTTAGTTGAATAATCAATCGCAATCCTCGTGGGAGGCGATCTTACTTATCACTTTATTACTTGTTAGATTCTAGACATCAACAAATCATCAACAAGTTTTTGGCCTTGATTCTTGGGATTGTTGAATTGGTTTTAACCACGACAAGCGAGTACTTTTGAACAATTTTTTATTGTTTTTATTTTCTCTGTTTATAAAAAAATATTGTTATAATTGTCATGGTGCTACTTACCTTTCCTTTAGTGTGTGTTATGCATAAGCGAGGTAAACAAACAGTGAAATTTGTTGTTTGACCCAGAAATAGAAAAGACAATGAGGCCAATAGGAAGAAGGCAAGGGAAGCAAGACAACAACAAAAATCAAGCCTCTGTTTACTTCTCATTACAACTCTAGTAGTAATGGGAAGTACCACCTACTCAAGCACCTTGGGCAATTTTGGGAGAAGGAACAATCAAGGGTGTCATAGCCTACCAAGCTGGAGGAAGCAAATGCTTTTGAGATCAAACCATCCTCAGCCGAGCACTCTCAAGCAAAACCAATTCTGGGGATGAAATTGAAGACCCAAATCAGCACTTGGTAAATTTCTATGAAATCTGTGGCACCTTCATGAATGGAGTGTGAAGGGGCCAAGAAACTAAGACTTTTTCCTTTTACCCTACGAGATAGAGCTAGAGATTGGTTTGCACACTTTGCCTACAGAAGCATCACTACTGTGGGATGATTTGGAGGATAAATTTATGAACAAATTTTTCCACTCTCAAGTTCATCAAAAGAAGAGGTGAAATTCATGGGTTCCAAAGCAGAACCATATCGAAAATGTATGAGGCTTGGGAGAGAATCAAGCTTCTTACGAAAAGATGTCCACCATGGGTATGATGAGTTTAATCGAGATCATGCGAGATGTTTTGCAATGGGTTGAGGCCAAATACTGAGAATGATCTTTGGATGCCTCATTTGAGGTACAATTAATAAAAGCAGTGAAGAAGCAAGAACTTTAGTGGAGCAAATGGCTTCCAATGAGCAGTTGTGTCAAAATGATAGAGGAACACAGTAGAGGACTCCTTGAGCTAGAAACACAAGATGCACTCTTGGCTCAAAATAAATTAGTCTCTCAACAATTGGAAGCTATCACAAGGAGCTTAAAGCGCTGAAACGGAGCCCCTATCCCCGCCGTGAACCGACTTGAACAGAACTTGAGATGTGACTTTTGTCAAGGACCTCATGAGAATGGAGGTTGCGATGCTAAGGGATTTTCGAATGAGCAAGCTAACTACATGGAAAATTTTCAAAAGCAAGGGAGGGAATCCTTATTCTCGACACCTATAATCCCGGTGGAAGAATCATCCCAACTTTTCTTGGAAACAGCAAGATAGCCCATCATCAAGCAACCCTCCACAACCTCAAAAGCAAGAAGCCAAATCAATTAGAAGATGCTCTCACTCGATTCATGAAGATGACTCAATCCAACTTCCGAGAATATCCATTCCAACTTTCAGACTCATGAGTCTCATTTCAAGAACCAAGAGGCCTCTATCAAAAATGCGGAGAGTCAATTGGGCAACTCTCAAAGCAACTTGGAGCAAACCAAAGGTAAGTTTTCTCGCTAGCACAGTTGATAATCCTAAAAATGAGAACTGTAATGCAATTACTTTGAGAAGTGGAAAATAATGTCGAAGTTGAGGGAAGAAAAAGAGTGAAAAAGTGAGGTGGGCCGGAGTTGAAAATGAGAGCGATAAGAAATAAAGAAAAAGAAGAAAAAGAGAGGTTGAGAAGAAGTCCAACTTAGAAGAAGGAGGCATAGTTATAAGCTGAACAGTGCGGTGGAAAATAAGCCCAAAGTGGTTCTTCCATATAAGAAGCCGCCATATCCTCCTGTGAGCAAGAAAAAGGAGAAGGATGAACAATTCTCTAAGTTCATGGATGTCTTAAGCTCCAGATCAACATTCCTTTCGCGAAGCTCTTGAGCAAATGCCTTTATATGCCAAATTCATGAAGGAATTAACTAAGAAAAAGAAATTCAAAGAAGATGAGACTGTAGCTTTTGACAGAAGAGTGTAGTGCCATCATTCAAAGAAAGCTCCTCCAAAGTGAAGATCCCTGGAAGCTTCACAATTCCCTCACTATTGGGAATTTAAATATTAAACAAAGCCCTTTGTGATTTGGGAGCTAGCATCAATTTGATGTCGATTTATCTATGTTGAAGAAATTTGGGAGGAGGTGAAGTCAAGCCTACAAAAATGACATCAGAATCAAGTGAGATAGGTCAATCAAATACCTTATGGAGTTATGGAAGATGTATTGGTAAGGGTTGGCAAATTCCTTTCCTAGACTTTGTGATCCTTGACATGGAGGAAGACAAGGAGGTCTCTTCTTCTTGGAAGACCTTTCCTAGCTACAGGAAGAGCCTTGATTGATGTCCAACAAGGTAAATTAATTTTGAGGTTCCAAGATGAGAAAGAGACTTTCAATGTGTTTGAGGCTATGAGGCATCCCAGATGACAGAAAAGTGCTCTAGAATTGATGTGGTTGGCAAATGGTTGAAGAATCTTGATCAAGACCGACCTTCCAAACCCTTAGAGAAAGGTGACAATGAATTCTATTGAGGAGATGTCGAAGAGGCTGGATGATGGGATGGAAAAATTTTTAGTGCAGGGGAAAAAGGAAGAAAAGGAAGAGTAGTAAATGCATATGGGCCATGGGAAACAATTCCCAAATTGCAAAATTCAAAGAAGGCACATGTAGAACCTACTCATTCTTATGAAAAGCGCATCAAAGCAGTGAGGGATGACAATGTCCACCCACATAAATTCAAGAGGAGAAAAAAGGAGACCAATGCCAAAAAGGGAAATGATTTCTACAAGCACTCAGGGCATGGGTGTGCATCTTCCCAAGGAAGGTGGTGCTCAATCTTTCTTTTCCTCCTTTAAGGAGCCTTGATCGACTCCTTCAAGCGTCAAGCTAGTGGCGTTAAAGAAGCGCCTTGGGAGGCAACCCAAGTTTTTCAGATGGGAGTTCTTTCCTCCCTATCCCCTGCCTAACTTAAATTTTTACATTGGGGATAATGTAAGTTTTTAAGCTTGGGGTAAGGGGTTTGCATTTTTACATTTAGATTTGCATCTCATTTTAGTTTTTGCTTTTTGTGTTAATTTTTGTTTTTGTTTGCATCATTTTATCCCCAATTGCTTTGTTGCCCTCCTAATTTTTCTATGTGTGCCACATTTTGTTGAAATTTGAGATTGCAATGATTTGGAACCCAATTATTATCTCTTGTGATGGGCTTAAAGGTAGTGTTCTTAATGTACATAGGGATAATCTTTGATAAGTTGATGATTAGCACGTGGCACTCACGGATTTGATGTCTTTCACTAATTTGAACTTCTAAATGTGAGACTTGAGCTTCATTTGGGGCTTGTACTTCATCATGTTCTTATGCCCTTCTCCTTGTATGAGTGTGTTCCTCTTGATTGTGCTCTCTAGAACTTGACTTAAACCGCTTCAAAACTTGAAATTTTTTATTACACACTTGAATATGATTAAGGCATTTTAGGCATGTTTTCAAGCCTCCGACTTTTGAATGAAAGCTTCCTCTAGTTGCCCTTTGAGCCTTAATCGAATAAATTTTCTTGGTACCCATGCTATTGTCAAATGTTTATGGTACCTTTTAGAGCATGTTTAAAGAGCAATTGGATGCTTAATCTGTGAATTGTTTGATGCTTAAACTTGGGATCTCTTCTTTGTTTAATTCCTCCCCCAATAATTATTGCAAAATCTCAAAGAAGGGAGAATAAATAATAAAAAAAGAATAAATAAAAAAATAAAAAAAATCAAAAATAGAAAAGGAAAAAAAAAAGCGAGAAGAGGAGCAAAATAATAAGGTTTTGAAAGCAAAGAGAAAATGTATTGCTCCACTTATTCTCGCTTAAAAGGGTTGCTTTAATTGTTCATGTTGTTAGCCCTTGAATTTCCCTTTCTTGTTTTTATCCCACCTTAAAAGTTAAATCCCATGGCCACGCGTTACAACCTTTTGAAAGACCTTTTTGATTCTTGTGTGTTTTCATTAATTATTTGGCGAGATTTGGTTAATAGTCAAGCCTATGGTAGAGCAATTTTCATTGATGGATATGAGCTAATTGTCTTAACCTTTAAAACACTTGGAGAGTGATAAGAAGATTACCCTTATCGGTGGCGGATACATGATTTCGCAGAGCCTAAACTTCTATTGGACTTGATTTTGATTGTCTCTATTGTGTTTGATAGTCCTTTAGCGTATTATGATCTTGCTTCTATCTTGGGTTTCCTATCGCGGTTGCATCTCGTATTTTCCATGTCGCTTTGGCCACGATAATTGATTGAGGACAAGCAAAGTTCTAAGCTGGGGTAATTTGATGCGTTTGAAATAGCATATAGTTTAGTGTTAGTTTTGCATCGCATCTTTAGTCATTTTAGTCATTTTAATCCATGTTATTTATGCATTTGGCTTGATTTGAATAACGCACTTGGTTTTTGGTTCAATTGTGCTTAAAGGAAGGTATTTGTCCTAGGAAAAAGGAGAAAATCACTTGGAATAAGTTGGGTAATTTGTGCTACAAGTTGATAATGTAATGTTGTCTCAAAGCCGACACTTGTTCAATGTTTTAATCATATCTGGAGTTTTAGGTGTCCAAATGAGATGAAACTAGTGCCATTGGAAAGCTAAGATCCATAGCTTCAACTTTCATGAAGACACCTTAAGCTAATTCGGACGTTAAAGAGGAGAAAAATACAAAACAACATGAAGCACGGCCTGGCCTAGCGTCAGGACTGCGTCGTATTGCAACAATACCTAAATAGTGCGAAAGCGATGAAGCAAGGCCGTGCTATAGCCCCTCCACTGACGAATTTTATGTTTTTACATGTTTTGGACCTGTTTTTCTCCTTTTCACCCTAGACTATAAATAGACACTTTGTGAGACTTGTCTAGGTTCGAACTTGTTGTTATTTGGAGGCACAGTGGAGGATTAGGAGAACGATCTCTTCATTAATTCTCATGAATTTCTGGTTTGGCTTTTTCTTTCTCTATGAGTAACTAAACTTTTTAGACTAGGGTTAGATGAATCTTGGATGAAACTTTTATGTAGTTAATTCTATTATATTAAAGCAAGTTTATTTCATTTCAATTGAGCTTTCACCTCGCGCTTTAATGCTTTTGATACTTGGTCTATTGAATCGATTGGGGTTTTTCATGATGATTGGGAAATTGGGTGAAGAACTTGAATCGAGATTGTTAGCCATAGTCATGATGAGTATAGGAATATAACTTTGTGATTATGTGTTCTTATGAATCACTATTCTTAATGCTTAACCTAACTATAAATCACCTAGGGATTGGGGTTTTAGTTAGAGTAAAGGGTTTATGAGGCAAGGGATTGTTCTTAAACTAATTTAGTTGATTCCAACTTCTATTTGTATGAAATAACTTGCGTTGGTTGTAGATTAAATGCATGAGAGTGGATACAAGAGGATTCAAACCCCTAGTCGTTTTTATACCATTTAATTACAAATAGTTATTATTGTTATTTTCAGTTGTTACCAATCTACTTATTTCCAAATACCACTATTCGGTTCTCGTTCAAAATAGTTACGAACTTTGTTTAGTTGAATAATCAATCGCAATCCCTGTGGAGACGATCTTACTTATCACTTTATTACTTGTGCGATTCGGTACACTGCCGAAATCATCAACAAAACTCTTCCATTAATTCGTCCCATGATTCAAAGTGAAATTTTGGGTAAATTAAGAACCATTTCTTAGCCACTCCTCCAAGGAAAAGGGGGAATAACTTCAATCTTATCTCATTTGCGGTGGCTCCTGTGTATTTGCCAGTCTTAACCAAGTCATAAAAATATAGTATATGGAGAAAAGGATCCTGTCCACACAGTCCTTTGAATTTAGGCAAACAAAGTGCTTCCAAAATCAAGGAAGGGGTTATGTTCACTTTTTGTTCAATAGAGTTGCTATCTTGCTCCTCAAAATCCCATTGGCCTACATCATTGACTTCTTCCAATTGGCTCTCAACTGACATGCATTCCCAGTCATTATTAGTTGCTATTGCGTTAGACTAGGTCTGCGTTGCCATTAGAGTTTCTATCTTCTTGGTCATTGCCTCCAATTTTGCTTCGAGGGTTGTGTTTGTGTCTACCTTGTAAATTCCTGCCTGCTGGGTCTTCCTTCTGGTTTGTCTTTCGCCTACCGACCGCTGAGCATCATTCTGAGCCATTTCAGTCATTATTTCATAGGCCTCAGTGGGTATCTTCTTTCCAAAAGATCCTCCACAAGCAGCGTCTACAACACCTCTAGTTTGCATTATGAAACCATTGTACAAAATTTGAACCAACTGCCATTTGGTAAAACCATGATGAGGGCAGCTTCTGAGTGTTAGAATCAAGTGGATTCAGAAACAATGACCCTTAATTATTTTGATGATAACAAATAATAAAAAGAACAATTTATCCTCTGATGTGTTTTTTAGTGTGTAGAACTTAGTAAGTCACTTTTCATCAGATAGAGCTGTCTCAGAAAGCTGTGTCTTGGTGCGCATTTGACCCTCTGATCCATTCCTCTGAGTCTGGTATTGATCGTCTGGTAATTGCTAATGACGTCAGCATCTTATAGCCTCACTCTGGAGATCATGCTCTGATAGTCAATGCACTGGTAAGCAACTTTGGTGGTCAACCCTCTGGTAGACCATACTCTGGTAAGACTAAGCTCTAGTAAGACTACGCTGTTGGAACATTGCATCAGGTACTACAAGACTCTGGTATATTAAAGGCCAAGAAAAATTGTGCTGAAGAACTAGCCTCTGGTCCAAGCCTACTCTGGTAAGCAGAGTATCTCAATAACAAGTATCATCTGGTAGAAAGATGCCTCTGGTTGGAAACCAGACCGAGTGAAACATTAAAGGCTACTTCAAGTATTAAAGGATCCTCATTGACGAGTATTTTAATGTACGAGGAATCAAAGGCCAAAGAGAATGTCAACGGATATAATAATCATAAATGACTTGCTCTGGAAGTGTCTCAATTCAAAAAGGATCACAAGGGACAGTATCCGACATTTGTCTGTTGTGTCAGTGTACATGAGCAGAGCTGAAAATAACAGGACTCGCTAAAAGCCATAAAAAGCGGATCTCAAGTTTTGTCCATTGGTGAAATAGCTGTTAGGTCACTACGACACCATTTGGAACCCTAGTATATATATATATATATATATATATATATATATATATATATATATATATATATATATATATATATATATATATATATAGAGGCAAGGCTTAGGACAGCTCATAGAACACCAGTAAGCCTCACATTGTTGCAAAGGAAACAAATTGCTTTTGTGAACTTTCTTGAGAATAATTGTTCATTCATTCACTGAAGAAGGTTAACGATTCTATTACTACAAACTGAGGCAGTGAGTAATCAAGAAATTATTCTAAGTCTCTGAGACTAAGTGAACAAGCACCAAATCATTTTATTCTTTCTGTTAGAAAGTTGTCTTTGTGCTTAAAGCTTTTCATTGTAAATCATCTCTGCTGAGAGTTGTTGTTATTGTTTCAAAGTATTTTTGAACTCGTGTATTTAGCCCAGTAGTGGTTGTAATCCTCAGAGGCTTGACTGCAGTAAGCCATTCTAAGAACTTGTGAGTATAGCTAGTTTGGTAATTGTATACTCTCAAGTGTAATCAGTTGATTATAGTGGAGAAATCCTTCAGTGTGGTGAAGAGACTAGACGTAGCTATCAAGTGATAGTGAACTAGTATAAATCACTGTGTCCTAATCTTTCTCTTCTCTTTACTTATTCACATTACTATTTTTGTTGAAGAGTTGTTTTGAAAAGGTTTTTCAAAAACACACAAGTCTTTCGAAAAGATTTATAAAACCTAATTCAAAACACCTTTCTTGTGTTTTTGTCATGTTCAATTGGTACCAGAGCTCGGCCTCTTGGTTGAGCACTTAACTGTGTGACAGGAAAAGATCTTATACTTTATCTATGGCCAGTAACGAAGCTGGTGGTCATGTCAACCGTCCTCCTTTGTTCACTAGAACAAACTATAACTACTAGAAAGATAAAGTTAAAACCTTTTTTGAGTCTCAATAACTTGAATTTTGGGATATGGTTGAAAACCAATATACTGATCACGTTGATGCAAAAAGAATCCCTATTCCTAGAGATAAGTGGGATGCTGAGCATAAGAAAGCATAACAAATGAATCAGAAAGCAAGATATTTCCTTATCTGTGCTATTTCTGAGAAAGAGTACCAAAAATGTGGGAAAAATGGTACTGCTAAAGATATTTGGGACTCATTGGCCTTGTCCTATAAGGGTACTGCCCAAGTAAGAGAAACAAAGACTAACATTCTTGTTAGACAGTACGATCTCTTCAACATGGAAGAGGGAAAAGATATTGAAACCATGTTTGGAAGATTTCAAACATTGGTTCACGGTCTAAAAGTTCTTGACACGAGCTACACCACTGCTGATCACCTGAAGAAGATATTAAGAAGCCTGCCCAGGCAATGGAGACCTAAGGTCACGACCATTCAAGAAGCCAAGGAGCTAAACAGATGCGTCTTGAAGATCTTCTTAGTTCCTTGTGAGCTCATGAGCTTGAGCTAAATGAAGAAGAACCTCCAAAGAAATCAAAGTCTATAGCTTTGAATGCAAGTAACAAAGCTTGCATCTCCAAGGCTCTGTAAGCTGAACAAGAAACAGACAAAAGATCGTCTGGTGAGAGTATTGATGGAACAGACGATGAGCTTTCCTTTATTTCAAGGAAGATTCAACATAAGTGGAAGAAGAAGGGAAGGTTTAGGAAGCAATTCCACAAGAAGGATACAAGGAAAAAGAATGACTATAAAGACAAGAGCCAAGTAGTTTGCTAGGAATGCAAGAAGCCAGGACATTTCAAGTCTGAATGTCCACTGTAACACCCTCTCTTTTGTGCTAGAACCTTATAATTCCTTGTGTTCTTGATTAAGCATTTCATGTATGTGGATGTGTTAAATATGCTATTGATTAGTTAGAAGCCCAATAAGCTTGGCACGGCGCCAGATAGGCGAATCAGACACAAAACCGGCAAAGCAGACACGGTCCCAGAGGGCGCAGGGCGCCCAGATCAAGCTCTCGGCGCCCAGGTTCACCAGAGCAAAGCGCAGGCACCCAGATCAAGCACGGGGCCCAGGCCTCACAGAGCAGGCGTAGGCGCCCAGTGAGTGTCAAGCGTAGGCGCCCACACCGATCGCTGGTCAGGCATTTTTTCGCTTTAACTAGTTTTGGGCCGGTTCTGTGACCCTGTGTGGCCCATTCTCGACCTGAAGAGGCAACCACGACCCCTAGGCTTAACCTAGCCACTAAGCATCAGTTCTAAAACCCTAAACATGATTAGGAGCTGCTCATAAGACCAATCAAAATAGAGAAAAGTTCTTCTTCCCCTTTTTCCAACTTTTCTGCTATCAAAGGCTCCGAAGTCAAAACTACGTTAGGGAACCCGACTAGGCAGCATCGTTACTGTGATTCTTACAGCCTCATTGTGAGGAATAGAAAGTGGTAAGCCTTCTAATGATAACTTTGTCTTTAAGATCAATTTTAGGGTTCTAAACTATGATTTTTCCATTCCTAAACCCTTGCTCTTGTGTTTTGCTGAAGAAAGCTTCACTAGGAAAGGAAAAGCTTGGTGTTCTCTCATCCCATCCTAGGAGTACGAAATTCACTTGAGGTAAGGGGTAGTTGTTCTCTTCTAGTGAGTGTATCGAACATGTGTGAATAATAGGGTTGTCCCATGACCCCTATGCCTCGCGCGGTAACGGAAAGCGAGCACTATCACCACTGTGATAGGGAGACATTCGAACTCCTCAATTATTAATCTCGACTGGTGATATTTACTGTGACGTGATGTGCTAATTTCATTGGATGGATGAATTTGGTGTGGTGATTGAGTCTTGATTGTTTACATGCGTGTTACTCTTGACTACTCTTTTATTGTTCAGAGAGGTGAAAATCTTGGTTGTTGCCGATTTTAAATTGCTATTGTATGAACTCCTATAAGACTTGATGACATGCTATATCATTCGTGTTGTGTGCCTAGGTACTGATATTGTTAGTATTTAAAAGTGTTGAACTGCCTAAACCCTTAGTGTCGTTGCAAGAATTAGCGGTGATGTTATACTTTAAAAACATAATGCTGGAGAGGTTAAAATGGAATAAAAGGTGAATCAAGTTAGGGTTAATTAATTAGAATAATTGACATATGAATAAACCATACCTTGATAGAGACCTTGAAGTTTAACAAGAGAATTGAGGGTCAACGATAGGGGTGAGTTGAATTGTACAGAAATTGTTGTTACCAAATGATAGGGTAAGGAATTTAAATAGCTAAATGGTGAACTTTAGACCCTATGAATGTGTAATCACTAAGCATGGACCAAGGAACTCTAGATCATGTCCAACTAAGTTCTGAGGGACGAAATGGTGAGGCATTAGATCCCCGAACGGGTACGAACCCCCTGTTGCGAATTGGGTGACAGTGGCAGGGCGCCAGGCGCCCACGATGCCAGGCGCCAGGCGCCCAAAGGACAAAGATGCACTCTTGTTGTTTAAATCGTGTTTCCTCGGGTTTTCGCAATTAGGTTGATATTGTAAAGCCTAAGTAGGATGTTTACAGTTCATTATGATGCCTAAGGATTTATTAGTGCGATAATTTGAGAGAACTAATCTTTCTATTCCAAAGCTTCACT
Organism: Calophaca sinica; assembly: GCA_037113605.1. NCBI lineage: Eukaryota > Viridiplantae > Streptophyta > Magnoliopsida > Fabales > Fabaceae > Calophaca > Calophaca sinica. The sequence goes on from CM073731.1 coordinate 86,042,585, forward strand.
TGGATGTTATGTGCTTAATCAAAGTTGCTAAGAACATTAAATGTTTATGTTATGGGTAGAAGGCACTGGCTAACTTATGAACTTGTGTTCTGTTGTTGTTGTTGTTGTTGCTACTCTATCGAAAATATTGCGATAGAGGATATTATGGTTAGACACCGCATTTGGTCACATTCATGCATCATGGTATCGGTACTGTTGTTGTTGTTGTTAGTAGGGCGTATCGTGTAAGGTATCCCGAGACGGGCGAGGTTTCCGGTCCTACGGTTAAAAGGGCGAATCGGGCAGGGTATCCCGTGACGGGCGAGGTTCCCGGTCCTACTGTTAACTGGGCGAATCAGGCAAGGTATCCCGTGACGGGCGTGGTATCCCGGTCCAGTCGTTATTGAGGCATTACGGACATGGTATTCCGAAACGGGCAAGGTATCCCGGCCTCGTTATAAGTGGATCCACATGCATATAGTTATGGTTCTAGAAATACATCGTTTATATGATAACATGCCTGGTTATTTAATGTTTGGTAATGCACCTTGTTGTTGTGGTTGATGCCGTGGCATGTGATATGTAATTGTCGTGGTAATGTACCTTAATGTTGTGATTGACACTGTAGCATGTGATATTTGGCCGTTGTGGTACCATCTTATGCCTTAGTACCAATGATTAGACATCTTCAATGGAATTGTTGTATATTGCGCATTGTTCATTAATTTTCTACACTATATGCACTATTTGAGGTTATGATGACTAACCCCTCTTGTGGCTATGCATATCCCACGGGGTATGTGTAGATGCTGAGACTGCAGGTATTGAGGATGTGAATGCCGGCGAGTAATCACGATAGCTCGTTGTGATAGATAGAAGACTTGTGTTTACTTGTTTAAGTCTTTGTATTTTTCCGATGTAATAAATAGGGAAAGAGCTCTGAATTATTGTGACATCGGGAACTTGGGTTATTTTTATTAATTGTATTTCATACTAATTTTCTATTTCCGCATGTTGTGAACGTGGCAACTCTATTTTGTTCGAAAGGAAAGTTTTATCCGAATGAATTTTTTTTTCTTGTGTTATTTTCTTCCTACATTCTTTAAAATGCCATGACGGGGTAGAGGGTGTCACATTTAGTGGTATCAGAGCTCGGCTTGATTCTCAGGCCGTGGCATGTGTCTATTGTGTTTTTGCCTGTGTGCTCAGTATGATTATTTTGCTAGAATAAATAGGAGTAGGAATAGTTGGACTCGTTTTATAGGCTAACTCTTTTTCTGTTTGTCTCAGAAGTGAGGAATGGCAGGCAGAACCGACCGTGCTGTGATTGAGGCCTTAGGGTGGGTGGCTGAAGCTTTGGAGCGCAACCAGAACCGTACTGATAGGCCTGCTAACTTCAGAAGCATTGCAAATTTTCAGAAAAATAACCCTCCAACCTTTAAGGGGGCATTTGACCCTGATGGAGCCCAACACTGGATACGTGAAATGGAGAAGATTTTTAGAGTGATGGGTCGTGACCGATGAACGAAGGTGGCTTTTTGCCGCTTTCAAGCCGACCGACAAGGCCGAGTATTGGTGGGAGAACACTAGTCGGAGGGTGGAGAATGCCGCAATCGCTATAACTTGGGAGGTATTCATGACGTATTTTGGAAAAATATTTTCCTCTCGAGATTCGTGGACCTGGAAGGAGGCCGAGTTCCTAGCTTTAACACAGGGAATATGTTTGTAGATGAGTATGCGGTGAAGTTTGAGGAATTATCCCGCTACTATCCTCGCTACCAACTAGCAATCAAGCGACCGCTCGAAGTGTGTTAAGTTTAAGAACGGCTTACGACCTGAACTCAAGCAGGGCGTGGCTGTCCTACCATTTACCGACTTTGGGAACTTTGTTCAGAAGACTAGAGACTTTGAAGAGGCCTATAATGAGAGGGTAGCTGCTTTCAGAAACATTAGGGAGAAACCTAAACCCAGTCAAGGAAGAGGGAGACAGCCTTTAGCACCTGCTGCTAAAGCATTTAAAAATACCAGCCTTAGGGGGGTAATCCTGTCGCGGGAAAAGCAATTGGGGGAAGCTCTTGGCCCTACAATCAGATTAGATGTGGCAAGTGTGGCAAGGACCATTATACTCATTTATGCAAGGAAACATCTGTCATCTGCTTCAAGTGCAACAAGCCTGGTCATATCAGCCGCGACTGTGATGGACTGAAGAACGAGCCAGCAAATAGTAACAGAACTCCGAGACCTCAGGCTAATAGGATGAAGTCGACTGGCAGAGTGTTTGCTCCCACTGGCACAGAAGCAGCTGAATCAGAAGATCTCATCCAAGGTACTTGCTTTATTCGAGGAGTTCCTTTAGTGGTGTTGTATGACTCTGGTGCGACCCACTCTTTCATCTCTGCCGAGTGTGTGAAAAATTTGCAACTGCCTGTATGTTGTTTAACTTTTGATTTGTCTGTGGATATTCCTTCTCATAAACCTATTATTACTTCTCATATGTGCAAGGAGTGCACTCTCGTGATTAGGAGTAGAAATTTCGTGGTGGACCTAGTATGTTTACCTCTTCGGGGGATAGACGTTATTTTAAGTATGGATTGGTTGACTGCTAATCATGTACTTTTGAACTGCTTTGATAAAACTGTGGTATTTGGAGTGACTGAACCTAGTGATCCACGGGTAGTTACCGCCAAGAAGATTCGATCATCTTTGAAGGAAAGTGCACAAGTATACGTGATGTTGTGTTCTATGGCTATAGAGACGAAGGTAGAAGCTAAGGATGTACCCACCGTTTGTGAGTTTCCGGAAGTGTTTGCAGAAGTTAACTCCTTACCACCGGAACGAGACGTGGAATTTGCGATCGACCTTGTTCCGGGAACGGGACCGATCTCTATGGCACCTTACAGGATGTCCCCCTTGGAGTTAGAAGAGTTAAAGAAGCAGTTGGAAGACTTGTTAGAGAGAAAGTTTATTAGACCAAGTGTATCTCCATGGGGAGCGTCGGTGTTGTTGGTGAAGAAGAAGGATGGTTCGATGAGGTTGTGTGTTGACTATCGACAACTTAACAAGGTTACTATCAAGAACCGCTACCCTTTGCCGAGGATAGATGACCTTATGGACCAACTAGTCGGCGCATGTGTATTCTCTAAAATTGATTTGAGGTCTGGGTACCACCAAATTCGGGTGAAGCAGGAGGATATCCCAAAAACCGCATTCCGAACGCGTTACGGTCACTATGAATACCAAGTTATGCCATTCGGTGTGACTAACGCACCAGCAGTGTTTATGGATTACATGAACACGATATTTCGCCCGTACTTGGATAATTTTGTGGTGGTTTTTATAGACGACATCTTGATTTACTCCAAGACTCGAAGGGAGCATGAAGGGCACTTGAGAACTGTACTACAAGTGTTGAAGGAAAAACAATTATATGCCAAGATGTCGAAGTGTGAGTTTTGGTTGGAAGAGGTGGGATTTCTTGGCCACATAATTTCTAAAGGCGGTATAGCTGTGGACCCAGCGAAGGTAGAAGCTGTATTGCATTGGGAAACTCCTAAATCGGCAACCGAGATAATAAGCTTTTTGGGCTTAGCTGGTTACTACCGGAGGTTCATCGAAGGTTTTTCAAGGATAGCACTACCGATGACCCGTCTCACCAGGAAGGGACAAGTTTTCTTATGGGATGCTAAGTGTGAAGAAAGCTTTCAGGTACTAAAGAAGAAGTTGACTACGGCACCAGTGTTGGTGTTGCCTAACCCTCTTAAACCTTTTGTAGTCTACTGTGACGCTTCAAAGCAAGGACTAGGTGGTGTGTTAATGCAGCACGGTAAGGTCGTGGCGTATGCATCTCGTCAATTAAAGGTACACGAGCACAATTATCCTACCCATGACTTGGAATTAGGTGCAGTTGTCTTTGCCTTGAAGATCTGGAGACACTATCTGTATGGGGCTCGATTTGAGGTTTTCAGCGACCATAAAAGCCTTAAGTATTTGTTTGACCAAAAGGAGTTAAATATGAGGCAACGTAGGTGGATGGAATTCCTAAAAGACTACGAATTTGAGTTGAACTACCATCCAGGCAAGGCAAATGTCGTGGCAGATGCGCTAAGTAGAAAGGCGTTGCATTGCTCGACTATGATGATTAGGGAAATGAAGTTAATAGAAGAGTTCAGAGATTTGAGTCTAGTGTGTGAAAAGACCCCCATGAGCGTGAAGCTTGGCATGTTGAAAGTGACTAATGATATAATGGGTCAAATCAGAAGAGCGAAACCGATTTGTTCTTAGTTGAGCAGAAGATCTCGATTGCTCAAGGGAAGCCAAGTGAATTTACTGAGGGGACGGATGGAATTTTAAGGCTCCAAGATCGAATTTGTGTTCCGGACATCCCCGAGTTGAAAAAGATGATTCTGGAAGAAGGTCATAGGAGTAGCCTGAGCATCCACCCCGAGGCTACTAAGATGTATCAAGACTTAAAGAGATTATTCTGGTGGCCTAGTATGAAGAAGCAAATAGCTGAATTTGTGTACGCATGCCTGACTTGCCAAAAGGCCAAGATTGAACATCAGAAACCTTCTGGGACGTTGCAGCCGCTATTCATCCCGGAATGGAAGTGGGACAGTATCGCTATGGATTTTGTGTCCGGACTTCCCAGGACTCCAGCTGGTTATGACGCAGTGTGGGTGGTTGTTAACCGGCTAACCAAGACGGCTCACTTTTTACCGGTGAACATGGAATTCCCTCTAGAGAAGTTAACGAAGCTGTACATCAAAGAGATCGTTAGACTACATGGTGTTCCCTCTAGTATCATATCTGACCGAGATCCTAGATTCACATCCGGGTTCTGGAATAGCTTGCATGAAGCGTTGGGAACCAAACTCAGACTGAGCTCAGCCTATCACCCCCAAACGGATGGTCAATCGGAGCAGACTATTTAGTCATTAGAGGATCTGTTGCGAGCTTGTGTGTTGGAGGAATCTGGGAGTTGGGATAAATTCTTACCGTTGGTGGAGTTCACCTATAACAATAGCTATCACTCTAGTATTGGTATGGCTCCATATGAGGCGCTTTATGGGAGGAGGTGTCGTGCTCCTCTTTGTTGGTGTGAGTCCGGTGAAAGCCTGGTGTTGGGACCAGAAGTGGTGAAAGAGACAACCGAGAAGGTGAAGTTGATTCAAGAGAAGATGAGGATTGCTCAAAGTAGACAGAAAAGTTATTACGACAACCGGACCAAGAGGTTGACTTTTAAGGAAGGAGAACACGTTTTCCTACGTGTGACCCCGACTAAGGGAGTTGGTAGAGTTTTAAAAGCTAAAAAGCTTACTCCTAGGTTCATCGGACCCTACCAAATCTTGAAGCGAATTGGCGAAGTAGCTTATCAGGTGGCACTGCCACCGTTACTGGGGAACCTTCACAATGTATTTCATGTGTCACAACTCCGTAAGTACATACATGACCCCAGTCATGTGATAGCACAGGATGCGATTCAACTCAAGGACAATCTCACGTTTGAAACGTCACCGGTAAGGATTGAAGACCGGAAGAGGAAGCAACTACGCGGAAGAGAGATTCCCTTGGTGAAGGTAATTTGGAGTGGAGCAAGCGAGGAAAGTGCAACATGGGAGTTGGAGAGTAAGATACTAGAGCTGTATCCGCAACTTTTCATTGCAGGTTAGTGCGAATTCCGAGGACATAATTTTTCTAAGGGGGGAGGATTGTAACACCCTCTCTTTTGTGCTAGAACCTTATAATTCCTTGTGTTCTTGATTAAGCATTTCATGTATGTGGATGTGTTAAATATGCTATTGATTAGTTAGAAGCCCAATAAGCTTGGCAAGGTGTGCGTATAGGCGAATCAGGACACAAAACTGGCAGCAAACACGGTCCCGAGCGCAGGCGCCAGAGCTTCAGTGCCCAGGCCTCACCGTGAGCGGCAGGCGCCCAGGAGTCTTTGGTGTAGGGTGCCCACACCGATCGATGGTGCATTTTTTCGCGTTTTAACTCGTTTTGGGCCGGTTCTGTGACCCTGTGTGACCCATTCTCGACCTCAAGAGGCAACCACGACCCCTAGGCTTAACCTAGCCACTAAGCATCAGTTCTAAAACCCTAAACATGATTAGGAGCTGCTCATAAGACCAATCAAAATAGAGAAAAGTTCTTCTTCCCCTTTTTCCAACTTTTCTGCTATCAAAGGCTCCGAACTCAAAACTACGTTAGGGAACCCGACTAGGGAGCATCGTTACCGTGATTCTTATAGCCTCATTGTGAGGAATAGAAAGTGGTAAGCCTTCTAACGATAACTTTGTCTTTAAGATCAATGTTAGGGTTCTAAACTATGATTTTTCCATTCCTAAACCCTTGCTCTTGTGTTTTGCTGAAGAAAGCTTCACTAGGAAAGGAAAAGCTTGGTGTTCTCTCATCCCATCCTAGGAGTACGAAATTCACTTGAGGTAAGGGGTAGTTGTTCTCTTCTAGTGAGTGTATGGAACATGTGTGAACAATAGGGGTGTCCCATGACCCCTATGCCTCGCGCGGTAACGGAAAACGAGCACTATCACCACCGTGATAGGGAGACATTCGAACTCCTCAATTATTAATCTCGACTAGTGATATTTACTGTGACATGATGTGTTAATTTCATTGGATGGATGAATTTGGTGTGGTGATTGAGTCTTTCGTTTACATGCGTGTTACTCTTGACTACTCTTTTATTGTTCAGAGAGGTGAAAATCTTGGTTGTTGCCGATTTTAAATTGCTATTGTATGAACTCCTATAAGACTTGATGACATGCTATATCATTCGTGTTGTGTGCCTAGGTACTGATATGGTTAGTATTTAAAAGTGTTGAACTGCTTAAATCCCTAGTGTCGTTGCAAGAATTAGCGGTGATGTTATACTTTAAAAACAGAATGCTGGAGAGGTTAAAATGGAATAAAAGGTGAATCAAGTTAGGGTTAATTAATTAGAATAATTGACATATGAATAAACCATACCTTGATAGAGACCTTGAAGTTTAACAAGAGAATTGAGGGTCAACGATAGGGGTGAGTTGAATTGTACAGAAATTGTTGTTACCAAATGATAGGGTAAGGAATTTAAATAGCTAAATGGTGAACTTTAGACCCTATGAATGTGTAATCACTAAGCATGGACCAAGGAACTCTAGAGCATGTCCAACTAAGTTCTGAGGGACGAAATGGTGAGGCATTAGATCCCCGAACGGGTACGAACCCCCTGTTGCGAATTGGGTGACAGTGGCAGGGCGCCAGGCGCCCACGATGCCAGGCGCCAGGCGCCCAGTGACAGCATGCACTCTTGTTGTTTCGTCGTGTTTCCTCGGGTTTCCGCAATTAGGTTGATATTGTAAAGCCTAAGTAGGATGTCTACAGTTCATTATGATGCCTAAGGATTTATTAGTGCGATAATTTGAGAGAACTAATCTTTCTATTCCAAAGCTTCACTTGGATGTTATGTGCTTAATCAAAGTTGCTAAGAACATTAAATGTTTATGTTATGGGTAGAAGGCACTGGCTAACTTATGAACTTGTGTTCTGTTGTTGTTGTTGTTGTTGCTACTCTATCGAAAATATTGCGATAGAGGATATTATGGTTAGACACCGCATTTGGTCACGTTCATGCATCATGGTATCGGTACTGTTGTTGTTGTTGTTGTTAGTAGGGCGTATCGGGCAAGGTATCCCGTGACTGGCGAGGTTCCCGGTCCTACTATTAACGGGGCGAATCGGGCAAGGTATCCCGTGACTGGCGAGGTTCCCGGTCCTACTATTAACGGGGCGAATCGGGCAAGGTATCCCGTGACGGGCGTGGTATCCCGGTCCAGTTGTTACTGAGGCATTACGGACATGGTATTCCGAAACGGGCAAGGTATCCCGGCCTCGTTATAAGTGGATCCACATGCATATAGTTATGGTTCTAGAAATACATCGTTTTATATGATAACGTGCCTGGTTGTTTAATGTTTGGTAATGCACCTTGTTGTTGTGGTTGATGCCATGGCATGTGATATGTAATTGTCGTGGTAATGTACCTTAATGTTGTGATTGACGCTGTAGCATGTGATATTTGGCCGTTGTGGTACCATCTTATGCCTTAGTACTAATGATTAGACGTCTTCAATGGAATTGTTGTATATTGCGCATTGTTCATTAATTTTCTACACTATATGCACTATTTGAGGTTATGATGACTAACCCCTCTTGTGGCTATGCATATCCCACGGGGTATGTGTAGATGCTGAGACTGCAGGTATTGAGGATGTGAATGCCGGCGAGTAATCACGATAGCTCGTTGTGATAGATAGAAGACTTGTGTTTACTTGTTTAAGTCTTTGTATTTTTCCGATGTAATAAATAGGGAAAGAGCTCTGAATTATTGTGACATCGGGAACTTGGGTTATTTTTATTAATTGTATTTCATACTCATTTTCTATTTTCGCATGTTGTGAACGTGGCAACTCTATTTCGTTCGAAAGGAAAGTTTTATCCGAATGAATATTTTTTTTCTTGTGTTATTTTCTTCCTACATTCTTTAAAATGCCATGACGGGGTAGAGGGTGTCACATCCACAACTCCAGAAAGAGAAACCAAAAAGAAGTGTTTTCAAAGGCAAGAAGAAGAAGAGTCTCATGGTAACATGGGATGACTCTGAGTCATCATCGTCTGATACTGATGAGGAACACACAAACATGGCTCTGATGGCTACCATAGGATCAAACAGTGAAGAAGAGGTAAATTCTAACTCATCCTTTGATATTCAAAAAGCTTTTGATGAACTCTTAGATGAGTCTTCTAAGCTCTCCATTGAGTATAAAGCCTTGAAAAAGAAATTCTCAAAACTTTCAAAAGAATTTTTAACACTCAATGAAGAGAATGAAAAACTCAAAGCTGAAAATCACCGTCTGCTGAATGACAGCGCTAAGAAAGAAGAAAAACCTGAATGCAACTCTTCAAAATATGAAGAGGGATTTCAAAGGTTTCTTACTGAGTGTGTGACACGCAGCAAGTAGACATGTATGATTTGGGGTGTCAACCAAAATGGCAAAAAAAGTTTTGGTTATAAACCAGAGGAACCCAATTTTCAAAACACCAATTTAAAGTCTAAAGAGACTAACAATCATAGTGACTGTCTGTTATGTACCTATTGCAACGAGATAGGTGACATAAGAAGTACTTGTTATGCTTCCAAAAATAAGAAGGACAAGTTTCCTTCTAGAACTAACAAAAGAGGACCCAAAAATATTTGGGTACCTAAGGATAAGATTATCTATGTTGCAGATTTTTTTAGCAACAGAGTTAAAACACCAGTCCTGGTACTTGGACAGTGGGTGCTCACGTCACATGATGGGAGAAAGACGTATGTTCCAAGAGCTTTAATATAAAGAGAGCGGAACAGTTAGTTTCGGTGGAAATCAGAAAGGTAAAATCATTGACATTGGAAGGGTTGGTGAGAAATTTCTACCTTCTATTGATAATGTTTTACTTGTTGATGGCCTTAAGCGTAATCTACTTAGCGTAAGTCAATTATGCAATAGTGGTTATATGTTGGCTTTAGTGATAATGCTTATATAGTCAAGAGCAAGAAAAATGGCTATATTTTCTTTACAGCAAAGAGGAAAAATAATATTTATAAAATCAAGCTCTCCGAGTTGACCAATCAAAATGTCAAGTGCTTTTCGTCACTTAATGAAGAATAATGGCCTTTGCACAAGAGATTAGGTCATGCCAGCTTGAGGTTAATCTCAGAGCTTAACAAAGAAGGAACTTGTTAAAGGCTTACCAAATCTTAAGTATTAGTCTTGTGCTCTTTGTGATGCATGTCAAAAAGGGAAACAAACAAAATCTTCATTTGAATCTAAAAATGTTGTTTCCACTTCAAGGCCTCTTCAACTTTTACATTTAGATTTGTTTGGTCCAACTAGAACTGCCTCTTTGTCTGGAAAGAAATATGGTCTTGTTATTGTTGATGACTATACCAGATGGACATGGGTAAAATTTCTTGCCCACAAGGATGAGTTTTTTAAGATGTTTTCTATCTTCTGCAAACAAGTGCAAAATGAAAAGGTGTTTGTATTACAATCATTAGGAGTGATCATGGTGGTGAATTTGAAAATGAACTATTTCAATACTTTTGTGAAGAACATGGTATTTCTCACAATTTTTCTTCTCCTAGAGCACTACAACAAAATGGTGTTGTAGAAAGGAAAAATAGATCTCTTCAAGAGATGGCCAAAACCATGATTCATGAAACCAATATTGCAAAACACTTTTGGGCAGAAGCAGTAAACACTGCATGTTATATTCAAAATAGAATCTATATTAGACCTATCTTGAATAAGACTCTATTAGACCTATTTTCATCAATTTGGGTGTGACTGCTTTGTTCTCAATACAAAGGGCAGTCGTGGCAAATTTGATTCAAAGGTACAAAAAGGTATCTTTCTGGGATATTCTGAACGCTCTAAAGCTTACAGAGTATACAACAAAAAAACTTTAATTGTTGATGAATCAACACATGTGAGGTTTGATGACAAGAAGCCTGACACTGAAATGTCAGAGCTAGATGAGATCTTTGTATATATGAAGATAAGCAAAGGAACAGATTCTGATGCATCTGGGGGTGACTTTGAGTTTGCCTCTGGTCCTGCGTTCAATTACCAGATTCAAGCAGAGTCAAGAGATTAGAAGTTCAAATCATTGGTGAAATGACAGAGTCAGAATTAGATCATCTCTCAAAGAATACGCATTATTGTCAGAGATTGAACCAAAGACAATTGATGAAGCACTGACAGACGATGGATGGATACTTGCTATGCAAGAGGAACTGAATCAGTTCCAGAGGAATGATGTGTGGAAGTTAGTACCTCCATTTGAGGATAGGCAAGTCATTGGAACCAAGTGGGCTTTCAGAAACAAAATTGATGAAGATAGTAAAGTGGTAAGAAACAAAGCAAGGTTAGTTGCTCAAGGGTATTCTCAAGAGGATGCTATTGACTCTGTAGCTAGATTACAAGCAATTAGAATTTTATTATCATTTGTTGCACATCATGGAATTACTTATGTAAAGAGTGCATTTTTAAATGGTTTCATAAGTGAGGAAGTATTTGTTAAACAACCACCTGGTTTTTAAGATGTTGCCTTTCCAGAGCATGTCTTCAAACTTAAAAATGCTCTCTATGGCCTTAAGCAAGCTCCAAGAGCTTGGTATGATAGACTTAGTACATTTTTAATGTCAAATGGTTTTGAAAGAGGACAGGTGGATACTACACTCTTTAGGAAATCATCTAAAAGGCATTTCATAGTAGTTCAAATATATGTAGATGATATTATTTTTGGTGCTACTAATGAATCTCTTTGTGAGGAATTCTCTAAGCTTATGCAGAATGAGTTTGAAATGAGTATGATGGGAGAATTGAAGTTCTTCCTTGGTATTCAAAATCAAGTAATGTCAAGATTGAGCCTATATCCATCAGACTAAATATGTGAAAGAACTTTTGGAGAAGTTCAAGCTAGAGGAAACCAAACCAATGAACACACCAATGCATCCTGCATGTGCCCTAAGCAAAGATGAATCCAGTAAAAAGGTAGACCAAAAGATATACAGAGGTATGATAGGTTCACTCCTTTATCTTACTGCACCAAGGCCGGATATAATGTTTAGTGTATGCTTATGTGCTAAATTACAATCTGATCCTAGAGAATCTCATTTAACTGCTATTAAGATAATCTTTAGGTATCTTAAAGGAACTACTAACATTGGTTTGCTGTATAAGAAATTAGATGATTACAAGTTAGTAGGTTTCTGTGATGTTGACTTTGTTGTAGATAGAATTGAAAGAAAGAGCACAAGTGGCGGCTGTAACGACCCGTTTCCGGACCGCTACCGAGCTCAATATACCGAGCTCGAGTTACCGAGCTCAACACACCGAGCTCAACTAAACCTGTATGAGATGTGTTTTAAAACAAAACTCTTGTGCCTTTTAAAAAGTACGGTCTATTTTTTAAAACCAACTCGCGGTACATCGTAGTAATTACAAATTTTCAAACATGGTGCAATCTAAGACACAAGACTTAAATTCTAATAAAACATACATGCATAACATACATATATATATCACTCGAATAATAATGTATACAAAATACAGAGTAGCAATGTATAAAGAAAATACACATAAGGTATGACGACTTAAGAGAAAGCAATCATACCCCCTGGGGTACTTCAGCATCACGCATGCGGGTCGCTCCAAAGTAAACCGCCACTACTGAGCAACAAAACATAACCGCCCAAACCGGGTCACGACCTCGAACACAAAGAAAAACAAAGTATAGTCGTCACGAAACAAACATCCAACAACATAATCAATCACGACAAGGCAGAGGTCGCCACTGGGTCCTCGCTGAGCTCCTCGCATCATCTCTTTGTCGAGTTCCTGCGCTCGACATCGCTTGGGTAACATGGATTGAAGGCACCACGGGAAAGTGGTCAACTTCTCAACAATTCAAGATAAGCACGAGCAAAGGATATAAGCAAACAAGAAAGTATAACATTCACCGACGTGACTCGACCATCTCACTCTAACTCGACACAACCGCAATCCATTTTCTCTCGACTCGACAATTTTTCCGGAATGCACACTGCGGCATCAGACGTCGGAAAGTCCACAAGCCTCGGGATCCTCGCTCTCCTAGGACAGCTAACTCAGTCCCATAGCGCGACGCGTCTGGTCAATCTCCCGAACAAAAGGGACCTAAGCACCCTTAGTTATCCGTCACGACTCAAAAACGCTCATACGACTCACCTAGCTCGCCACTGATGAACACCGCCGATACGATATTCAAAGAGTTAAACACAAGATATTCAACCGCATGTCAAATAAAAAGAGCAAGCCATGAAGAAACGCAATTCAACATGCACATACACAATTCACAACATATATTCAATCACATATTAAATACATGCAAACCCAATCATATCTCAATATTCCAAGCTCGACAAATCAGTGAACTCATTCACAATAACATATAAGATAAAGTCTTAATAATGTCTAAAAGTTGCCTTTACGCTTAGCATACTATGAAAGTATTAATGTGAAGCGCCTTACCGAACCTCAAGCTAATGTTGCTCGATAACGACCTCGACACAGTGTCTTCAAATGAGCTCGACAACGACTTCTCTACTCGATCTCGACACGGCAATGCCTTCAACGAAGCTCGACAACGACTTCGACATCGCATCGCCCTCAATCGACCGACATCGCATACTTCTCTCACGACCTCGACACGCATAGCTTCGATCACGATTCCACTTCCACGCCTCTCGGATTCGCCTCCGCACACCTCGAATCGAAAATCACACGATCTCTGGAAATCGGACTTCCTAAAACAAGCACAACTCGGTTCGATCTGCGGGTTCTAATACACTTAGCTCTCATCCCAAACTTAACCTGACAACCTGTAAAATATAAAAACTCAAGAACTTAAATATATTTTTCCTCTAACACAAAGTTAGGGTTTTCGATCAAAAGTTCATGAAAAGGTTATCCGATGCCACAATGTATAGATCGACAACAACAAACGAAAGCAACAAACGAAAACAAGAAATCAAAACAAACCAAAAATGAAGGGTTTTCGGCACCGCCATTTCAAATCAGAGAAAGAAATTTGTTCTACAAGCTCCAATAATCGGTTAGAAAGGGGAGGTAATATCATGAAGAAGAAAACCCATCGATTTGACATGATTTGGAAGCATAAACTCGGCTAAAATGGAAAGAAAGAAATGGCGCTAAACAAGAATACGAAGAAGAAAAATCGCTTTTCATACCTCGATGGTGGTCGAGATGGTGAGATATGATCGAGAAGATGATGATGAACAAGATTGATGAAGAAAATTTGTGCAGATCTCGATGGAACTCAAGGTTTCGCTGATGGAAGTTCGGGAGAGAAACAAGAACTCGAGCGAAGGAAGGAAGAAAGAAAGAAGAAAAGAGAAATGAGTATCCGAGAAAACCGATCGTGAATACACGTGAGAGAAGGGGTATAATCGTAACTCCAGCTATAAGATGCCAATCCCATCAATCATTCTACCCGCCTAATCGCTTCCTCTCTCATGATTACCTCTACCGCCTTGGCCAACGATCTAGACATCGCTGACGAGAAACGTAGCCGATAATATAATTATTACAAACAATATAATAATAACGTCAATAACGCTCGAAAGAATACGAGTTATCATCTCGACACGATGTCGACAAGGGTGCTCGTGCAAGCGCACAAGAGTTCTAACACGAGTTCTGCAGCACGCGCCTCCCTCGAGCCATCGACTCCTCATTTCTTCTGCGCGACTTCATCAACTCGACACGCTGGCGACACCAAAGAAATGCTAGTGCACGCATTTCTCACCGGCAAATGACCTCGACAAACGATCTTGGCACTGGATCTCGACATGGTCTTGGTCGAGGTCTCGACCGACGCCCCACGATGTCGTCTGGCCTCGGGTGTTACAATTTCTCCTCTTAAAAAAAATTTAGTCCTCGAAATTGCAAATAAGATTCTTACCTCGGAAAGTTCAGTGGTAATCGGGTCTTCATCTTCTCCTCCAGCTCCTAAGTCGATCTCCGCCTTTCGATCCCACAACTTTGACAAGTTGAATTTCTTTGTTCGCAATCGCTGGCTTTCCGATCAACGATCCTTGCACGCGGTGATGCTTCAAAAGATAAGTCGCTCCTTCAGCTTGAATCACATCCGTTCGATGACGTGAGAGGGTCGGGCTATACTTCCGCAATTGTGAGACGCGTGGAAGACGTCGTGGAATGTTCGACAAGAATGGTGGCAAGGCACCGATATGCCATCGACCAATACGACGAAGAATCTGTAAGGTCCAATAAATTTAGGGGTAAGTTTCTTGATTTGATCGCCGACTAACCCAAGAGTGGGGTGACTCTAAGAAATACATGTTCTCCTTCCTCGAACTCGAGTGGTCGACGCCGTTGGTCGCATAACTCTTCTCGACTTTGAGATGTTCAGATCCGATCTCGATCAAACAGATCTTCTCGGTGAGTCATTGGATCATATCCTGGTCCTACAATGTATCGCTCGCCAGCCCCTGGTACCAACAAAGAGGCGTTCGACATTTCCGTCCATACGGTTTCAAAGCGTGCCATTCCAATACTGCATGAAGCTGTTATCGAGGTGAACTCCACCAATGGTAAGACGCCGTCCCAACTTCCTTGATCTAAGGTACACGCCGCAACAAATCTTCAAGCGATTGGATCGTTTTCCACGGCCGACCGGGCTACCATTGGATGATATGCCGAAGCTAAGCCCGAGCTAGTTCCCATCGCTCCTTGCAATTCCCTCCAAAAATGAGACGTGAACTTCGATCTCGGTCCGACACGATCAAGAGTATACCATGAAGTCGTACTATTTCCGCGATGTAGATCTCGGTCAGCCTTTCCACGCTATGTCGCCGACCACCGTAAGAAATGAGCGATTTGGTCAATCGGTCGCGATCACCCAAATCGAATCATTCTTCTTCTCGCGCCTTCGGCAAACCTACAACGAAATCCATGGAAATACTATCCCATTTCCATAATCGCACGCTGCGATTTATCAGCATTCCGCAGGTCGGTGCTCCACTTCGCCGACACGTTAAACACGGTTACGTGATTTCGGCCACTTGCTTCTTCATTCCTGACCACCAAAATGCTTCTTCAAGTCTTGATACATCTTCGTAACTCCTGGGTGAATACTAAAGTTGCTCTTATGCGCTTCGCCGAGAATCAACTTTCGTCTCACTGACACGTTAGGTACGCATACACTCGGCCATTGCACCTCAAGATATCGTCCCGCTCTGACGTGAAATTCGTCGCTTTCCTTGTGCTATCAAGCCAGATCCTTCGCTGCGGAGCTCGTCATGAACTTGCTGGTCTGGATCTCGCCCAATAACTGTTAGAAAATGGTAAGCATACCAAATCTCGGCTTCCCTGGTGAAACTTGACACTCCACCAAGTCTCTAACTTCGAGCATCTCCAACTCCTTGATCATCATCGCCGAGGTTAAAACGCTTCTTCCGCTCAATGCATCCGCTACTACGCTAGCCTTACCTCGGGATGGTATTCCAACGTAAAGTCGTAGTCCCCGAAATTTCGCCCATCTTCGGCCGACGATGTTGAGCTCTTTCTCGGTCGAACAGGTACTTCAAGCTTCTTGTGATCGCGAAACAAGAGAGTTGCTCCATAAAGGTAGTGCCTCCATATCTTCAAGAAACTCATCGCCAAACTCCAAGTCGTGAGTAGGGTAGTTCCTCTCGTGGAATCTTAAGTCGCCTTGAAGCATACGCGACCACCTTCCGATGTCAGACGCGACGCATCCCAATCCACAGTGTGTGCGATCACAATACACCTCGAAGGCTCTTCCGTCGGGCAAAATCGGCACAGCGCGGGCCAAAGCTCCTTCGCCTTTGAAAACCGGATTCGCACTCGGTCCAGGCAAAGGTTGATTCTTCCTCGTCGATCGTGTAAGAGGCGACAATCTTCGAGAAACCTTCAATGAATCTTCGGTAATATCACGCTAAGCCGAAACAAAACTCCTGATCTCGGTAACGGTCTTCGGTTGTTCCCACGCTAACACAGCTTCAATCTTAGTTGGATCCACACCTATCCCGTCTTTGGAAATCACGTGACCAAGAAAATTCACCTCTTCGAGCCAAAATTCACACTTCGACAGGTTGGCATAGAGTTGCTTATCTCGTAATATCTGCAAAGATGCTGACGCAAGTGTTCTCGCGTGCTCTTCTCGGTTCCCGAGTAGATCAAAGATGTCGCTGATGAACACTAACAACAACTGATCCAAGAACGAATGGAAAATCCTGCTCATGTAGTCCATAAACACACCGGTGCATTCGCTACCCAAACGGCATCACCAAGTACTCGTAGATCAGATCTGGTCCCGGAAGTCGCTTTGGGAACATCTTCCTCCTTCACGCCGACCGATGGTAGCCCACTTCAAGTCTATCTTGGAAAAGATCGCCGCCGCACTGGTTGATCCATCAAGTCGCCAATACGCGTGGTAACGGATAACGGTTCTTCACAAGAACCTTTGTTGAGCTCGCAGAGTCCACGCACCCTTGATCGCCCATCCTTCTTCTTAACCAACAACACCGGAGCTCCCCACGGTGACACGCTCGGTATGAATTGCTTCGACCTCAAGTGTTCGATCCGGGACTTCACTCTCTTTCATCTCGTGGCAGGAGACATCCCTGTATGGCGCTTTGGAAATCGGTCCTGCCCTCGAATCAGTCGATGGAGAACTCGACCTCTCGCCTTGGTGGTAACCCCTGGCACGTCTTCGAAAACGTCCTCAAAGTCACACACCATCGAACATTCTTCACGCCGATCACTGGAAAACTTCCTAACTCCGAATCGATACATGTATTCCCTAGTTCTTCTTCTTTCAAAGAAACTCCAATACGTTGGCGAAAGATAATCGAGACTCCAAGGTCTGGAAAAATTACAGCTTACTTGGCACAGCCCAAGAGGACATGGTGGTGTGACAACCAATCCATCCCGAGGATGACATCTAAGCCCTTAAGAGGCAAACAAACCAAATTGACCACAAACTTTCTACTCTCAATAACCACTACACCAATTAAGACATGCAAAGTGTTCAGGACTAAGGTTTTAGCAATTGGGTTGTAATTACCAATTTAAACGGTAAAGCGCCACAATAAGTTCAAATGGTTCACACAATCGTAAGAAATAAAGGAACGGGTTGCAAATCAAAAAGAACTGATATGATTTACCCTCGATCTCACATTCACCTTGAATAAGATCTTCACTGCTCGCTTCCTCGCCACTCATGCAGTAAAACTCGCCTTTAGACACTTGACGCCTTTCCGCCTTTGCCGTAAGCATCGCTTGACTTTGGGTATGGGACAATCCCGCAAAATGCCTGGCTTCTTGCTTGCAAAACACACCTCCTCCTTCGAGTACAAGTTACTCGCGTAATGTCCCGCTTCCATATCGATAGCAAGTCACCTCGACACCGCCTCCGACTCCACTCGCTCACGGGTCATCTGACGATATCGTCCCTCGTTGTTCCCCCGAGGCCTGGCCAGACGGCTTCTGCGCTTGTTTCTCTTTCGCAAACCTCTCGCCCCGCTCTGGGAATCTCACCGTCGCACCATAATAGCTTTCTTCAGGGTTCTCACTCCTTCTACCTCGACACAACGATCAATCACTCGAGGTTTGATCCTCAATGACACCACCGACTTCACCGTCAATCTCAGACCTCGTTGGAACACTCTCGCTTAACCATCTTTGGTCAACTCGATCACGAATGGATCGAAATACCTCGCGCCGACTGAACTTACCGTGATACTGACATCGCCGAAGTCGCCTTCGCAGCTTGAAGAAACTCTTGCTCCTTCTCGGCCAGGCAAAGATTCCGGGAAGTACTTGTCCAAGAACCTTTCACGAAAAAGCTCCCTGTGTCATCTCGCGACGCCCGCTTATAAATGTTTGTTTACCTTCCACCAATACCGCCTCCTCAGCGATAAGTAGTAGCATAGTCGACCTTCACGCTGTCCCGCAACGGTTGCCTCAAGATCTTCTCGATCTCTTGCATCCAAAGATCAGCCTTTATCCTGGATTTGGCTCACCATAGAACTTTGGTGGATCATGCTTCGGTTCCGCCAATCCTCTCGCTCAAACATTTCGCTCGCTTCGCTGGGCCACTGGCCGCAAGTTCGCCGAAAGTTAACGCTGCCGCCTGGCTGAGCCATCGCGTTAGCTTTGTTGAGTTATAGCACTGATTGTTGAGCCATGGTCGCCGCCATCTCTTGGCCATAGCTTGAATTGCTCGTTCCATGTCGACGTTCTCGGCTGTACCGTGATCTCGACGAGGTGGCATTAGATTCCACAAAGTTCAAAACCCCGTCAGACCACAACAAGGATGTGTTAAAACACACCGCTTCAATCATGAAACAGCTCAAACAATTTCTCAAGCAATAAGTGCTTCACTTAATCAAACAGCGAATCAACATAATACAACTAGGTACCCAACACACATAACCCACGCTGACTACCCAAATCTCCTATGCACACTGGTGAATCAATCGCTCGATACCAACAATGTAACGCACGCTTCCGGACCGCCACCGAGCTCAATATACCGAGCTCGAAAGCTAATCGAGCTCAACACACCGAGCTCAACTAAACTCTGTATGAGATGTGTTTTAAAACAAAACTCTTGTGCCTTTTAAAAAGTACGGCCTATTTTTTTTTAAAACCAACTCGTGCACATCGAGTAATTACACTTTTCAAACATGGTGCAACTAAGACACAAGACTTAAATTTAATAAAACATACATGCATAACATACATATATATATCACTCAAATAATAATGTATACAAAATACAGAGTAGCAATGTATAAAGAAAATACACCTAAGATATGACGACTTTAAGAGAGCAATCATACCCCTGGGGTATAGCACACTCCCACGCAGGTCAGCTCCAAAAGTAAACCGCCAATACCACCAGAGCAACAAAACATAACTGCAAGCTAAACTGGTCACGACTCGAACACAAAGAAAAACAAAGTATAGTCGAAAAACAAACATCCAACAACATAATCAATCACGACAAGTAGAGGTCGCCACTTTCGGGTCCTTCGCCGAGCTCCTCCTCGCATCATCTCATCGCCGAGTTCCCTCGCGCTCGACACGCTCGGGTAACCGCTATGGATTGAAGGCACCACGCGAAAGGTCAACTTCTCAACAATTCAAGATAAGCACGACATAAAGGATATAAGCAAGAAGTATAACATTCACCGACGTGACTCGACCATCTCACTCTAACTCAATACAACTCGCAATCCATTTTCTCTCGACTCGACAATTTTTCCGGCACGCACACGCATCAGATGTCGGAAAGTCCAAAAAGCCTTGGGATCCTCGCTACTCCCTAGGACGGTAACCAGTCCCATAAGCGTGGCGACGTAGTCAATCTCCCGTAAACAAAAGGGGACTCAGCACCCTTAGTTGCTTATCCAGGTCTTTGACGGCTCAAAACGCCATACGACTCACCTAGCTCGCTCACTGATGAACAATTCGCGCCACAGACGATATTCAAAGAGTTAAACACAAGATATTCAACCGCATGTCAAATAAAAAGAGCAAGCTCGACATGAAGAAACGCAATTCAACATGCAATACATTAATTCACAACATATATTCAATCACATATTAAATACATGCAAACCCAATCATATCTCAATATTCCAAGCTCGACACAAATCAGGAACTCATTCACAATAACACATAAGATAAAGTCTTAATAATGTCTAAAAGTTGCCCTTACGCTTAGCATACTATGAAAGTATTAATGTGAAGCGCCCTTTACCAGAACTCCAAGCTAATCTTTGCCGATAACGACTTACAAACTGCCTTCAAATGAGCTCGACAACCACTTCTCTTATCTCTCGATCTCGACACGGTGTCTTCAACGAGCTCGACAACTACTTGACACGCATCGCCCTCAATCGACCTCGACATCGCATACACTTCTCGCCGACCTCGACACGTCATCTCGATCCGATTTCCGCCGCTTCCACGCCCCTGATTCGCCTCCGCACACCTCTGAATCGAAATCACACGATCTCTGAAATCGTGACTTCCTAAACAAGCACAACTCAGGTTCTCCTGGTTCTAATACACTTAGCTCTCATCCCAAACTTAACCACAACCCGTAAAAATATAAAAACTCAAGAACTTAAATATATTTTTCCTCTAACACAAAGTTAGGTTTTCATCAAAAGTTCATGAAAAAGGTTATCCGATGCCACAACAGATAGATCGACAACAACAACCGTAAGCAACAACTAAAAACAAGAAAATCGAAACAAACCAAAAATGAAGGGTTTCTGGCACTACCCATTTCAGAAATCGAGAAAGAAATTTGTTCTACAAGCTCCAATAATCTGCTAGAAAGTGAGGTAATATCATGAAGAAGAAAACCCATCACTTGACATGATTTGGAAGCATAAAATCGGCTAAAATGGAAAGAAGAAATGGCGCTAAACAATAACATGAAGAAGAGAAAA
Source organism: Calophaca sinica (assembly GCA_037113605.1). Classification (NCBI taxonomy): domain Eukaryota; kingdom Viridiplantae; phylum Streptophyta; class Magnoliopsida; order Fabales; family Fabaceae; genus Calophaca; species Calophaca sinica. The sequence goes on from CM073731.1 coordinate 86,063,676, forward strand.
TCTGTTTTTCATACCTCGACGGTGGTTAGTTAGATGGTGAGATATAAAGTCGAGAAGATGATGATGAACAAGATTGATGAAGAAAATTTGTGCAGAATCTCGGCGGAACTCAAGGTTTCGTGGCGGAAGTTCTCGAGAGAAACAAGGAACTTCGTGAGCGAGGAAGGAAGGGAAGAAAGAAGAAAAGAGGAAATGAGTATCCGGAGAAAACCGATCGTGAATACAAATTTGGTGAGAGAAGGGTATAATCGTGAACTCCAGCCATAAGATGCCAATCCCATCAATCATCTCTACCCGCCTAATCGCTCCTCTCTCATGATTACCCTCTACCTCGCTTCGGTCAACGATCTAGACATCGCGACGGTAGCAAGCAGTACAATATAATTATTACAAATAATATAATAATAACGCTGAATAACGCTCGAAAGAATACGAAGTTATCATCTCGACACGATGTCGACAGGTGCTTGCAGCAAGCGCTGACAAGGTTCTAACATCGAAGCTGCCGCACGCGCCTCCTCGATTCGACATGCGACCTCCTCAAATTTCGGTACGCGACTTCATCAACTCGACACGACGTGACCTGGCAGCCAAAGAGCTAGTGCAGCCTCCTCAAAGCAAATGACCTCGACAAACGATCTTGGCACGGGATCTCGACACAAGGTCTTGGTCGAGGTCTCGATCTGACGTCCTAATACGATGTCGATCTCGTCCTCAGGTGTTACAGCGGCTGCCAATTTCTTGGAGCAAACCTTATCTCTTGGTCCAACAAAAGACAGAGTACAATAACACTATCAATAACAGAAGCTGAGTATATATCTGCAGCAAGCTGTAGCTCACAACTTCTGTGGATGAAGTATTAGCTTGAGGATTGCGAGATAAAAGAGAGTAACATTCCTATCTTCTATGGTAATACCTCTACTATATGTTTGACTAGGAATCCTATTTTACATTCAAGAGCTAAACATATTGAAATTAAATAGCATTTTATTAGGGACTATGTTCAGAAAAGGATACTTGAAATTAAATTTGATACTGACCATCGATGGACAGATATCTTTACAAAACCCCTTGCTGAAGATAGATTCAACTTTATAAGGAAAAACTTGAATTTTCACCTTATAAAGGAATAAATGGTTAAATTGAATATATTAACCTCTGATATGTGTGCCTCTGATATGCTTGCATCTGGTAGTATATTTGCCTCTGATATCATGTGTGCGTCTGATAATCACAAGTGCCTCTGGTATTGGTATTGCGTCTGGTGATATGCCTCTAATATTTTGCTGCCTCTGTTTATATTATATTTATATTTATATCATCTATTGTTGCATGAATCTGATAATTGTTCATATTCACTTGCATCTGATGCATTCATTATAAGTTCCCTCTGGGAGTGTTTATATACATGTGTCTCTCTGAGACTAGTTGATGTGTTAGTGAATGAGAATTACTCTCGCTGAGTCATTATTGCTTTTACTGCCCGATGACAGTTTTACTGTGCCTCTTTAACACAGTGTTGACACGTTTCATTTTTGAAACGACAGTTTTAATAATTCTTTTATTTCATTTTGAAAACTGAAGAATGCGGTTTAACTTCTCAAACACATTTATACTTCACTCACTCACTACCCGCACTATCTCTCTGAGAAGTCTCACTCTTTGAACCCTATGTCCCTCATTCGCATTCTGCTCTCATCTTCTACATTCTCTTTGCAACCTTATATAATGGCTGCTCAACAACAACAAATTGTTGGTCCCCTGAACGCTCCACAACCCACAGTGGATGTTTATCCCAAGGATCTCACTGTTATGTGCGAAGCTCGTGTTGATCTTCAAGAACTTGCTAAGAACGACTACGATTTCAGAATCCACTTCACAGATATAGGTTGGATTAAATACTTCTATGTTGAATCTAGAGCTATCTACCCAGAGCTTGTTAAAGAATTCTGGAGATTTGCATGGAGTGCAAGCGACACCATCTACAGCCACGTTCAAGGCAGGCAAATTGTGATTACAAAGGACTTAATTTTTGAAATCATAAAATGCCCTAATTCCAGAACAGAAATCAGTGATTAACAATTACATTTTTGAGAACCTCAGCTACAAAGGCTGTGGACATGAAGAATCATTTCAGGGTGCTCTTCAAGATTATCAAGAGCAACATTATGCCCAAGGCTGGCTCTGTGGACTCTGTGAACACAGACCACAAGTTCGTAATGTGGCAGTACGACCTCAAGACCACCCTCAAACTAACTACCCATTACCTCCTAAGCCAATCAAAAGCCTCCATTCAAAATTGTAGGCTACAAGCACATGGCTGGCCTCCCATTGGTCCATGTGTGGCAGCCATTTGCTCAAAATATCTCAGGATTTCGCTACGACGCGTTTTCGCTCAACCAGGTGCACGACGTTACGCGTATATTAGGTTTTAATACTAAAATCTCCCAAAAATAATTCTAATTATAACCCCACACCCAAAAATCACAAATGTTCCTTGCGGCATAAGAAAAGTACCCATGTATCTCGTTTTCTCGAAATATGAACCGAAACGTCGCAATTAGGCAGTCTCTGGCCATAGAAAATACACTAAATATTTTCTGATGCCCAAAAATTCTAGAAATATTACAATAAATCCTAAATATTGGAAAATGCTAAGATCTCAAATTTTATAAAATTTAGATCACGTTTGGGCATGTTTCAGTTAGAAACACATACAATGGCCTAGTTACGGCAGAATTCGATAGAATTCTCGCAGCGTAATAAAAACTGTAAATTAGTGAGGATCACTAATTTCAATTTCTTTTATCATATAGAAATTAATCAAACAATAAAATTATCAAAACAAAATATTTAAAATAATAGTCATATTAAATATGACATAAAACAGACAATTAATACAATAACTAGACAATAAAAATCCAAACTATGACTTAACAATATTATTAAATCCTGAAAATTTTTTCTTTTTCAATAAAATAATTTTATTTAATCAAACAACAATATTTCACATTTTTCGATATTAATTCATATTAAAAATAGTATACATCTACACTGTTTCTTAATCTCAATTAATTGTTAAAACAGTAAATTGTTCACAATAAATCTTTGTTGTTCTTCGTACTTTTAACAAACCATTGAGGTGATCAATCTCTATGATTTATTTTCAAGTAGTCGGAAACTATAAAATAATTTTCATAAAAAAATTGGGATGTTACATTACCACCCTCCTTAAAAAAAAAATCGTCCCCGAAAATTAACTTATAAACCAAAACAAAATCAAAATTATGAAAAGTCGTAACTTAATACTAAAAACATATCATAAATTTTGGATTTTGAAAACTAATACGACATGAAAGTTATTACATTCAAACAATCAAACACAAAGCATACATTTTATTCATATATACTCACTAAAGTAAGACACTACATCTATTAACTTTAAGTCTACAAATACAATACTCCGCATCCATGTCGAAGAAGTCCTCACGAACGACGCCTTATTCCAACGACGATCTCTATTCCATCACGGTCACGAACACGATCACAACAACACTGAGTCGCGGCGACATGCTAATAACAATAAAACCGCACTAACACAAATACACCTACACAACCACGTTTTAACACAAAAACCAACATCGAATTCCTTCTATTTTTAAAACATCTAATTTCTAAAAATAACACAAAGCAAGAGTTAATTTGCATAAACCACAAATTGATCTCTTCAAGACTCGACCTTCTCAAGAACACTATAGTTCTTTTGAGATTAGGTTTTTCATTGCCTTAAAATCATCAAGACACACTTAATTCAAAGTCTAAAATTTAAATCAAACACCAACAAAACAAAATTACTACGAACCTTTTATTAAAACTTGAAATCTAAGCCTTGTTTGATTACTCTTTTTAAAAACAGTTTTCTGTTTTTAAAAATTAATAAAGAACAAAATTTGTTCTTTGTTAACTTTTATAAAACAGAAAATAGTTTTTGAAAACCAAATCAAACATGCCCAAGTCTCACACATATAAAACTTAGTTTTCCAAAAGAAAACAAGTTCAAAAGCGTTTCCCAACAAGACAAGATGGACTAAAAATTTTGAATTATCTTTTACAACAAAGAAAACAAAATCTTTCCAAACTTCTACTACTAAATCATAGTTTTAACAAGTACCATTTAAAACTTAAAATCATTTTCAACGAGATCATCAACAAAGACACAAGAGTGGAAAGCAAAAGAACTATGACATTAAAAGAAGAAAAATTCTAAAAATCATTAACCACAAAATCAACAACAACATAAATCACAAATAATTATACAAGAATTATAAGAGCATACAACGTAATATCAAAAGTATAATAAAAATTTGGATTTTGGAATCTAGTATAATAATAAAATACGTCATAGATTTAAAACACTTATGTGGTCTATATTTAGAACCACGCGCACACCATAATACGTATAATATGATAATTATAGCATCACCTACGGCTAATCTGTCTCGTAAATCTCGGCCCGCTCAGCTCCATTGTGTCGCATTTCCTGCGATGAAGTCTTCAGATGATGAGTTCTCTGATCTACTTGGGGTGTAGACACGTCCCTTAGTGGTTGGTCTTGTAGTTTCAACATTGTTGATAATAGACTCAGCTCGTGGTACTTTGCAGTCTCTGGATAGATATCCCAATTCCTTGCAGTTAAAGCATAATCTTTCCTTGGTTGGTTACTGTTAACGTTGTGCTCCTCATCTTCACCGTTGAAGTAGTGCGTCTTCGGCTATCGATGCTTGTGATTCTCTTCTCGCTCATCATGTAGACATATCCTCCGATGGTCGGGCACGCAACCTTCGCAGCACCTGTAATTGATCCACATCTGGCAATTGATAGTCCTTAGAAAACATCCTAGCTTCTTGCAGTTACAGCATAGTCGGTCCTTCGATGAGCATTCTTTAGCTAACTATTCCTTGCTTCCATATTGGTAACAGTTCCACTTCAACTCCTGGCCATTCCCAATAGCCAACGCCACAGAACAATTCTGATTGTGTGAATTCCCTGAGGATGGAAATAAGATGTTCCTTGTTGTTGTCTTCTTCTTTATCCTTTGCCCTGGCAATCTGGCTTAACTGGACCTCTAATAGCTTGCTCCTCCGTTCATTGTCTTAGCCAATCGTGTTGATTCTCCACGGCGATCTGTTGTGCGACAGTAGTTGCTATCCAGACTATCACCAGAATTACGTGATTCACGTCTAAGTTACTAGCACTAGCAGAAAGACTCGTTCGCCCTAAGGCATCGAATTTCTATGAAGTAAACTAACCAAAATCCCCACAGCAAAATCAATCATCTGAGATGATTGCACACAATTTCACACAATGTCACACCTGTTTCAACTAGGAAACATCACAGACAATCACAAACAAGATTCACATAACCTAGGCATAACAAACTTATACCCGACAATTCCCAACAATCTAGGCCAGCTTAACCCAAAGCGATCCGGTTAGAACCGAACTGCTCTGATACCACCATTGTAACACCCCAATTTCGGAGCGCTACTGTGCAACCCAATCTAATGCTGAAAACATTTAATGCTTGTATGCTTTCAGTTAGAGAGTACTTTTATGTATTTCGCAATGGAAAAATAGGAGTAAATTTTTTTCTTTTCATATTCTTTCCTTTGAAACCATTTTCAAAATGAGACATAGAGTACTACAATTTTCTAAATGATGCCAATTCAAACTTTTACAATTATCAGAGTATAATGCATCACAAAATAATATTTCACATAACATAATCATTTCGCACTAAGGCAAGGCTTTCTGAAAAGAGTGATTACAAAACAACAAATGCAAAACCCTAAGCTAAGCTGGCCAACAACTACAACCCCATCGAGAAACAAATTTCGGAAGATCAAACATGAGGTACTCAGAGGAATCTTCCTCCACTGGCTCAATCTTCAATGCTCCTGAAAAGCGAAGCTGCAACAGCTATCGAACTCCATTTAGAAGTGACATCCATAAGGACATCCAATCCAACAACAGTGCAAGGGTAAATCCTTTGTCCACGAGTTTATCATAGGCTATGTCGCATGCAAACAATATATACATATATAATACAACAACATGCTTTTATATACATATACGTACTTAATAGACCGCACACAATCAGCATGGTATATCAAGCATTGCATGTGAGCAAACAAAACAACCAACAGATCAACAATCAAGTCACTACAATATCAACCATTGCATGTGAGCAACCAACACAACCAACAGATCAACAATCAAGTCACTACAATATCAAACTATTGCATGTGAGCAGTAAATCTATCAACAGATAAGTGATCAAGTCATCACAATATCCAATTATTGCATGTGGCGAGGCAAATCTATCAACAGATAAGTGATCAGGTCATCACAATATCCAATTCATCAAACAATTCATCACATATCATAAATGCGGTTAGCTATGCATGTCAATGCAGTATGGCAAGTTGTGTATACACCTGCAGCCTTAATAGGTCAGCAGTATGACGGGGACTACTTTCCCAACGTCCGAACAAAATAGCCTCTGCTTAGGCTTGCCACTACTTTGGCTGGCCACTACTTTGGTGTGCCTCTACTTAGGCAATGCGGTCAACTCGCTTTCAAGTCCAGACGACCAATCAAACGCTACGAGTGACATGACAACTCGTCTTTTGAAGTCTTTAAGACCAATCAAACGCTCCGAGTGTCGATGCTCAATGGTTAGTACGCATCCGTAGTGAACGCCCGAATGATATCCAACAAATTCAACAACATGGCATGTTCACTGTAGTGAACGCCCGAATGATATCCAACAAATTCAATAATATGGCATGTTCACCGTAGTGAACGCCCAAGTAATGCTTTAATTAATCAATGCGGATCGACGAACCCTCACTCACTCAACTTAGTGGGTGTCCAAATCTCAATTAACTAAGAGTTCAACACAGGACACAAGGTCCGGGTGTTCAATTGCGGAACGCTAGTCCCAATCTTAAATCAGAACTCTAGGCACATAATGCGGAACGCTAGGCTCAACTTTTAGGTTAAGATACTAGGCACGCCATACGAAACACTAGGTCCAATCCTCAATCAAGTAAATGCGCACGCAAGCAGGACATTAAGTCCCAGCACAGGACACATGGCCCATATGCTCAATAGGAACACTAGGTTCCCTATGTCTTATTCTTTCGAAATCCCAAATCGTGAAATCTCTTTCTCAGTTCTTGTATCACTCCTATGTATCTGAAAATACTTTTTAGTTCTAGGTCGTTGAAACCCTAGTTGTGCTAAATAACACACTGGAAGAATTCCCAGGAAAGAGAGGTGGTGCGAACACTCTTAATTACCAAGTCTTTCCTAGCCAGAATTTTCCCAGGCGCATCATTTATGTAACACCCGTATTTTTACGATACGTTATTTAGCGTTATTATAATAGATTTTGTCGTATTTACGCTATAATAAAGCTATTTCTTGTTCTCTAAGGAAGTGTATTAATTAAATCAAGATCAAATTAAATTTGAGAATTAATATTTTATATTAATCCACGGTTTGAAAATCGTCGAAAAATTCTAACAAAGTTTTGACGCATTTCAAATCGCCGGGCAGTTTCTGCAGTAGATAAAATTTAAAATGAGCCCCGATTTCGATGAAAATCGAAATCGTAACTTGTTTTAAGTGTTTTGAGTGATTATTGTATTTTTATTATTTATAAAATAATATTATCACGCGAAGAATTAATTCCTCGCGAATTAATTTTCTGGGAATTTTCAGACGAGAAAGTGTTCGGTTTTTCGGTTTCTCGTCACCGCGCTTTTAAATTTTAGGACTCTAGATTAGAGGGTAGCATTGAGGGAAGTGAGATTAGGTGAGTTAAGGGAGTGATGGGATTGGTACCTAATAAAGTTTTTTTTTAGTCACATGTGTGTGGTTTTTAATTAAAAACTATTACTTAAAATGTTTTTATTACTTACTAGTATTTTTAATAGATTACTTAAGTGAAAAAGAGGTGAAGAACCCCCCACATTCTGAACTCCCAGCGTGAACCCCCACCTCTTTTGCTCTCTTGATTTCCTTTCTTCTTCTCCAAGAGTTTATGACTTCCATGGCCAAAAACCTCCACTTCCATTGAGTTTTTCAACTAACTTCCTTCATCAAACTTGTTGCAAATCACCACCTCAACTTAGATTTTCATTCTCATCATCATCCAAGTAAGAAAAACTTTTTTCCCCCCTCTGTTTTGCTGCTGGAATTCGCGACAGTCCCCTCCCCTTTTGAGCTTGATTGTTGTTTCCAAACTTTGTCAAATTGCTAGGTTTTCCTCTCTATTATATTACCTATGTATCTAACCATCTAAATGAGCCTAAAATCAGAATTTTCTCACCCTCCTTGAACCCTAAAACCAGCGCTAAACAGCCCCATTGTTATGTTGATCTAGTTGTTGTTTTTAATGTTAATTAGTTGTGATTATGTGATTGTTTGTTGGTGTTGATGATGAATATATGGATATGAGCACTTCTAATGTCTCTTTGGTACATATGGGTGAAAACCCTAAGTATGAAGAAGAGGGTCATGGTGTGATCTTTGATGAGTCAACTAATTAAGTAGTTAAGTGTGTTGTTAGGGATTGTTTGATGCTCGTTTAAGTTATAGTTTTTATTAAGCATGAATGAATTGTTGTTTTTGGAAATTTACCTATTCTTGAATCCTAAGACATAAGTGGCTTTGATGTTAAATCTTGAGCTTAAGTATTTGATAACATGTTTAGGATAGTTTTGGAGCTATTGGAATTGTTTTGATGTAAGTTGAATGTGTAGTTTAAATCAAATAAGCTTAACATGGTAGTTTAATTATATTTTTTTCCATTCTTGAAGCATGAAAATAAGAGGCTATGATCATTTGGTTATGTGTTAGTTGTTTATTAAGTGTTTAGAAGCATTTTAAGGTTGTTAGAATATGTATGCTTAAATTAGTATAGAACCTAGTTTATGTTTTGAGTAAATTAGACTTTGGTGAAAAACCTCTACTTGAAAGTATGAAAATGGGACTTGAAATACTTTTGAATTGTGACTTAGAATGTGTTTCATAATGTGTTTAAGTCATGTTCGATATTGCTTGATGCCTTGATACTTGAAGCATGTTGAAAATAACTTGGAAAATGGTTTGTTACATTTAAAAGGTATGAAAGGATGATTTTATTTATGAAGTTGTATGTAATGCCTGAAGGGATTTTTTTTTTATGGTGAACTTAGATTAAATACTTGTATGTGATATGTTTAGGGACTTAGAAATTTTAGGGAAAGTGTTTAATTGATTTTGTGCTACGCTTAAGGTCTCAAGAAAAGAGTTCTTGAAAAATTAGCATTTTCTTGAATTAGGTGTTATGTATTAACTTTGCAAGAAAATGATTTTTGAGTCAAAATCTTATTCTTTCCAAGCAAGTTAAGGTTTATAAATTGTTATGTGATAAATTATCTCTCAAAAAGTATTTTGATTATAAAACTTTATTTATTTTCAAGTAGCTAATAATTTAAATGCTTGAATGAGTTTGGTTGGAAAAAGGGTTAGGTTTTGAGAGCCTAAGTGTTAGAATTAAGCCTTTAAGAATTGTGCTAAGTTTCACTGTGGTATTAGGACTCGTAGATTCCGAGTTCGTGCGACGTGGAAATCGAGAAGCACGTGGACGTGTAGCTTGGAGTTCGGTAAGGGCACTTCTAGACATTCGTAGGTTTTATTTTTTTGTATGCCACTGCGTAATGGCAACTTGGATATTGATAGAATTTAATTTCAAGCATTTATGCGAAGAAGTCTGAGAACCTAAGGGTTCAAGTGAGGTCTTGTACTTTCTCGCTTTATTTTTGTATCTTTGAATATTTAGTGGGTTTGTCTCGCAAGTGGTTGGTAGTTGTCCCCAACCCCCACACTTGTTTGTTCCTCTGTGAACTCCATAGAGTTGCGGAGGGATGAATTCTATGAGTTGGTTGTTGTCGGTTGTTATTGAGCTGTGAATTGTTTATGCTGTTTGTATTGTTGAATTGCGTTTCTTCATGCAACTGCTTTTATTGCTTAAATTGTTGAATTGCGTTTCTTCATATTAAGCATGCTCTTATTATTTGATATGCGGTCGAATAATCTTGCGTATAACTCTTTGAATATCGTATGCGACGAATTGTTCATCGAGTCTGAGAGTTTAGTCGAGTTGTCGAGTGTCGTGACATTTGGAGTTTCGATCTGAACAGCCAAGGGCGGTGTAGAAGTCCGAAGCTACGGCTGGGTGGTGAAGAAGCCCAAAGCCAAAGCTGGTGTTCAGTGGCCCGAACAACCAAGGGTGGTGTGGAAGCCCGTTGCCACTGCTGAGGTGGTGTAGAAGCCTGAAGCCACGGCTGGTGTTCAATTGCTCAGTTGGCATCTGGTGGTGTAGAAGCCCGAAGCCACGACTGGTGTTCAAATTGCGCAGTGGGCGTCTGCGTTGTCAAGGAACTTAACCTGAATAACCCGGGTGGTGATGAAACCCAAGGCTACGGCTGGTATTCAGTGGATGGATCAATGTTGCTTTCCGGAATAATTGTCGAGTCGAGAGAAAATGAGTAGCGAGTTGAGTCGAGTCTAGAGTGAGGGAATTGAGTCACGTTCTGTAAATGATATACATTGTTGCTTTGCTTTTTGCTTTATGCATTGATTATCTTGATTTGTTGACAAGTTGACCCTTTCCAGTGGTGCCTTCAATCTATGATGGTTACCCAGGCGATGGCGAGGATGCGGAGGACCCGATGGCGGACGATGAGGAGGAGGACCCCTTCGAGGATCCGGGCAATGACTTTTAATTATCGTGATTTGATATTGCACGCTTGTATTTCGGATGGCTGTAGGATTTTGATTAGAGTATACAGTTGTTGTGGTGACCAGTCGAGTTTTTAGTGTTGTTCTATGTGTATTGCAGGGTAGACTGGTGGTATACTTTTGGAGCAGCCCCCTGTGTGGGTGTCTGCCAGGAGTACCCCAGGGTATGATTTTTTTCACAAGGATTCTCATACTTTAGGTGTATTTTCTTGCACATAGTTATGCACCGCTTTTATTTTGTATGCACTAAATATGTTTTGTATGCACTGTTAGGGTTGTCGTGCTTATATATATATATATATATTGTGTATGTGTTATAGTACATAGTCTTGTGTCTTTATTTCGTTGTAGTAGTCATTGCATTTATAATTCCATCATGTTTCGAAAACGTTGCTCGTTCTGAATGTGTGTTACAAAAGACGCTGTTTATAAAAAAAAAAATTACTGCATTTTCCAAAAGACACAAAGAGTACTATTTCGAAAAGCTACTTGAATTTAGAATTGTTCTAGCTTAGTAGCGGTCCGGAAACGGGTCGTTACAATTTAACTCAACCGTTTTCGCAAATTGTACTATTTATTTCAAGTTCTTTTCTCTACTATTACTCCATTGAAATTTCCTTGCAAGCTTTGACTAGTTGTACTAAAACCCTCACGCTTACCTTTAACCCAAAATGCCCTTAGTAATTTGTTTACGAAATCAGAATTCGGCTTGTGGAATCGCATCAGATTTACCGATGTAAATCGTCAACCAATAGCAGTCGATCAATGCATTGTTAATTAATCCATTATCAACAATAACATTTTTCATATTCCAATTCAATGCCAAGTTCCAATGAAATCCAAGGTGATTCAAGGAAAACAATACAACTCATAATGCCACACAGGGCCAAGAACAAGCTACATATTATCATCAATTTCAAGTCCAATTAAATCAATCAAGTATGATTTAAGTCACACAATACAATTCAGTATTGCCACACAGGGCCAAATCAATACACAGCAGTTCATGCTACAACATCTCAACAGCACATAGTACTACTACAAGTACTACCACACAATCAATCAACAATCAAACAAACAACATACAAGGCAAAAAGCCCAAACAAGAATTTCCTTTACCTTGGGCGCTTTAACAATCCAAGCAAGCTAACTTCAAAACCATCGTCAAGTCGCACCTCGCGCGTACCCTAAGCACGAACCTTAACAACACAAACTTAACAAAATTAGAACCAAAAACCCAAGTCCTATGACTCTAGGGTAGCCACGGTTTTAAGTCCTAAAAGGCCTAAAAATTACTCACTTAATCCCATTTGGTTCACACCTAGTCATATGTGATGGAACAATTTTAAACCATGCAAGTTTTTAAGCTTTTACAAAAGCTACACACTTAGAAAAATAGCTAAACCAAAATTTACCAATTGGAATAGTATTTTTACCAAATGAATAGTGTTTTGCCAACTTTGAACCATTTTTCAAAGCACTAAAACATGTCACAAAATTCTAGAATTAAATTCATTACAAGTTTAAAACAATTCTTAAGACATAACCCAAAACTTTTTTCAAAATCATGCTTCTTTGAATTGTTTTGCCAAATCAAATCATCAACCACTTTTACAACTATTTTTAAGCATAAATGCAAGTCAAGAACAAGTTACAAAACATTCTTGAAGGCCACGGTTTCAAAGCTTCCAATACAACTCCAAATTTTCAAACCTTTTAACACCAAAATCTTACAAACTTCATTCAATCAAAACTTCTTATCAAAACCAAACTTATTTACCACTTTAATACACTTAAAAATAAGTTAGAACTCACCCAAAATTTAATCATAAGCCACTGTTTTGGAAGCCCCAAAACAGCCCCAAATTCATTTTGTTTCAAACAATTTTTCAAAGCTTTAAACTTACAAATCTTTATAGATTTAAAGTCCTAATCAAAAACCAACTTCCAAATCACTTTGATACACTTAGGAACAAATAAAAACATCATCAAAACTATCTCAATAGGCCACGGTTCCAGCCCCTCAACAATCAAAATTTAATTTTTTCAAAACTTTGTAAACATGCATATACGACTAGTTTCCAAACTTAGCAAGTATAACCCATCAAGAATCAACTCTAAAACACTAAAAACCAAACAAAACCAAAGCTTAAAACAGCCCCTAGGTTCGGCCATGTCTCAAGGTTAGGGTTCCCAAATTTTCAAATACTCTAATCATGCTTAATCATGGAGAAAAACAAAGGGCTTTAAGACTAATCATGCATATCTAGCAAAATCTAACACTTTTGCCCAAAAATAATTCCTAAAACCAACCAAACCCATATCATGAAACTCAAGAGAGAAAAGAATGGGTATGAAGCTTACCAAGAAGTTTGGAGGTGATGGATCAAGGATTAAGAAGAAAGGATGGAAGATTGAAGCTTAAACATCACTTTCCTTCAAGAATCAAAACTAGAATCATGAGAAACAACACAAATACCATGAAAACTCATCCATGGTAGCCATGGAGAAAGGAAAAGGGATTAGGATCCTTACCAAGAAGATTAGAGTTGATAGAACAAGGATTGAGAAGGAAGGAAGCAAATGTGAAAGCTTTAACTCCAAAATACTTCAAAACCAACACTTTCTCTTTCAAGAATTTTTTTCTCTCCAAGTCATGAATGGAAGAGCTGAAATGGGGCAGCCAAGGGAAGGAGAAGCCACGAAATTTTTGAGGACATGGAAGGAAGAAATTTCTACATTTAGTTGGGAACTAACCAAACAAGTTACAAACTAGCTAAACTAACTTAACAAACTAATTACCCATTACCTCCTAAGCCAATCAAAAGCCTCCATTCAAAATTGTAGGCTACAAGCACATGGCTGGCCTTGTGACACCCTCTACCCCAACAAGTCATTATAACAACGTAATAATGTAAAATAAAAACACGGAGAAACAAAATCCTTTTTATTTAAGCCAAATCATAATTTCAGTTATTGTGGAATAGAGTCATTACGCTCATTTGCGGAAAATAACAATCGAAGAAATTAAAAACCCAGGTTCCCGATGTCACAATAATTGAGCCCTTTTCCCTAATTATTACATCGTAAGAATACAAAACTTTAATAAGTAAACACATGCAAATCTTCTATCCATCCCGATTTAACTACCGAGATTACTCATTGGCATTCGCATCCTCAACACTGCGGTCTCAACATCTACACATACCCGTGGGATATGCATAGCCACAAAAGGGTTAGTCGTCATAACCTCAAATAGTGCAACCAAAGGTAGGAAATCGCTGAACAATGCGCATATACGTAATTCCAATAAAACGCCTACACACCAAAGACAAGGCATAACATATCACCACAATCACAAATACCACATGTCACAACATCAAACGCAACGCTAAAAGACATTACCATAACATTCAAATATCACATGCCGCGCATCAATCACAACATTATGATATACCACTAACAACCGAACAACCAAGCATGTTATCAAGACAAGTGGTGTGATTCTAAGAACATAATTATATGCATGTGGATCCACTTCTAACGGCCGGGAGACCTTGCCGTTCGAATACCATGTCGATGGTGCACCAATAAAAACAGGACTGAACCTCACCCGCCACGGGATACCTTGCCCGATTCGCCCCATTAACCGTAGGACCGGAAACCTTGCCCGCCACGGGATACCTTGCCCGATTCGCCTCTACTAACCAAAGGACCTGAAACCTTGCCCATCACGGGATACCTTGCCCGATTCGCCTCTTTGTTTTTTTTCTTCTTTTTAACCGTAGGACCGGAAACCTTGCCCGCCACGGGATACCTTGCCCGATTCGCCTACTAACCAAAGGACCTGAAACCTCGCCTCACACGGATACCTTGCCCGATTCGCCTCTTTGTTTTTTTTTTTTCTTCTTTAACCGTAGGGCCGAAACCTTGCGCCACGGGATACCTTGCCGATACGCCTCTACTAACAATATCAACAACAACAACAACAACAACAACAACAATGACGACACCAAGATGCATGAACATGACCAAACGAGGTGTCTAACCATAACATCCTCTATCGCAATATTTTCGACAGAGTAACAACAACAGCAGAACACAAATTCATAAGTTAGCTAGTGCCTTCTACCAATAACATGAACATTTAATATTCTTAGCAACTTTGATTAAGCACATACATCCAAGTGGAACTTTGGCATTAGAAGGACTAGTTCTCTCAGATTATCATACTAAGAAATCAATAGGCAACATAAATGAACCTTAGACATTCTACTTATACCTTACAATATCAACATAATTAAGGGACTCGAGTTCTTTGATTCATACTTAGTGGCTACACTTTCATAGGGTCTAAAGCCTACTATTTAGTTATTTAATTTCCTTACATTGTCGTTTGATAACAACCAATTTCTGTACATCAAGCATATAAACAACCAAAGCCCAATCATCACGCCAATTTCAACAACCAATAAAATTATCACAAGTCGAGAATAATAATTTAGAGGAATTCGAAGGTCTCTCTAACACGGTGGTGGAAGTGCGGATTTTCTGCTATCACATGAGGCATAGGGGTCTTGGGACACCCCTATTGTTCACACAGGTTCCATACACTCACTAGAAGAGAACAACTATCCCTTACCTCAAGTGAAATTCGTGCTCCTAGGAGAGGGATAAGGTAACACCAAGCTTTTCCTTTCCTAGTGAAGCTTTCTTCAAAGAAAAACAAAAGAGAAAGGGTTTAGGAATGGAAAAATCATAATTTAGAACCCTAACATTGCTCTTAAGGACAAAACTATCATTAGAAGGCTTACCTCTTCCTATTCCTCCCAATGAGGCGGTAAGAATTATAGTAACTATGCTTCCTCGCGTTCGTAGCGTAGTCTTGAGTCGAGCCCTTGACAAAGACAAAATTGGGGAAAAAGGGGAAGAAAGGTTTTCTCTATCTTGGTTGATCTTATGAGCAACTTCTAATCATGTTTATGGTTTTAGACTGATGTTTAGGGGCTAGGTTAAGTCTAGGGGTCGTGGTCACTCTTACAATCGAGAATGGGTCATACCGGGTCACCGAACCGCCCAAAACGAGTTAAAACGCAGAACAGACACCACTTCACGATGGGCGCTGGCGCCAAGATCTCTCGGGCGCCCTGCGCCGCTTCCGGTGAGGCCTGGGCACCTGCGCTCTGGTCTGGTGCCTGCGCTCTCGGTGAGGCCTGGGCGCCTGCGCCTGGTCTGGCGCCCGCGCTCGAATCGTGCATCCGTTGTTAGTTTTTGTGTCCCGACTCGCTTATACGCGCGCCGTGCCAATTTAATTGATCTTCTAACCACTATTAGCATATTTAACACATTCACATACATGAAAAGCTTAGTCAAACACACAAGGAATTAAAAGGTTCTAGCACGAAGGTGGGGTGTTACAATCCTTCCCCTTAGAAAAATTTCGTCCCTAATTATTAATCGACTGTGGTGAAAAGTTGCGATACAGCCTCGCATCTTACTCTCCAACTCCCACGTTGCACTTTCATCGTTTGCTCCACTCCAAATTACCTTCACCAGGGGAATCTCCCTTCCGCGTAGTTGCTTCTTCTTCTGGTCTTCAATTCTTACCGGCGACGTCTCAAATGTGAGATTGTCCTTGAGTTGAATCGCGTCCTGTGCTATCACATGACTGGGATCATGTATGTACTTACGGAGTTGAGATACGTGAAATACATTGTGGAGGTTTCCCAACAACGATGGCAGCGCCACCTGATAAGCTACTTCACCAATTCGTTTCAAAATTTGGTAGGGTCCAATAAACCTAGGAGTAAGTTTCCTAGCCTTTAAAAACTCTACCAACTCCCTTGGTTGGGGTAACACGTAGGAAAACGTGTTCTCCTTCCTTAAAGGTCAGTTCCTTGGTCCGGTTGTCGTAATAACTCTTCTGTCTGCTTTGAGCATTCCTTATCTTCTCTTGAATCAACTTCACCTTCTCGGTTGTCTCCCTCATCACTTCTGGTCCCAACACTAGGCTTTCACTGGACTCGCACCAGCAAAGGGGAGTACGACACCTCCTCCCATAAAGCGCCTCATATGGAGCCATACCAATACTAGAGTGATAGCTATTGTTATAGGTAAACTCCACCAAGGGTAAGAACTTATCCCAACTTCCGGATTCTTCCAACACACAGGCCCGCAACAGGTCCTCTAATGATTGAATAGTCCGCTCCGACTGACCATCCGTTTGGGGGTGATAGTCGAGCTCGATCTAAGTTTGGTTCCCAACGCCTCATGCAAGCTATTCCAAAACCCAGATGTGAACCTAGGATCTCAGGATATGATACTAGAGGAACACCATACGCCTAACGATCTCCTTAATGTACAACCGTTAACTTCTCTAGAGGGAACTCCATGTTTACCTGGTAAAAGTGAGCCGTCTTGGTTAATCCCACAACAATCACCCACACCGCATCGTAGCGGTGAAGTCACGGGAAGTCCGACACAAAATCCATAGCGATCATTGTCCCACTTCCATTCCGGATGAATAGCGGCTGCAACGTACGAAGGTTTCGATGTTCAATCTTGGCCTTTTGGCAAGTCGCATGCGTACACAAATTCGGCTATCTGCTTCTTCATACTAGGCCACCAGAATAATCTTTTAAGTCTTGATACATCTTAGTAGCCCCGGGATGTATGCTCAGACTACTCCTGTGACCTTCTTCCACAATCATCTTTTTCAATTCGGGAATGTCCGAACACAAATTCGACCACTGGAGCCTTAAAATCCCATCCGTCCCTCAAGAATTCACTTGGCTTCCCTTGAGCAATCGAGATCTTACGCCAACTAAGAACAGTCGGTCTTGTCCATCCGGATTTGACCCATTAGATCATTAGTCACTTTCAACATGCCAAGCTTCACGCTCACTGGTCCTTTCACACACTAGACTCGAGATCTCTGAACTCTTCTATTAACTTCATTTCCTAATCATCATAGTCGAGCAATGCAACGCCGCTTAGTGCATCCGCCACTTACGACATTTGCCTTGCCTGGATGGTAGTTCAACTCAAACTCGTAGTCTTTTAGGAATTCCATCCACCGACGTTGCCTCATGTTTAACTCCTTCCGTCAAACAAATACTTGAGGCTCTTATGGTCGCTAAAAACCTCAAACCGAGCCCCATAAAGATAGTGCCTCCGGATCTTCAAGGCAAAGACAATCGCACCTAATTCCAAGTCATGGGTAGGATAATTACGCTCGTGTAACTTTAGTTGACGAGAAGCATACGCCACGACCTTACCATGCCGCATTAGCACACCACCTAGTCCTTGCTTTGAAGCATCACGGTAGACCACGAAAGGTTTAAGCGGGTCGGGCAAAGACTAACATCGTGCCGTAGTCAACTTCTTCTTTAGTATCTGAAAGCTTTCCTCACTTAGCATCCCACAAGAAAACTTGCCCCTTCTGGTAAGTCGGGTCATCGGTAGTGCTATCTTTGAAAAACCTTCGATGAACCTTCGATAGTAACCGCTAGGCCCAAAAAGCTTCTTATCTCGGTGGCGATTTAGGAGCTTCCCAATGCAATACTGACCTCCACCTTCATCGGGTCCACAATATACCGCCTTTAGAAATTACGTGGCCTAGAAATCCCACTTCATCCAACCAAAACTCACACTATGACATCTTGGCATACAATTGTTTTTCCTTCAACACTTGTAGTACAGGTTCTCAAGTGCCCTTCATGCTCCTTCGGGTCTTGGAGTAAATCAAGATGTCGTCTATAAAAACAACCACAAACTTATCCAAATATGGGCGAAATATCGTGTTCATGTATTCCATAAATACTGCTGGTGCGTTAGTCACACCGAATGGCATAACTTGGTACTTATAGTGACCGTAGCAGCGTTGAACGCGGTCTTGAATGTCCTCCTTCTTCACCCGAATCTGGTGGTACCTGCACCTCGGATCAATTTTAGAGAAAACACATGCTCCTACTAGTTGGTCCATGAGATCATCTATCCTCGGTAAAGGGTAGCGGTTCTTGTGATAACCTTGTTAAGTTGCCGATAGTCAACACACAACCTCATCGAACCGTCTTTCTTCTTTACCAATAAAACGGCGCTCCCCGAGGGGATACACTTGGTCTAATAAACTTTTTCTCCAAAGATGTCTTCCAATTGCCTCTTTAATTCTTCTAGCTCTACCGGGACATCCTGTAAGGTGCCATAGAGATCGGTCCGTTCTGAACAAGGTCGATAGCAAAGTCCACATCTCGTTCCTGGTAAAGAGTTAACTGCAAATACTTAGGAAACTCACAAGCGGTGGGTGCATCTTTAGCTTCTACCTTCGTTTCTATAGCCATAGAACACAACATCACATAAACACGTGCACCTTCCTTCAAGGACGACCGAATTTCCTTGGCGGTAACCACCGTGGATCACTAGGCTCAGTGCCCCAAAACACCACGCTTTATCAAAGCGGTTCAAAAGTACATGATTAGCGATCGACCAATCCATACCTAAAATAATGTCTATTCCCCGAAGAGGAAAACACACTAGGTCCACTACGAAATTCCTACTTCCAATCACGAGAGTGCACTCCTTGCACACAAGAGACGTAACAACGGGTTCATGAGAAGGAATATCCACAGACAAATCAAAGGTTAAACG
The DNA here is from genome assembly GCA_037113605.1 of Calophaca sinica. Classification (NCBI taxonomy): domain Eukaryota; kingdom Viridiplantae; phylum Streptophyta; class Magnoliopsida; order Fabales; family Fabaceae; genus Calophaca; species Calophaca sinica. The sequence continues at coordinate 86,083,176 of CM073731.1, forward strand.
AGATGTAGGCAGTTGCAAATTTTTCACACATTCGGCAGAGATGAAAGAGTGGGTCGCACCAGAATCATACAACACCACTAAAGAAATTCCTCGAATAAAGCAAGTACCTTGGATGAGATCTTCCGATTCAGCTGCCTCTGTGCCAGTGAGCAAACACCCTGCCAGTCGACTTCATCCTGTTAGCCTGAGGTCTCGGAGTCCTGTTATTATTTGTTGGTTCGTTCTTCAATTCATCACGATCATGGTGATATGACCGGGCTTGTTGCACTTGAAGCAGATGACCGATGTTTCCTTGCATAAATGAGTATAGTGGTCCTTGCCACACTTGCCACATCTATTCTGATTGTAGTGCCAAGAGTTTCCCCCAACTATTTTTCCCGCGACAGGATTAGCCCCTCTAAAGCCGGTATTCTTAAATGCCTTGGCAGTAGGTGCTAAAGGTTGTCTCCCTCTTCCTTGGGTGGGTTTGGGTTTCCCACTATTGTTTCTGAAAGCAGCTACCCTCTCATTATAAGCCTCTTCAAAGTCTCGGGTCTTCTGGACAAAGTTCCCGAAGTCGGTAAGTGGTAAGACAGCCACGCCCTGCTTGAGTTCAGGTCGTAAGCCGTTCTTAAACTTAACACACTTCGAGCGGTCGCCAGTTGCTAGTTGATAAGCAGGGTAGTAGCGGGATAATTCCTCAAACTTCACCGCATACTCATCTACAGACATATTCCCCTGTGTTAAAGCTAGGAACTCAGCCTCCTTCCGGTCATGAATCTCAGCGGGAAAATATTTTTCCAAGAACCTGTCCTTGAATATCTCCCAAGTTCTGATGGTTGCGGTATTCTCCAGCCTCCGCCTAGTGTTCTCCCACCAATACTCAGCCTCGTCGGTCAGCTTGAAAGCAGCAAAAGCCACCTTCTATTCGTCAGTGTAGCCCATCACTCTAAAAATCTTCTCCATTTCACGTATCCAGTGTTGGGCTCCATCAGGGTCAAACCCCCCCTTAAAGGTTGGAGGGTTGTTTTTACGAAAATCGGCAATGCTCCTGAAGTTAGCGAGGCCTATCAAGATGCGGTTCGGATTGCGCTCCAAAGCTTCAAAGAACTCGCCTCTAAGGCCTCAATCACGCGACGGCCACCGCTGCCATTCCTCACTTACGAGGCAAGCGAAAATGGTTAGCCTATAAAATGAGTCTTACCATTCATACTCCTATCTATTTTAGCATAAACAATCACACCGAGCACCTGACAAAAACATAATAGACACACACCACGGCCTGAGAATCAAGCCGAGCTCGATACCACTAAATGTGACACCCTACTGCCCAACAAGTCATTATAACAACGTAATAATGTAAAATAAAAACACGGAGAAACAAAATCCTTTTTATTTAAGCCAAATCATAATTTCGATTATTGTGGAATAGAGTCATCACGCTCATTTGCGAAAATAACAATCGAAGAAATTAAAAACCCAGGTTCCGATGTCACAATAATTCGTGAGCCCTTTTCCCTAATTATTACATCGAAGAATACAAAACTTTAATAAGTAAACACATGCAAATCTTCTATCCATCCCGACGAACTACCGAGATTACTCATTGGCATTCGCATCCTCAACACTGCGGCCTCAACATCTACACATACCCAGCTGGGATATGCATAGCCACAAAGGGTTAGTCGTCATAACCTCAAATAGTGCAACCATTGTAGGAAATCGATGAACAATGCGCATATACAATAATTCCAATAAAACGTCTACACACCAAAGCACCAAGGCATAACATATCACCACAATCACAAATACCACATGTCACAACATCAAGCATAGCGGCTAAAAGACATTACCATAACATTCAAATATCACATGCCGCATCAATCACAACATTATGATATACCACTAACAACCGAACAACCAAGCATGTTATCAAGACAAGTGGTGTGATTCTAAGAACATAATTATATGCATGTGGATCCACTTCTAACGAAGCCGGGAGACCTTGCCCGTTCGGAATACCATGTCAGTAGTGCACCAATAACAACAGGACCGGGAACCTCACCGCCACGGGATACCTTGCCTGATTCGCCCCATTAACGTAGGGCCAGGAAACCTTGCCCGCCACGGGATCCCTTGCCCGATTCGCCCTACTAACCAAAGGCCCGGTCACGGGATACCTTGCCCGATTCGCCCTTTGTTTTTTTTTTTTTTTTAACCGTAGGGCCAGGAAACCTTGCGATCACGGGATACCTTGCCCGATTCGCCCTACTAACCAAAGGACCAGGAAACCTCGCCGTCACGGGATACCTTGCCCGATTCACCCTTTGTTTTTTTCTTTTTAACCGTAGGGCCGGAAACCTTGCCGATCACGGGATACCTTGCCCGACACGCCCTACTAACAATAACAACAACAACAACAACAACAACAACAATGACGACACCAAGATGCATGAACATGACCAAACGAGGTGTCTAACCATAACATCCTCTATCGCAATATTTTTCGACAGAGTAACAACAACAACAACAGTGAACACAAATTCATAAGTTAGCTAGTGCCTTCTACCAATAACATGAACATTTAATATTCTTAGCAACTTTGATTAAGCACATACGTCCAAGTGGAACTTTGGCATTAGAAGGACTAGTTCTCTCAGATTATCATACTAAGAAATCAATAGGCATCATAAATGAACCTTAGACATTCTACTTAAGCCTTACAATATCAACATAATTGCGGGGACTCGAAGTTCTTTGATTCATACTTAGTGGCTACACTTTCATAGGGTCTAAAGCCTACTATTTAGTTATTTAATTTCCTTACATTGTCGTTTGATAACAACCAATTTCTGTACATCAAGCATATAAACAACCAAAGCCCAATCATCACGCCAATTTCAACAACCAATAAAATTATCACAAGTCGAGAATAATAATTTAGAGGAATTCGAAGGTCTCTCTATCACGGTGGTGATAGTGCCGTTTTCGTTATCACATGAGGCATAGGGGTCTTGGGACACCCCTATTGTTCACACAGTTCCATACACTCACTAGAAGAGAACAACTATCCCTTACCTCAAGTGAAATTCGTGCTCCTAGGAGAGGGATAAGGTAACACCAAGCTTTTCCTTTCCTAGTGAAGCTTTCTTGACAAAAACACAAGAGAAAGTGTTTAGGAATGGAAAAATCATAATTTAGAACCCTAACATTGCTCTTAAGGACAAAACTATCATTAGAAGGCTTACCTCTTCCTATTCCTCCCAATGAGGCGGTAAGAATTACAAGAACTATGCTTAGGTCGCGTTAGTAGCGTAGTCTTGAGTCAGAGCCCTTGACAGCACAAAATTGGGGAAAAAGGGGAAGAAGGGTTTTTCTCTATCTTGGTTGATCTTATGAGCAACTTCTAATCATGTTTATGGTTTTAGACTGATGTTTAGGGGCTAGGTTAAGTCTAGGGGTCGTGGTCACTCTTACAGGTCGAGAATGGGTCATACTGGGTCACCGAACCGGGCCAAAACGAGTTAAAGCGAAGCAGCGCCTGACCACTTCGCAGCAGTGGGCGCCTGGCGCCAGCATCTCTTGGGCGCCCTGCGCCTGCTCTCGGTGAGGCCTGGGCGCCCTGCGCCCTGGTCTGGGCGCCCTGCGCCCCCTGGAACTGCATCCGTTGCTAGTTTTTGTGTCCCGACTCGCCTATACGCGCACCGTGCCAATTTAATTGATCTTCTAACCAGTCATTAGCATATTTAACACATTCACATACATGAAAAGCTTAGTCAAACACACAAGGAATTAAAAAGTTCTAGCACGAAGGTGGGGGTGTTACAGGCCTCCCATTGGTCCATGTGTGGCAGCCATTTGCTCAAAATATTTCGCTACGACGCGTTTTCGCTCAACCGGATGCACGACGTTACGCGTATATTAGGTTTTAATACTAAAATCTCCCAAAAATAATTCTAATTATAACCCCACACCCAAAAATCACAAATGTTCCTCACGGCATAAGAAAAGTACCCATGTATTTCGTTTTCTCGAAATGCGAACTGAAACGTCGCAATTAGGCAGTCTCTGGCCATAGAAAATACACTAAATATTTTCTGATGCCCAAAATTCTAGAAAAATTACAATCAATCCTAAATATTGGAAAATGCTAAGATCTCAAATTTTATAAAATTTAGATCACGTTTGGGCATGTTTCAGTTAGAAACACACACAATAGCCTAGTTACGGCAGAATTCGATAGAATTCTCGCAGCGTAATAAAAACTGTAAATTAGTGAGGATCACTAATTTCAATTTCTTTTATCATATATAAATTAATCAAACAATAAAATTATCAAAACAAAATCTTTAAAATAATAGTCATATTAAATATGACATAAAACAGACAATTAATACAATAACTAGACAATAAAAATCCAAAATATGACTTAACAATATTATTAAATCCTGAAAATTATTTCTCTTTCAATAAAATAATTTTCTTTAATCAAACAACAATCTTTCACATTTTTCGATATTAATTCATATTAAAAACAGTATACGTCTATACTGTCTCTTAATCTGAATTAATTGTTAAAACAGTTAATTGTTCACAATAAATCTTTGTTGTTCTTTGTACTTTTAACAAACCATTGAGGTGATCAATCTCTATGATTTATTTTCAAGTAGTCGGAAACTATAAAATAAGTTTCATAAAAAAATTGGGATGTTACAGTTAGTAACCGAGGTTGCCTCCTGGTAAGCGCTTGTTTAACGTCCCGAGCCTGACGGGTCGGAGGACATAAGAGTTAATCCTCAGCTGGCAATGGCCCGACCTTAACATTACCTTTTGTCTTCTCACCATTGGAAAACACAGCAAAGTAATCACCTTTTTCTGAGTGGTCCAGCCATGCAGGACCTGAGCACTTTTTTGGTGAGTTCATTGTGTACCCACAGTCTTCACAGATGTAAATTGGCTTCTCAAAGTTGGGGGCAAAAGTCCTAATGAATTTCTTCACCAAGTTGTTCCATGTTTTTACTTCCTCATCTAATGAGAATGGGAAAATCATCAGCTTTGCTTCATCTGGAGACAAGCCTTCAAACTTTGCATTCCTCATCTTCTTACAGAAATGTCTCATGTGCTCAATAGGATTTTGTCCCGTGGTTCCCTTGAATTGCAATTTTGACACCTCTGAGATCAAGGATGGGTCTAATTTAAAACCTGTATAGTCCTCTTGAGTGTCCTTCTTGAATCCTCGGAAGAATTGAATTAGATCCATTCTTTCTTCTGGTGTGGATTTGAAAATTCTTAAAAACTCCTCTTTTAATTCTTCCAAACTTTAAAAGCGGTGCCTGGGATATATTGAGAACCATTCTTTTGCTATTCCTCCTAGAGAAAGGGGAAATAGTTTGAGCTTTATCCTTCCTGCTTTGGCTTCTGCAAGATTGTTAGATTTTTCCAAGTCATAAAAGTGTAATAAATGACAAGAAGGTTCATTACTATCAAGTCCTTTAAATTTAGGCAAACACAGTGCCTCCAAAATCAAAGACGGTGTTATGTCCTTATCCTGCTTTAAAGAGTCACTATCTTGTTCTTCAACTTGCACTTCTTTCCCTTTTTCAACTTTTATATCCCGCAAGAAACAACAAGAAGCACTAGAGGGAGAAATTTTGTTAGAATTATATATATTAAATACTTCTTCCTCATCTTCAATTCTTAGAGTCACGTTCCTCTCTTTACTTGAATGGTAACATCTCCTATTCCCAAGAATGGTCTTCCTAAAATAATAGGAACATCTTTGTCTTCCTCCATATCTAAGACTACAGAATCCACAAGGAAAGGAAATTTTCCTACCTTCACTAGCATATCTTCTATTATTCCTCTTGGGTAAACAAGAGTTCTGTTAGCTGCAAAGACATGTAAGTAGGTTGTGGTTCCTGCAAATTTAGTTTCTTCCAAACAGACAAAGGCATTAAATTTATACTTGAGCCTAAATCACATAGTGTCTTAAATGTATTATTACCAATTGAACAAGAAATAGTAAAGGTTCCTGGATCTTTAAGCTTAGGTGGTAATTTTTTTTAAAAGAATAGCAGAGCAATCCTCATTCAACTTAACAGTCTCATCTTCTATCCTATTTTTGTTAGAAATTATTTCTTTCAAAAATTTAACATATTTAGGGACTCCAGAGACAATTTTTGTAACCCCCCAATTTTTAAGAAAAGTGATTTTAGCAATAAAATCCTGAATACTCAAAAAATAAGTCAGAGAGATTGATCACCTCGATGATTTACTGAGAGTACCGGAAATTATTTTGAGTATTTTGAACAATTTATTTAATATAAATAAATATTATTCATCATGTTAATTCAAATTAATAGACAACGTAGATGTATGTTGCGTTAATGCGAATTCATCAATTTATACCTTGTATAAGTTTTCTGCGTGACGCGGCAACGCGTATTTTGTGCTAACTGAAAAATTGAGTGAAATAAATCAAGAGCAAATATAATTAAGAATTAATATTGTTATGTTAATTCGTGGTTTGAAGATCGTCGAAAAATTCTAACGAAGTTTCGGCGCGTTTCAAATCGTCGGGCAGTTTCGCCGCAGATAAAATTCTAAATGGACTCCGATTTCGATGAAAATCGAATCGTAACTTGTTGAGACTATTTTTGAGTGATTATTGTTGTTTTTATTATTTATGAAATAATATTATCACGCGAAGAATTAATTCCTCGCGAATTCATTTTTCGGGATTTTTCCGACGAGAAACAAATCGGTTTTTCGGTTTCTCGTCGCCGTGTTTTTAAATCTTAAGACTTTAGATTAGAGGGTAATCATGAGAGATGTGAGATTAGATGGGTAAGATTAGGTGATATGTTTAACATCTCATAAAAATTGTTAAGTGTCATTAGTTGTGTGTTTTTTTTAAAAAAATCTTTTATTCAACTACTCCTACTAACTATGCTTATTTTTATTATTATAAAAGAGAGAAACCAAGGCTATATGCAGCCCATTTCCAGCCCCAATTTCACGCCTCCTTCCTCAAGAAAATAGAAACCCTCATCTTCTTCTTCTTCCTTTCCTTGAGCAAGAAAACTCCATTGAAGCAACCTCCATTTTCTTTGAGTTTTTGAGCAAGGTTCCTTCATCAAAGTTGTTCTAAATCATCACCTCAACATAGTTCCTCATCATCTACACCATTTGGGTAAGAAGAAAATCAGATTTTTCTCCCCCCAAAATTCTGTTTTTGTGCGCCATCAACCCCCCTTTTTATACACTTGATTTTTGCTTCCAAAACTTGATTTCTTGCTAGGTTATCTTCTCTACTTCATTACCTATGCTTCTAACCATTTGAATGAGAAGAAAAATCAAAATTTTCCTTCCCCAAGAACAGCCCTAAACAGCGCCTAACCCTCCCCCATTTTGGATTAATTGGTTTGTTTGTTTTTAGTTTAATTAATTGTTGATTATGTGTTGTTTTGATGGTTTGGTTTGTTCTAAGGAGATGAGACACTTACAACCCCTTCCTTGAGCTCTAGGGTTTTCGCCCTAAGAGGTAAAAAGAGGGTTTTTGTGTAGCTCACACTTAAATCAAGCAATTGATGGGTTATATGTGTTGTTGAAAGTTGTAGGATGCTTGCTAGTAAGATAGTTTGTAATAAGCATGTATAACTTATTATTTTAGAAATTTTCCCTATTCTTGAACTATAAGAAAAGTGTGTTTTGAAGTTTGATTATGTGTATAAGTGTTGAATAGCATGTTAAAGGTGATTTTAAAGTTGTTGGAATAGATTTGCATGAATTAGCTTAAGTGTTAGTTTGTGTTTTATGCATAGTTTGGTTTTTGGAGGTTAGAATAACATGTAAGGAAATGATCCCTTGTTCTTTAAGTTCTTGACATGACAATGGCATGATTTAATTGCTAAAGGATTTTTGGAATTAGACAAATTGATTGAACCCTTGTTTTTGGAACTAATTTTGAGTAAGTGGCCTATAAAGCTTTATGAACTAGTCTTGAAAATAAATTGTTTTGAAAGAAAAGGCTAGGAAAATGGTATTTCATTGTGTAGTAATTATTTTAGAAACAAAGCCTCGAATGAGCATGAGTATGTCTTAGATATGGGTTGTTGTTTTAATACTTGTAACATGTTGAAGAGAATTTGGAATGGCTATTATTATGGAAAGAAAAGTTTTACAAATATTTTGGAAAAGAAAAAGGTAGAGGCCGTGAGGCCTAGGGATATTTTTGAAAAGAAATTTAGTTATTAACTTGCTTGAATTCTTGATGAATAGGTGTTAAGATTTTGGAACTTGAAAGGGCTTAATAGCTAGATTATGTGTTTATAAATGTATAGCATGCTTTATGAGATTAATTACGCTAGGAAATTGATTTTTGGTAATGGATGACTTGAAAAGAATTTTAGAAACTTATGTTTGGTAGGCTTTTGGATTATGTTTTAACTATGTGTTAATTGAGGTAATTGCCTAATTGTTTTGAAAAACTTTGGAAACCAAGTTGCGAAAATGTTTTAAAAACATAACCTTGAAAGTGCTTAAGTTGTGTTTAATGTGTTACTTTTCAAGTTTGTAATTTATTGTTTCGAATTAAGTTATATGGGTAAACTATTCTTTGAAACAAGCCTTTCAGACATATGTTAATATTTTAAATTAAATTCTAGTAAAAGGGGTTAGTTAGAAAAGGGTTAAGTTTGAGTGCCTAAGATTGTAGAACTAAGTTTTTAGAATTGCGCTAAGTTGTTTTATGTGTTAGGCTCGAGTAACTCGAGACAGTGCGGTGTGGAAATCGAGAAGCACGTGGACGCGTAGCTTGGAGTTCGGTAAGGACAACTCTTAGATATCTCTAAGGCTTTATTTTATAAATCCTTATGTAAGGGCACTTCTAGACATTTTTAGGATTTTATTCTTATGTCCCTGTGTAAGGGCAACTTTTAGATATGCTTAAGTTCTTGTTTTGTTATTTAAATGCTTATTTAAATACGAAGAAGTCTAAGAACTCTACGAGTTCGAAGTTAGGGTCTTCGAACCCCTTCGTTTATTTTTGTTGTGCGGTCGAACATATTCCGAGTCATTGTGGGTGAAAAATTGTGCGGTTGGTCTTCTGGCCCCAACCCCCCACTTGTTTGTACCTCTGTGTTAATTCCATCGAGTGGCAGAGGGATGGATTCCTTGATTTGCGTGTCAAGCATGTGATGTTGTGATATGATTGAGTTATGCGTTATTTAATATGAGATTGAACATATGCTGCGAACTGCGCATTGCTTGTTGAATTGCGTTTCTTCATGCAGATTGCTTTATTGCTTAAATTGTTGAATTTTGTTTCTTCATATTAAGCATGCTCTCTTTATTTGATATGCGGTCAAGTAATTTTGCGTACCACTCTTTGACTTTAAGAAGAGAGTTGTTCATCGAGTGAGAGAGCTAGGCGAGTCGTCGTGATGTTTTTGAACCGTGACCCGGATAACTGAGGGTGCTAGGTCCCCTTTTGTTTACGGGAGATTGACTAGGCATCGCAGCGTAGGAACCGGGGCTGCTTACCTAGGGAGAAGCGAAAGATCCCTAGGCTACGGCTGGTATGTCAGTTGATGGATCTGCGTCTGCCTTCCGGAATAATTATCGTGTCAAGAGAAAATGAGTCGAGTCTAGAGAGAGAAAATCTTGAGTCTGCATTGTGTCTTGAGAACTGTGCATGCTGTTGTTGCTTATTGCTATGATTTTCTATTTCCTATAACATGTTGCATTGTTATATGCTTTGTTGCCATTGTCGAATAAGTGTAGCAGACTCTTTATTTTAAGAAGTTGACCCTTGCCAGTGGTTCTGTCAATTAATGATTGTAACCCAGATGGCGGAGTGAGCAGAGGATTTGGAACTGCAAGGAGGAGCAGCTGGGGATGGTTGTTTAGCTTTCCACTTGTGTTGTGGTTGCAGAACCTACTAGTAGTCTTGCGAGGAGCTTGTTATGTCGACCAGCTATAGGACGCTTGAATTTATTGCTGTATTGTAATAAATGTCGATTATGTTTCAAGGCACATGTTGTTATGTGTGAGTTGATGTAATAATTGAATGTGGTTATGTGGTGTCTCTAAATAATTCCGCCATGTTTCTAAAGTCGCTGCAATACTCTGACAGCCATTTTGAAAAAGAAGTTTTTTTAAAAAAAATAGAACCATATTTTTGGAAAACGTGCAAGGCAGAGTACTTCGCCTTTCGGAAATATGTAAACTTTTGTCAAGATACTGGCTTAGTAGCGTTCTGGGGAAAACGGGTCGTTACAATTTTAGTCCAAGGGATATTGATAGGCAGCTTTCTAAGTTTTTCTAATAACCTCTTATCTTGCCTATCCATACAAGAATTTTTAGAACCTTGGGATTGCTGAGACTCAGTTTGAGTCTTATCCTCTTTTGGTTCCTCTTTTTCCAAGAAGATTGCATTGCACTTTTCATTGGGATTTACCTCCACTTGACTTGGGAGTGTTCCTTTTTCTCTTTAAGTCACTGCTTTCAACACAATTGTCATTTGCTCACTCAATGTTTTCTGGCCTGCTGCGTTCTCAGTGACTATTTTTTCCATGTTGCTTCACCTTTCATTCATCTGTCCCATAAAGTTGTTAATGTCATTTTTTCTGGGACTTTTATCGTTTTGTGCACGATTTTGCAAATATGGGGGCTTATAAGTATTCTGATTTTGGACCTGGGATCTCTGTTGATCTCTCCATGAGAAATTTGGGTGATTCCTCCATCTGGGGTCGTAGGTGCTTGAGTATGGGTCATTCTGTAGCTTATGCCCAACAAAATTCACCCCCTCAGTGCAGTCCTTTGAATCATGAGTTGTTACTCCACAGAAGTTGCAAGATGCATTAACTGTCTTGTTTTCTATAGCCATTAATCTTTCTTCAGTTTTCTCCATGAAACCGGCTAGAACTCCCATACACGGATGTCTGTGTCTTTGCATATACTTCAACATAGCCTCTTGCATCCCCGATTTTGGGTCAAAATCTTTATGGCCTATAGCATTGACTTCCTCTAATTGACCTTCAATTGCCATATAACCCCAATCATTATTAGAATTAGACTGGGTTTACGCTGCCATCAAAGTCTCTAATTTCTTAGCCATTGCCTCTAATTTTGCTTCCAAAGCTGTGTTAGCTTCTACTTTGTAAATACCTGCCTGCTGGTTCTTTCTTCCGGGCTGTTTATCATTAGCTGACCACTGAGCATTGTTCTGTGCCATTTTAGTTATAATATCAAAAGCCTCAGTGGGTGTTTTCTTTCCGAAAGATCCTCCATAAGCAGCATCAATGGCTCCTCTAGTTTGCATATTGAAACCATTGTATAAAATCTGAAGCTGCTGCCACTTAGTGAAACCATGATGAGGACAGCTTCTCAATAAATCATGAAATCTTTCCCAAGCCTCATGCATTGATTCTCCTTCATTCTGGGTAAATCCAGACATGTCAGCTCTCAGCTTTGCAGATTTTGCGGGAGGAAAGTACATATTCAAGAACTTAGTTTTCAGGTCCTCCTAAATAGTAATAGAGTTAGGTGGGAATGAATCCAACCATAGTTGTGCTTTCCCTTACAGTGAGAAAGAGAACATTCTTAATTTGATGGCCTCCGGTGTCACTCCTTCACATTTGACAGTATTAGCAACCTTCTGAAATCTCTTAAGATGAGCATTTGGGTCTTCAAAAGATAAGCCAGAGAATTGCACTGCAGATACCATAGAAATCAGTGCTGGCTAAGTTCGAAATTATTGGCCTCAATTTCCGGATAGTTGACACTGTCTGCCACATTCGTAGTTAGTGTGAAGTACTCGTTCAACGTTAATTCTTCAGCCATTGCTCGATGCTGTCTTCTTAACAATCTGAGTGTTCTTTCAATTTCAGGATCAAAAATCAATTCAGGATGTTGAGATCTTGTCTGCATAATGAGAATAAAATCTATAATTCAATTAATATCGCAATCATTCCCCGGCAACGGCCCCAAAAACTTATTGCGGCTCAGGCAAGTGCACCTGATTGTAACTCGTAATAAAAGTAGAGTATAATTAGGACTTCGAATATCGAGCCCACAGAGAATGAGCGAGTACCAGTGAATTAGTATGATTCTATTCTATTAGGCGAGTAAAGATTGTAATTAAGAAAATAGAATAAGTAATCAAAATTAAAGCAATAACAGATTGAATGCAAGAACGGTTTAACATTGTTATGGGAAACCTAGGGGGAACCTGGTTCACCAATACTCTACCCTCGAGTTTATTAATCAATTGATATGAGTTATCTTTCATGAAAGAGCACTAACCACCCACTCTAAATTACTAGAGGCTGTCCTCGCGTACAATAGTCTTCCTACCAACTAATTACTCCGTTTAGTCTAGGAAGATAACTAAGGGAAAGAGCATTAAGTTCAGGTGGATTTGTTAATCTAATAACTGATTAAAAATAAACTCTAACCTATCCGGCATATAAAGCGAGTTCTTTTATCCTATAGTTCCGTTAACTAGTCATGATCTTGTTACCACAATTAAGCCAACTAGATAAAGGTTGATTTGGCCTTATTGGATTAAGCACAATAGGAATAAAATACTCAAACAATCAAAAGAAACTCATATAATTAAATAACAAAACATCAAGAATATTGTAAAGGATCCCCCATCGCCCCTAGTGATGGGTTTAGCTACTCATTCTAATGATAATAACATAGACTTAGATATGAAATCAGAATAATCCATAACAAGAGAATAAATTCTAAACCGGGACACCCTTTCGGTATGACGACGATCCTTAAGCACGTTCTTCGCGTCCTCACAAGCTCCAGTAGCCATTCAAGATGGTACCAAGCTTCAAGGAGACAAGAATTCGATGGAATAGGCAAGGGTTTGCTATTATATATCAATCGGGGGCTCTTGACTCAGAAATTCGTCAAAAGGTCTTTGTAACATGTTAAGAGCCCCTATTTATAGACTAGGCTGCGAATTAGGTTATCTAGCTTCAAATCTGCACTGATTAGGGATGGGTATGGTCGTACCGCATATATACACGGCCGTACCAAGCTTCGTTGATGACGCTGGACCGTACCCATGCGTGCTGTTGCCAGCATCACTTGTGTACGGCCGTAGTGCCTTTGGCACGACCGTACTGAACTATTTTATCAGCGTCAGGTGATACAGACTGAGGGGGTACGCCCCTACTGAGGTTTTGCTCTAGGTACGACCGTACCGTTGGTAGGTCAGGCCGTACCACTTATCCAGTAGTGCTAAAACTCTAGAAAACTAGCCAGGTTTTAGGTCCTTTTTTCGCATCTTTTGCTCCGAGTGGTGTGTTCATGATAATTCTGCATAATAAGACATAAATGAGTACCTTTGTACATTAATTAGTGCAAAATGGTATAATTAGATAATAAAAATTCCCTATAAATATAGACAAATTGGTGTGTTAACATCAATCCAATCCAATTCTTTGATATGGCCCACTCACCAAGAGAAGCGTCCGAGTAATGTTTTAATTAATCAATTTCAAGTTCCAATTAAATCAAACATGATTTAAGGCAAACAATATAAATCACTAGTGCCATGTAGGGCCAAGAACATGCTACAACATTTCAGACATCATATAAAAATACTACAAGTACTACCACACAATTAATCAAACCAAACAATACACAAGGCGAAAAGCCCAAACTCATTATATAAGAATTTCCCTTACGTTGAACAAGCTTCTGATAAGAAATTTCCAACGCGTCACCGAAACGTATCTCGCTCGAACCCTAACAATACAAACTTGATCAAATTAGAACCAGAAACCCAAGTCCTAAGACTCTAGGGCAACCATGGTTTTCAAGTCCTAAAAGACTCAAAATCTTACTAACTTAAACCCATTTCGATCACACCTAATCATATATCAAGAATCAAGTCTAGGTTATGCAAGTTTTGAAAGTTTTACAAACACTACACACTTAGAAAATGCCTAACCCAAAATTTACCAATTGGACTAGTGTTTTACCACTTTGAATAGTATTTTTTCAACTTTGAACAACTTTTTAAAACACTAAAACATGTCATAAAAATTATAGAAACATAAACATAAACTTTGTTATAAGTTCAAGACAATCTTTGAAACATAAACCAAACCTTCTCCCAAAATCACTCTTCTTTGAAATGTTTTGCTAAACCAAATTTTTAATCAACTTTTACAACATATTTGAGACATAAACAAATTAAAACAAGGTTTTAAATCAACAAAAGAGGCCACAGTTTTGTGCCCTAAAATAAACCCAAACTTTTCAAACTTTTCATTCCCAAATCATACAATATCACTACATTTAATTCCTTTCACCTTAAACCAACTTCTCTAACACTTACAACATTTTAAAAACAATTTAAAACATCCTCCTAAAACATGCTACAAATTCTGTTTCAAAACAGCCCCATCCAAATAATTTTTCGATTATATAAACAACTTGTTTTTCTATGTAAACAACAAGATTTAACCATTTATATTTTAAACAAGTTTTCACAACCACTTTGTATCTAAAACAATTCATATCTTTTCTCCAAATACAAGTTAAAACATCATCAAAATATACTCATGAGCCATGGTTTTGGAAACCCAAAACAGCCCCTAAATTTATTTTATTTTAAACCATTTTCATAGCTTTAATCATACCAATCTTTATAGATCTAAAGTTCTAACCAAAAACCAACTTCCAAAACACTTTGATGCACTTTAAAACAAATCAAAACATCATCAAAATTATCTTATAGCCCACGGTTCCAGCCCCAAAAATTAACGAAATTAATTTCACAAAAACTTACTTAACATGCATATATGACTAGATCTAAGTGTGTTAGGCTAAAACCCCCAAAGATCCAACTCCAAAACAACTAAAACAAACCAAAAAAAATCATTTGGAACAGCCCCTGCTTCGGCCTCAACAAGATCTAGAGGTTCCACCGTTTTTAAAACCACAAAACTCAATTAATCATGAAGGGAATGATAGATCTAGAAAGTTTTAAGCTTAAACATCATGATCTAAACACTTTCTAGGCAAAACAATATCAAAATCATGAAGAACTCTATCATGGAAGCCAAGGTTAAGAAGAAAGGGATTAGGATCCTTACCAAGAACTATGATGATGATTGATCAAGGATTAAGAACAAGGAAAGAAAGATTGAACTCAAAATCACAAGTTTCTTCAAGTTTCCTCACACTTTCTCTTTCCAACTTTTTCTTAAGCTTCTCTCTAATGGAGGAAATGAGAAGGCTGAAACCCATATGGAGAGCACAGCCACAAAAATTAGGAGCACAAGGATGGAAAGAATTTGTCTTAATTGGTTACAAACTAACCATTTAGTTTAGAAACTAAGTATCTACCTACCAATTACCTCTTTAGCCAATCAAATTGCTTCCTTCAAAATGGGGTGCTACAAATCATGAGGCATGCATCCAATTAGTCCAACTGCAGCCTTCATACATCCCCCCTAGCTCATGGTTTCGTTTCGTCGCTTATCGATCAATCGGGCGCACGGTATTTGACGTATATTAGGGTTTTTAGTCCAAAAACTCTAAAAATTACTCTAATAAATTAATCCACAACTAAAATTTATTATTCAATGAAAATGTCCCTTAATACATTAGAAGTATTTTTATGAATATCGCTTTCTTGATTTACGAGCTAAAACTTTACCGTTAGGTAGTTTTAGGCGTAGAAAACACCCTATATATTTTCTGTTTCCCAAAAATCCCAAAAACATTCCAATAAATCATAATTATTGAAAAATGCTAACATCTCAAATTTTTCAAAGTTTGGATCACCTTTGGGTATGTTTCAGTTAGAAACTCCCCTGATAGCCTCATTACGGCAGAATTCGACAAAATTCTAGCAGCGTAGTAAAAACTATAAATTAGTGAGGATCACTAATTCCAATTTCTCTTATCATCTAGACATTATTCAAACAATCAAATTTTCAATAAAGAATCATTAAAATAAAAGTCATATTAAATATGACATAAAATAGACAATTTAACAATCTTCCAAATGCTGAAAATTCAAACTGTGACCTAAAATTAAGTCCTAAAAACTATTCCACCTTCAATAAAATAATTCCTTAAATCAAACAGTAAGTTTACTTATTTTTCAGGATTAATTCATATTAAAAATAGTATACGTCTACACTGTTTGTTAATCTGAATTAATTACCAAAACAACGAATTGTTTAAAACAAATCACAGCAGTTCTTTATACTTTTCATAAATCATCAAGTTGATCAATCTCTATGATTTATTTCCAAGTAGTTGGAAACTGTAAAATAGTTTTCATGAAAATTGGGGTGTTACATTATCACCCTCCTTAAAAAAATTTTGCCCCCGAAAATTCACTCACAAACCAAATCAAAATCTAAAAGTCTGGAAAATCATAACATAATATCAAAAGTATATTATAAATTTAGATTTTGAAATCTAACACAATTGCAAAATACACCAAAGAGTCAAAATACTTCGGTGGTCTATACTTAGTACCACGTACACACCATAGTACATATACTACGATAACCATGGCGTCTCCTATAGACAATCTCTCTCGTAAATCTCTGTCCACGTCTCAGCAGGCCGTGTTGATTATCCGCGGCGGTCAGTTGGGTAACAGCAGTTGCCACCCCGGTTATCACTCGGATTACTTGATTCATCTCTGGATTCCCAGCTCTAGCAGAACGAATCGTTCGTCTCGAAGGCATCAAATTTCTATAGAGCAAACTAATCAGAACTCCACAACAAGTTCAATCATCAGAGACGATCGCACACAATTTCACACAATGTCTCACATGTTTCAACTAGGAAACATTACAGCCAATCACAAACATGGTTCACATAACCTAGGCATAATGGACTTATACCCGACAATCCCCGACAATCTAGGCTAGCTTAAACAAAAGCGGTCTGGTTAGAACCGAACTGCTCCGATACTACTAATATAACACCTCATTTTCGGAGCGCTACTTGCAACCCAATCTAATGCTGAAAACATTTGATGGTTATATGCTTTCAGTAAAAAGTACTCTTCTGTATTATGCAATGGAAAATAGGAGTGAATTTTTTTCTTTTTCTTTCCTTTGAAACCCTTTTCAAAAATGAGATGTAAAGAGTACTACAATTTTCTAAATGATGCCAAATCAGTCTTTTGCAAATATCAGAGTATATCACATCACAATGAATGCTTCACATAACATAAAACATGACATAATCATTTCGCACTGAAGCGAGGTGTTCTAAAAAGAGTAATTACAAAACAATAGGCAATAAAGTCATGCTCCACCAACAGGTCAAAAGCCAAGACAACACCCTAAGCTAAGTTGGCCAACTACTATGACTCTTACTGAGGAACCAATCAGGAAGATCAAGACATAAAGCACTCAGAGGAATCTTCCCCCACTGGCTCATTCTTCAACGCTCCTAGAAAAATGAAACTGCAGCAGCTATGGAACTCCATCTGGAAATGACATCCATGAGAATTTCCAATCCAACAACAGTGCAAGGGTAAATTCTTTGTCCACGAGTTTATCATAGGCTATGTCGCATGCAAACAATATATATATATATATAATACAACATGCCTTAATATTCATATACATACTTAATAAACCGCATACATCATCATGGTATATCAAGCATTTGCATGTGAACAGACCAATCAACCAAAAGATCAACGATCAAGTCATGACAATATCAAACAATTGCATGTGAGCAGGCAAATCATTCAATAGATCAATGATCAAGTCATCACAATATCAAACAATTGCATGTGAGCAGGCAAATCAATCAACAGATCAACGATCAAGTCATCACGTATTACAATGTGGTTAATTATGCATGCCAATACATTATGAACAAGTTTGTGTATACACTTACAGCCTTAAACAATGACAACAATAAGACACCGGAAAAATCCTCCAGGTCCAGACAAAATTCCCCTACCAAGGGTGTTGGACACTGGAAAAATCCTCCAGATCCAAATCAAATTCCCCTAGCAAGGGTATTAGACACTGGAATAATCTTCCAGGTCAAAATGCCCAATGGTCAGTACGCATCAATCCAATCCAGTTCTTTGATATGGCTCACTCACCAAGAGGAGCGTCCGAGTAATGTATGATTTAAGGCAAACAATACAAATCACTAATGCCACGTAAGGCTAAGAACATGCTACAACATTTCAGACAACATATAGTAATACTACAAGTACTACCACATAATTAATCAAATAATCAAACCAAACAACACACAAGGCAAAAAGCCCAAACTCATTATATAAGAATTTCCCTTACCTTGAACAAGCTTCAGATAAGAAATTTCCAACGCGTCATCGAAACGTATCTCGCTCGAACCGTAACAATACAAACTTCACCAAATTAGAACCAAAAACCGAAGTCCTAAGACTCTAGGGCAGCCACAGTTTTCAAGTCCTAAAAGACCTAAATTCTTACTAACATAAACCCATTTCGATCACACCTAGTCATATATTATCAATCAAGTCTACTTTATGCAAGTTTTGAAACTTTTACAAACATTACACACTTAGAAAATGCCTAACCCAAAATTTATCAATTGGACTAGTGTTTTACCACTTTGAATAGTGTTTTCCCACCTTTGAACAACTTTTTAAAACACTAAAACATGTCATAAATATTATAGAAATAGATTTGTTATAAGTTCAAGACAATCTTTGAAACATAAACTAAACCTTCTCCCAAAATCACACTTCTTTGAAATGTTTTGCTAAACAAAATTTTTAATCAACTTTTACGACATATTTGAGACACAAACAAGTTAAAACAAGGTTCTAAATCAACAAAAAGGGTCACAGTTTTGTGCCTTAAAATAAACCCAAACTTTTCATTTTCAAATCATACAATTTCACTACTTTAATTCCTTTAACCTTAAACCAACTTCTCTAACACTTGCAACACTTTAAAAACAATTTAAAACATCCTCCTGAAACATGCTACGAATTCTGTTTCAAAATAGCCCCATCCAAATAATTTTTCAATTATATAAACAACTTGTTTTTCTGTGTAAACAACAAGATTTAACCATCTATGTTTTAAACAAGTTTTGACAACCACTTTGTATCTAAAACAAGTCACATCTTTTTCTCCAAATACAAGTTAAAACATCGTCAAAATATACTCATGAGCCACGGTTTTGGAAACCCAAAACAGCCCCTAAATTTATTTTATTTTAAACCATTTTCAAAGCTTTAATCATAACAATCTTTATAGATCTAAAGTCCTAAACAAAAACCAACTTCCAAATCACTTTGATACACTTTAAAAAATCAAAACATCATCAAAATCATCTATATAGGCCACGGTTCCAGCCCCAAAAATTAACCAAATTAATTTCACAAAAACTTGCTTAACATGCATATATGACTAGATCTTAGTGTATTAGGCAAAAACCCCCAAAGATCCAACTCCAAAACAACTAAAACAAACCAAAACAAATCATTTGGAATAGCCCCTGCTTCGGCCTCAACAAGATCTAGAGGTTCCACCATTTTCAAAACCATAAAACTCACTTAATCATGAAGGGAATGATATGAAGAACTGTATCATGGCAGCCAAGGGTAAGAAGAAAGGGATTAGGATCCTTTCCAAGAACAATGATGATGATTGATCAAGGATTAAGAACTAGGA
Organism: Calophaca sinica; assembly: GCA_037113605.1. Taxonomy (NCBI): domain Eukaryota; kingdom Viridiplantae; phylum Streptophyta; class Magnoliopsida; order Fabales; family Fabaceae; genus Calophaca; species Calophaca sinica. Next base: position 86,102,849 of record CM073731.1, read on the forward strand.
AAGAAAGATTGAACTCAAAATCATAAGTTTCTTCAAGTTTCCTCACACTTTCTCTTTCTAACTTTTGCTTAAGCTACGCTCTAATGGAGAAAATGAGAAGGCTGAAACCCATATGGAGAGAGCAGCCATGAAAATTAGGAGGACAAGGATGGAAAGAATTTGTCTTAATTAGTTACAAACTAACCATTTAGTTTATAAACTAACTAAGTAACTACCTACCAATTACCTCTTTAGCCAATCAAACTGCTTCTTTCAAAATGGTGTGCTACAAATCATGTGGCTTGCATCCAATTGGTCTAGCTGCAGCCGCCATACATCCCCCTAGCTCATGGTTTCTTTTCGTCGCTTATTGATCAATCGGGCACACGTCTCTCACATATATTAGGGTTTTTAGTCCAAAAACTCTAAAAATTATTCTAATAAATTAATCCACAACTAAAGATTATTATTCAATTAAAATATCCCTTAAGATATTAGAAGTATTTCTATTAATATCGCTTTCTCGATTTTCGAGCTAAAACGTTACCGTTAGGTAGTTTTAGGCGTAGAAAACACCCCTAATATTTTCTGTTGCCAAAAATCCCATAAAAATTCCAATAAATCATAAATATTTAAAAATGCTAAAATCTCAAATTTTGTAAAATTTGGATCACGTTTGGGTATGTTTCAGTTAGAAACTCCCCCAATAGCCTTATTACGGCAGAATTCGACGAAATTCTAGCAGCGTAGTAAAAACTATAAATTAGTGAGGATCACTAATTCCAATTTCTCTTATCATCTAGACATTATTCAAACAATCAAATTTTCAATAAAGAATCATTAAAATGAAAGTCAAATTAAATATGACATAAAACAGACAATTTAACAATCTTCCAAATGTTGAAAATTCAAACTGTGACTTAAAAGTATTTATTAAGTCCTAAAAATTATTCCACCTTCAATAAAATAATTTCTTTAATCAGAAAATAAGTTTACATATTTTCAGGATTAATTCATATTAAAAACAGTATACGTCTACACTGTCTGTTAATCTGAATTAATTACCAAAACAACGAATTGTTTAAAACAAATCATAGCAGTTCTTTGTACTTTTCATAAATCATCAAGGTGATCAATCTCTATGATTTATTTCCAAATAGTTAGAAACTGTAAAATAGTTTTCTTGAAAATTGGGCTGCTACATATAACACTGCTTTGACTCCACTCCACTAGCTGACACTGTACAATCTTTAATAAGATTCGGAACTCCGCACCTAAAACATCCCTGAGTTCTCATAATAGCTCCCCCACCTGTAGTAGCATTAAGCTGTGCCTGCCTAGATTATGGTCTGGCTATGCCCAGCTGAGATCTTCCTCCACCATGCCTACCTCCACCTCTTTGTGCACCACCCCTCGTGTAACACCCCGTATCCGGAGCGCTACTGTGCAACCTAATCTAATGCTGAAAACATTTGATGCTTGTATGCCTTCAGTTAGAAAGTACTCTTATGTATTTCGCAATGGAAAATAGGAGTAATTTTTTTTCTTTTTCTTTTTCTTCCCTTTTGAAAACCCTTTTAAAAAATGAGACATAAAGAGTACTACAATTTCCTAAATAATGCAAGCTCATTCTTTTGCTCATATTAGAGTATAACGCATCACAAAATAATACTTCACATAACATAAAACATAACATAATCATTTTGAACTGAGGTGAGGCTTTCTGAATAGAGTAATTACAAAACAACAAAGACAAAACCCTAAGCTAAGCTGGCCAACAACTATAACTCTTACTGGGAAACAGTTTAGCAAGATCAAAACATGAAACATTCAGAGGAATCTTCCTACACTGGCTCAATCTTCAACGCTCTTGGAAAAACGAAACTGTAGCAACTATGGAGCTCCATCTAGAAGTGACATCCATAGTGATATCCAATACAACAACAGTGCAAGCGTAAATTCTTTGTCCACGAGTTTATCATAGGCTATATCGCATGCAAACAATATATACATGTATAATACAACAACATCCTTTTATATACATATACATACTTAATAGACCGCACGCATCTTCATGGTATATCAAGCATTGCATGTGAGCAAACAACTCAACCAGCAGATCAACAACCAAGTCACCACAATATCAAATAATTTCATGTGAGCAAACAAATCAACCAATAGATCAACAATCAAGTCACCACAATATCCAACAATTGCATGCGAACAACAATTCCATCAACAGATCAACGATCAAGTCATCACATATCATAAATGTGGTTAGCTATGCATGTCAATGCAGTATGACTAGTTTGTGTATACACCTGCAGCCTTAATAGGTCAGCAGTATGACGAGGAATTTTCCCAACGTCCGAACAATATAGCCACACATTAGGCTTGCCTCAAGTTAGGCTTGCCACACATTAGGCAATGCAGTGTCAACTCGTCTTTTGAAGTCTTTAAGACAAATCAAACGCTCCGAGTGTCTATGCTCAATGGTCAGTACACATCCAAACAAATTCTTCAATATGGCATACTCACCGTAGGGAGCGCCTGAGTAATGTTTTAACTAATCAATAATATTTTTCATATTCTAAATCAATACCAAGTTCCAATTGAATCCAACATGATTCAAGGAAAACAATACAATTCATAATGCCACGCAGGGCCAAGAACATGCCACAACATTTCAGACAGCATATAACAATTTATCACGCTACAATATGCTACAACATTTTAAAACAACATACAGTAGTACTACAAGTACTATCACGCAATAAGTCAAACAATCAACCCAAACAACACACAAGGCGAAAAGCCCAAACTCATTATGTAAGAATTTCTCTTACCTTGGGCGCTTTAACAATCCACGCTAGGTAATTCGAAACTATCGTTAAGTTGCACCTCGTGCGTACCTTAAGCACGAACCTTAACAACACAAACTTAATACAATTAGACCCCAAAAATACAAATCCTAGACCCCTAGGACAGCCACGGTTTTAGGTCCCTAAAAGGCCTAAGAATTACTCACTTAATCCTATATGGTTCACATCTAGTGATATAACATGATACAAGTTCAAGTCATGCAAGTTTTCAAACTTTTACTAACTCTACACACTTAGAAAATACCTAAACCAGAATTTACCAATTGGAATAGTGTTTTTACCAAATGAATAGTGTTTTGCCAACTTTGAATCACTTTTCAAAACACTAAAACATGTCACAAAATTTTAGAAACAACTTTATTACAAGTTCAAAACAATTCTTGAAACATAACCCAAATCTTTTCCCAACATCATGCTTCTTTGAAATGTTTTGCTAAACCAAATCATCAACCATTTTTTTCCAACTATCTTAGGCATAAAACAAGTCAAGAACAAGTTACAAAACACCCTTGAAGGCCACGGTTTCTAGGGGTCAAAAACAATTCCAATTTTTCAAATCTTTAACTCCTAAATCATACAAGCATTGGTACATCCAAACATCTTACAAAAATCAAACTTCTTTACCACTTTAATACAATTAAAACCAAGCTAAAACACCCTCAAAATTAGTTCTTAAACTACTGTTTTGAGGCTCACAAAACACCCCCAAATTCATTTTGTTTCAAACAATTTTTTCAACGCTTTAAACTTACAAATCCTTATAGATTTAAAGCCCTAATCAAAAACCAACTTCCTAAACACTTTAAACACTTAAAAATCAAGTTAAAACATTCCCCAAAATCAATTTAGAGGCCACGGTTTTCAGCCCCTCAAGCAACCAAATTTATTATTTTCAAAACTTTGTAAACATGCATATATAACTAGTTTCCAACTTATCAATTATAACCCATCAAGAATCAACTCTAAAACAACAAACACCAAACAAAACCAAGGCTTAAAACAGCCCCTAGGTTTTGCCAGAGCAAGGTTAGGGTTTTCCAAGTTTTAAAATCAAGAACAAGCTAAGACATGGAAGAAAACAATGGTTTATGAAGCTAATCATGCATTACTAGCCAAAACAAGCACTATAACTCAAAAATAACACCTAAAACCTTCAAAACCCATAACATGGAACTCAAGAGAGATGAGGGAAGGTTCTTGGAGATTACCAAAAGATTAGGTGATGATTGAACAAGAATTGAGAAGGAAGGAAGCAAAGGTGGAAGCTTTATCACCAAAATCCTTCAAAACCCACACTTTCTCTTTCAAATTTTTCTCAAGTTCTCCAACAATGGAGAAATGAAATGGGGCTGATCATATGAGGAAGGAGAACCACGAAATTTCAGCTAGGACTTGGATGGAATAAATTTGTTCATTTAGTTGGAAACTAACCAAACTAGTTACAAACTAACTAAACTAACTAACTACAATTACAACTTAACCAATCATCATGCAACACTTGTCAGGGAAGGTTCTAAAGGATGATTTTCAGCTCCCCTAGCCCTTATCTCAATCGCCACTTGCCCCAAAATATCTAGATATTTCGTTTCGTCGCGTTCTCGCTCAATCGGGTGTGCGACGTTACGCGTATATTAGGGTTTTATACCAAAAACTCCAAAATAAATCTAATAAATTATTCTATAATCAAAAATTATTAATCAACCAAAATGTCCCTAAAAATATTAGAAGTATTTCTATGAATGTCGCTTTCTCGATTTACGACCTAAAACGCGACCGTGATGCAGTTATAGGCGTAGACACTACACTAAATATTTTCTGATGCCCAAAAATCCCAAAAAAAATTCCAATAAATCATAAATATTAGAAAATGCTAAGATCTCAAATTTTATAAAATTTGGATCACGTTTGGGCATATTTCAGTTAGAAACTCACCCAATACCCTAGTTATGGCAGAATTCGATAGAATTCTCGCAGCGTAATAAAAACAGTAAATTAGTGAGGATCACTAATTTCAATTTCTCTTATCAACTAGATATTATTCAAACAATAAATTTATCAAGACAAAATCTTTAAAATAATATTCATATTGAATGTGACGTAAAACAGACAATTAATACAATAACTAAACCATGATAATTCAAACTATGACTTGAAAATATTTATTAAATCCTGAAAATTATTTCCCATTCAATAAAATAATTTTCCTCAATCAAATGGACATTTTTCACATTTTTCAGGATTAATTCATATTAAAAACAGTATACGTCTACATTGTCTGTTAATCTGAATTAATTACTAAAAGAGTAAATTGTTTACAATAATTCTTTGTTGTTCTTCGTACTTTTAACAAACCATTGAGGTGATCAATCCTATGATTTATTTCCAAGTAGTCGAAAACTATAAAATAATTTTCATAAAAATTGGGATGTTACATTACCACCTTCCTTAAAAAAAATTCGTCCCCGAAAATTAACTTATAAACCAAAACAAAATCAGAATCTGAAAAGTCATAACTTAACACTAAAAGCATATCTTAAATTTGAACTTTGAAATTCGGTACAACATAATAATTATAACACTCAAATAGTTAAACACCAAAGCATACATTTTATTCATACATCAGTAACCAGTTAAAATACTACATCTTCAACTTAAACGTCTACAAAACACAATATTGCTCGTCCATGTCGAAGAAGTCCTTGCGAATGACGCCTTATTCTAAGCTACGATCTCTACTCCGTCACGAACACGGTCACAACGACACTGAGTTACGTCTTCATGCTAACACCAACGAAACTTCCCCAACACAAACATGCCTATACAACCACGTTTTAAACAAAAACCAACATTAAATTTCTCTAATTTTTTTAAAACATCTAATTTCTAAAATAACACAAAGCAAGAATTGATTTTCTTAAAACCCATTGGATCTCTTCAAGACTCAACCATTCTCAAGAACACTATGGTTCTTTTGAGATTAGGTTTTTCATTGCCTTAAAATCATCAAGACATACTTAATCAAAACTGAAACTTAAATCAAACTTAAAGTCATCAAAATACACTTGGATCAAAATTAACACTTTCCCTAAAAGCTTTTAAACATCAACAACAACAAAATCACTAAGAACCTATTATTGGAACTTGAAATCCTTTTCGTTTTCTCAAAGAGCCTCACGGCTTACACACACATACACTCAAATCCATTTCTCAAAATCATTCTACTCACACTAAAAAGTTTTTTTGTTTTTAACAAAGATCAACACAAAAATTTTCTCTACAACTCCTAAATCACAATAAACAACAAATCATCAAAAGTTTAAGTTGGAAAAACTTGAAATCCAACCTCACACATATAAATGTGGTCACAGGTTCATGCTTCCAATTTAACATTAAACATTTTAATTTTCACTTCAACACCACACACATAAACTTGGTTTTCCAACAATACAAGATCAACAGTAATTTTCTAATATCAATCTTCTCAACAACAATTCCGACAAAAGATCTTCAAAGGAACTTGAAATCATCAACATTTTTTTTTTATATACAACCATAAGGAAGGAAAACTTTCGTTTATTAAATCATAATCTACAAGATCATCTACAATGACACAAGAATTGAAAGCAAAAGAACTAAAATACTAACCTAAAATCTCCTAGGAACCTGCGATTTGTAGACAAAACAAGAAAGAAGGATTTGCACGATCACTAAACACAAAATCACCCATAAAATCAACCAGCATAAATGCCAAATTGTATCTTCCTTTAAAACCATCTTAATGCTCATGGCTTGCAAGAAGAAGAAGATGAAGGTTTGGTTTTTCTCACACTAAAACTCACTAACACTCCACACTAAATGGATGAAAATTACTCCCCCTAAATGTATTAAAAGGAACCGGCCAAAAGGTTAAAAGGAAGGAAAAGACTCACAAGAAAACAAGAAAGGAATCTTATGTTTTCTCTCCCCTAACATCAACACCAATAATAGACCTATACTCTCCCATTATTATCGAGAAGGAATTGATAACAAAGAAAGGAAGAAAAATGACCCCCACCTAAAGTTTTCACTTAGCTATCCATGTGTGTGAAGACAAAGAAAAGGTTGAATAGGATTTTGCAAAAATGTGTAACCAATAATCATCATGCACTATACTCCCTCCACTAACTCTCACCTACTCCAAAATGCTCTCTTGACTTAGACCCCACGGTCTCTACATTGGACTAATTTGCTGTATCAGGTGGTCGCATAATCGGTTGCTCGATTAGCGACAAATCACGTAAATTAAATCACCATGAGAAATTTAGTTCGACGCGCACTAAAAATATTTGCATATATTAATACACTCACAAAAGTAATAATAACATATATCGTAATACCAAAAGTTTGTTAAAATTTGGACTTTGGAATCTAATATAACAATAAAATACGTCACAGAGTCAAAGCACTTATGTGGTCTATACTTAGAACCACACACACCATAATACATATAATATGATAATTTAAGCGTCTCCTACGAATAATCTCTATTGTAAATCTTGGTCCGCTCATAAATCTGTTGTGTCGCGTTTTCTGAGATGAAGTCTTCAGATGATAAGTTCTCCGCTCCGTTTAGTGTGTAAACATGTTCCTTAGTGGCTGATCTTGCAGCTCCAACATTGTTGACAGAAGACTCAGCTCGTGGTACTTTGCAGTCTCTAGACAGATATCCCGATTCCTTGCAGTTAAAGCATAACCTTTCCTTGGTTGGTTACTATTAATGTTGTGCTCTTCATCTTCACCGTTGAAGTAGTGCGTCTTCAGCTATCGATGCTTGTGATTCCCTCTCCTGCCCATCATGTAGACATATCCTCCAGTAGCTGGGCACGCATCCTCCGCAGCGTTTGTAGTTGATCCACCTTTGGCAACCGACAGTCCTTAGAAAAGTGTCCCGGCTTCTTGCAGTTACAGCATAGTCGGTCCTTCGATGAGCATTTATCTGACAAGTGTTCCTTGCTTCTACATTGGTAACAGTGCAACTTCTTCTTCTGGCCATTCCCAATAGCCTACGCCATAGGACAATCCTAATTGTGGTCATTTCTTGAGGATGGAAATAAGGTACTCCTTGTTGTTGTCTTCCTCTTTGCCCTTTGCCCAGAAGATCTGGCCTAACTGGCACTCCAATAGCTCGCTCCTCTGTTTGCTGTCTTAGCCAATCGTGTTGATTCTCCACGGCAATCTGTTGGATAACAGCAGTTGCCATCCCAGCTATCACTTGGATTACGTGATTCACATCTAACTTACTAGCTCTAACAAAAAGTCTCGTTTGCCCCAAAGGCATCGAATTTCTACAAAGTAAACTAACCAAAATCCCCACAACAAAATCAATCGTCTGAGATGATCGCACACAATTTCACACAATGTAACATATGTTTCAACTAGGAAACATTACAAACAATCACAAACAAAGTTCACATAACCTAGGCATAACAAACTTATACCCGACAATTCCCAACAATCTAGGCCAGCTTAGACAAAGCGGTCCGGTTAGAACCGAACTGCTCTGATACCACTATTGTAACACCCCGTATCTGGAGCGCTACTGTGCAACCTAATCTAATGCTGAAAACATTTGATGCTTGTATGCCTTCAGTTAGAAAGTACTTTTATGTATTTCGCAATGGAAAATAGGAGTAATTTTTTTTCTTTTTCTTTTTCTTCCCTTTTGAAAACCCTTTTAAAAAATGAGACATAAAGAGTACTACAATTTCCTAAATAATGCAAAATCATTCTTTTGCACATATCAGAGTATAACACATCACAAAATAATACTTCACATAACATAAAACATAACATAATCATTTTGCACTGAGGTGAGGCTTTCTGAATAGAGTAATTACAAAACAACAAAGACAAAACCCTAAGCTACGCAGGCCAACAACTATAACTCTTACTGGGAAACAGTTCAGCTAGATCAAAACATGAAACATTCAGAGGAAACTTCCTCCACTGGCTCAATCTTCAACGCTCCTGGAAAGACGAAACTGCAGCAGCTATGGAGCTCCATCTGGAAGTGACATCCATAGGGATATCCAATCCAACAATAGTGCAAGGGTAAATTCTTTGTCCACGAGTTTATCATAGGCTATGTTGCATGCAAACAATATATACATATATAATACAACAACATGCTTTTATATACATATACATACTTAATAGACTACACGCATCATCATGGTATATCAAGCATTGCATGTGAGCAGACAACTCAACCAGCAGATCAACAATCAAGTCACCACAATATCAAATAATTGCATGTGAGCAAACAAATCAACCAATAGATTAACGATCAAGTCATCACATATCATAAATGTGGTTAGCTGTGCATGTCAATGCAGTATGACTAGTTTGTGTATACATCTGCAGCCTTAATAGGTCAGCAGTATGACGAGGAATTTTCCCAACGTTCGAACAATATAGCCATACATTAGGCTTGCCACACATTAGGCAATGCAGTGTCAACTCGTCTTATGAAGTCTTTAAGACAAATCAAACGCTCCGAGTGACATGACAACTCGTCTTTTGAAGTCTTTAAGACAAATCAAACACTCTTAGTGTCTATGCTCAATGGTCAGTACACATCCAAACAAATTCTTCAATATGGCATGCTCACCATAGGGAGCGCCCGAGTAATGTTTTAACTAATCAATAATATTTTTCATATTCTAAATCAATATCAAGTTCCAATTGAATCCAACATGATTCAAGGAAAACAATACAATTCATAATACCACGCAGGGCCAAGAACATGCCACAGCATTTCAGACAGCATATAACAATTTATCATGCTACAACATGCTACAGCATACAGTAGTACTACAAGTACTATCACGCAATAAGTCAAACAATCAACCCAAACAACACACAAAGCGAAAAGCCCAAACTCATTATGTAAGAATTTCCCTTACCTTGGGCGCTTTAACAATCCACGCTAGGTAATTCGAAACTATCGTTAAGTTGCACCTCGTGTGTACCTTAAGCACGAACCTTAACAACACAAACTTAATACAATTAGACCCCAAAAATACAAATCCTAGACCCCTAGGACAGCCACGGTTTTAGGTGTAACACCCCAATTTTTATGGAAAGAGATTTTAGCGTTAAAATCCCGATTACTTGAAAATAAGTCAGAGAGATTGATCACCTCGATGATTTACTGAGAGTACGGGAAATTATTTGAGTTATTTTGAAATAATTTATTTATTATAAATAATTATTATTCATGATGTAAATTCAAATTAATGGACAGCGTAGACGTATGCTGCGTTAATGTGAATTCATCAATTTAAACTTATATAAGTTTTCAGTTTGACGCGGCGACGCGTAATTTTGTTGACTAAGAAAGTGATTGAATTAAATCAAGATAAAATTATATTTGGGACTCAATATATTTTATTAAATCACAGTAAATTTTTCAGTTTAAAATTCCACCGTTTTCCGGTCAAGTTTTGGACTACCCGGGTAAGATTTTACCCGACAGAAGACTTTAATTCAACCCAAATATTTTTATATTTGGAATTTGAGTGTTTTATATTATTTTAGATTTATTGAGAGTGGTTTGGCAATTTTCGGACGGAATTTTATAACACCGTATTTTCTACTCGGTTAAGACGCGAGACGCGTAGAACCGAATGCGCGAACGAGCGACCGCGAGACCCTTGGGGGCAGAGACCCTAGGCGCCACCTAAGGGAAGTGCATGCAATAAGACAAGTGTTTGGCATGCAACTAGTCTAGTGCCACTTGTTGTGTGGATTGCATGCAATTTGCCATGTGCCTCACATGCAACAATTTAAGTGCCACTTGTCATGAGACTTGCATACATTTGGACACTTGCATTTCATGCAAACAAGGTCATGTGTCTTAACATGCAATTGGTCAAGTGTTGAGGGTTGTACATGCATAGGCTAAGGGGCAAAGTAGGTGGAATGATTTCAAAGACTAGTATAGTTTGTAAGACTTGTTTTTGGCCAATGGGTGAGCAAGCTACCTTTTCTCTTCCCTTAGTGCATGTGTGGGTCGAAATTTAGGACTAGAAGGGAGCTTCATTCAGGTCATTTCTCATCTTGTGTGTTGTGGCAAAGTAGAGAGAAAAGGGGGAAAAGAACTAGAGAGAAGTTGAGAGAAAAATAGAGAGAGAAGTAGTGAGAAAACTAGCACATCTTGCAAACTAAAGAACAAGGCTTTTCACTTTCCTTTCCCCTTGCTAATCTCGCCACTGAACAGTCCCATGGTGAGGGTAATATGCTTATCTCTTCTTAGTTCTTGTCATGGTTATGCATGTTACATGGTTTTCCTTTGAAACAAGTTAAATCTTCTATGTTTTCTTAACTTGTCTTCCTATAGTTCTTCCTCTTCATCTTCCTTTTTGGTAAGTGTTTTGAGCCATCCAAAAGGTGGGGGAAAAACCTCCATACTTCATTCTTCCTTGTTGAAGAGGTGATGGACTCAAGAACCACAAAATGTAAGGATCTATTTTGTCACCTAAGTGTTATAGTTGTTTCAAAAAAAAAAAGTGATATTCTTTCTTTCTATGAAACATAAAGATTTCTTCTTTTCCTTTAAAAATACATTTTAGGCTATGAACAATATGTGAGCCTTGTTTGTTGGTGTGGATCTACTTGATGAAAAGATCACAAGCCAAGCTCTAAGTGATTTTGTTGAAAAGAAAAGAAAATGTGGTTTTGCATGTGGGTTTTTGATGTTGAACTTTTGAATTTCTTACTTATTTCTTCTTGCATGTTCTTGATGATGATCAAGGAGACAAAATGACAAATTTTCCCCTTCCTTAAAGAGCTCTAGGCCATGACCTAAGGAGGGAAAAAGAATGGATTGTTTTCCAAGTGAATCTTATCTTGCATGTGGGTATTTTGTTGTTATTTTAAGTTTTACTAATTTGCATGTCATGATTTCTCCTCCATGAGCTTGATTTATGCCATGATTGGAAGAAGATTTTTCCCTAGAAAATGTTGTTTAAAACCCCTTGACAATGAGAATCTTCAACTTGAGAAAACCTAAGTGTTTCCAAGAAAAGATTGAGTCAAGGAAAGGGTGTTGATTTTAATCTTGTTGAAAAACAAAAACAGCACTGACATATGTTTAGTATTTTGGTCATAAAGTTTTCCTCAAATATCCTTTTTCGTTGATTCTTGATGTTCTCGAAACTAGACTCATTTATATACATTTTACACACACACTTTACTGAATTTGGTTGAGTATTGATAATTTAAAATACGTTACAATTTGGCAAACAGAAGCTGTCCTTTTCTGTACACCCGAAAATATTTTTATTAAAATGTATCAAATGGCTAATGGAATGTTAAACTAAAATTCATTTCCAAAAACTAGACACTCCAAGCTTTCCAGGGAGTGGTCATTTGCTCAAATCCGACGCCGTTTGCTATATCAATAAAATCGACGAAGTTAGGGGACAGATTTGGCGTTTGCATGTATTTGAGTTTATGCAAAGGTTTTTGATAAAATTGTTTTCATTTTGGATCTTAATGATAAGGAACAAGTATAAGGCTTGAATCCTTAGACAGATAGATGAAGTTTCTTTCATAAACATTTATTGTTTAAATATTTAAAGTTTTCTAAAAAGTGTTTGGTACCTTCAAACCCTGTTCTACCTTGTTGAGTGTGGTTAATGAGTTAAGACTTGAAGTATTTTGCTTAGGGGTAGGATGTGGAAACCATGGCTGTTTCTAGGGGTTTAAGGTTTTAGTTTGTTTACTAAGCCCTAAGTAAATTGTTTGGTTAGGATCGGGGATGTGAGATCGTGATCGGATTCGCGGTAGAGTTCGAGTATGCGATTTCGACGTGGAAGGAAAGCCTTTAGGTAAGGGCATCTTCTAGATATTGTTTAGGTGATGTAAATGTGCTATTGTATGCTTAAGGAAATGCTTCTTATTGATATATTGCTTGATAAGTACATGTGATATGTGTTATCATTTGTGTGATCCTTAGTAAGGAAATTTCCTCCAATGAGTGTAAGCATCTTTGAGTTATATGTTGTTGTATTGGATGGATTTGGCTAATTGCATTGTTGTGATTAAGTTGTATGTATGCATGTAGTGATGATGCACAATTTGAACGATGTAATTGATGTACAGATGACACGATACTCCGATGCATTTTCTTGGAAACAAATACGATTTGCGAAACTAGAGTATGTAGGTTTTGAATGCGGTAATTATAAAAGGGCTCTCCAACGGAGTCTCGTAGCAAGGTTGAGATTTTCAATAAAAAAGGAATTATGTTTTCAACTCAAAGAATTTTCAAGAAAGAAAAAGGGGTTTTCAAAATAAATAACTAAATGAATGAATAGCTAAGTTCCAATAAAATCAACAAAATAAAAAGATGACACTAGATTCTTAGCAAGGGTGGTTTCTAGTAAAAAGAAAAAGAAAGGGGGGTGTTTCAAGCAATCATGCGGAGAGTTTTAAAGAAAATGAGATTAGGGAGGAAGTGGTTGTCAATACATCAATTACGATCATATAAATTGTGGCATTAAATCACGGACACTTCTTGCAAGTGCAACCGAGGATAGTTGGATTTTGTGTAAGCATACAATCATAAGATATCGTTTACCCTAAACTAGATGGTTGTTTCCTAGTGTCACTAGATGGTTGTTTCCTAGTGTCAGGGTATTCGCGCGTTGGCCCTGGCCTAAAGGACGATTACGAACTTAAGGTCTGTTGTAGAGGGCAGTGTATGCTGGGAGGCGTTGGTCGGCTCGGTGTCACATCTCCCATTGGTATGGGTATACAAAAGTTGTTGTGGTAGGTTGCCTTTTATCCTATTGGTATAGGAATTAAGCCGTAATAATTCACGCTGACTACATCTGCATACTGACTAGATGCATTTATGATGTTGTTGAACTACATGTTGAAGTGTTATGTTTCTTATGCTATGCTATACTGTGTTCATGTATAATTCATTGGTATGATGTGATTAGTATACATGTTGTTAGCGTTATATGTTTTGTTAAGAAGATGACCCTTGCCCGTGGTTCTTTCAATTCAATGAATGTAACCCAGATGATGGAGACTGCGAATTGTTTGAGACTACTGCCGAGCGTAGTCGAGGATAGTCCTACATGGCTATTTGCCTTGCATAGTCGCATGGTGAATTTACCGGGGGGCCTAGTAAGTGTAGTAGTGCTCCGACCAGCTATAAGGTGTCAAATGCTTTAATCACAATGTTGTAATAAATGCTTTATGTTTCAAGACTTGAATTATTTTATGTGTACGTCTTAATTAAATTCCTTTGCATGGTTTGGAGAGTTAGACATGATAATGTACTTTCCACCGCCTTCGAAAATGCTGTAATACTCTGGTTGCGAATTACTTAAGGGAGTTTGAACAGGAAAAAAAAATAGACTCACATTTTTAGAAACCATGCAACAGCGTATTCCATTTTCGGAAGTACTTTGGACTGTCGAGATTAATATGTAGTTTAGTAGCGCTCCGGAAATGGGGTTTTACATTAGGTCCTTAAAAGGCCTAAGAATTACTCACTTAATCCTATATGGTTCACATCTAGTGATATAACATGATACAAGTTCAAGTCATGCAAGTTTTCAAACTTTTACTAACTCTACACACTTAGAAAATACCTAAACCAGAATTTACCAATTGGAATAGTGTTTTTACCAAATGAATAGTGTTTAACTTTGAATCACTTTTCAAAACACTAAAACATGTCACAAAATTTTAGAAACAACTTTATTACAAGTTCAAAACAATTCTTGAAACATAACCCAAATCTTTTCCCAACATCATGCTTCTTTGAAATGTTTTGCTAAACCAAATCATCAACCATTTTTTCCAACTATCTTAGGCATAAAACAAGTCAAGAACAAGTTACAAAACTCCCTTGAAGGCCACAGTTTCTAGGGGTCAAAAACAATTCCAATTTTCAAATCTTTAACTCCTAAATCATACAAATTTTGGTACATCCAAACATCTTACAAAAATCAAGCTTCTTTACCACTTTAATACAATTAAAACCAAGCTGAAACACCCTCAAAATTAGTTCTTAATCCACTGTTTTGAGGCTCCCAAAACAGCCCCCAAATTCATTTTGTTTCAAACAATTTTTTCAACGCTTTAAACTTACAAATCCTTATAGATTTAAAGTCCTATTCAAAAACCAACTTCCTAAACACTTTAAACACTTAAAAATCAAGTTAAAACATTCCCCAAAATCATTTTTAGAGGCCACGGTTTTCAGCCCCTCAAGCAACCAAATTTATTTTTTTCAAAACTTTGTAAACATGCATATATGACTAGTTTCCAACTTATCAAGTATAACCCATCAAGAATCAACTCTAAAACAACAAACACCAAACAAAACCAAGGCTTAAAACAGTCCCTAGGTTTCCCAGAGCAAGGTTAGGGTTTTCCAAGTTTTAAAATCAAGAACAAGCTAAGACATGGAAGAAAACAAGGGGTTATGAAGCTAATCATGCATTACTAGCCAAAACAAGCACTATAACTCAAAAATAACTCCTAAAACCTTCAAAACCCATAACATGGAACTCAAGAGAGATGAGGGAAGGTTCTTGGAGATTACCAAAAGATTAGGTGATGATTGAACAAGGATTGAGAAGGAAGGAGGCAAAGGTGGAAGCTTTATCACCAAAATCCTTCAAAACCCACAGTTTCTCTTTCAATTTTTTCTCAAGTTCTCCAACAATGGAGAAATGAAATGGGGCTGGTCATAGGAGGAAGGAGAGAAACGAAATTTCAGCAAGGACATGGATGGAATAAATTTGTTCATTTAGTTGGAAACTAACCAAACTAGTTACAAACTAACTAAACTAACTAACTACAATTACAACTTAACCAATCATCATGCAACACTTGTCAGGGAAGGTTCAAAAGGATGATGTTCAGCTCCCCTAGCCCTTATCTCAATCGCCACTTGCCCCAAAATATCTAGATATTTCGTTTCGTCGCGTTCTCGCTCAATCGGGTGTGCAGCGTTACGCATATATTAGGGTTTTATACCAAAAACTCCAAAATAAATCTAATAAATTATTCTATAATCAAAAATTATTAATGAACCAAAATGTCCCTAAAAGTATTAGAAGTATTTCTATGAATGTCGCTTTCTCGATTTACGAGCTAAAACGCGACTGTGATGCAGTTATAGGCATAGACACTACACTAAATATTTTCTGATGCCCAAAAATCCCAAACAAATTTCCAATAAATCATAAATATTGGAAAATGCTAAGATCTCAAATTTTATAAAATTTGGATCACGTTTGGGCATATTTCAGTTAGAAACTCACCCAATACCCTGGTTATGGCAGAATTCGATAGAATTCTCGCAACGTAATAAAAACAGTAAATTAGGTAGGATCACTAATTTCAATTTCTCTTATCAACTAGATATTATTCAAATAATAAAATTATCAAGACAAAATCTTTAAAATAATAGTCATATTGAATGTGACGTAAAACAGACAATTAATACAATAACTAAACCATGATAATTCAAACTATGACTTGAAAATATTTATTAAATCCTAAAAATTATTTCCCATTCAATAAAATAATTTTCCTCAATCAAATGGACATTTTTCACATTTTTCAGGATTAATTCATATTAAAAACAGTATACGTCTAAATTGTCTGTTAATCTGAATTAATTACTAAAAGAGTAAATTGTTTACAATAATTCTTTGTTGTTCTTCGTACTTTTAACAAACCATTGAGGTGATCAATCCTATGATTTATTTCCAAGTAGTCGGAAACTATAAAATAATTTTCATAAAAATTGGGATGTTACATTACCACCTTCCTTAAAAAAAATTCGTCCCCGAAAATTAACTTATAAACCAAAACAAAATCAGAATCTGAAAAGTCATAACTTAACACTAAAAGCATATCTTAAATTTGAACTTTGAAATTCGGTATAACATAATAATTATTACACTCAAATAGTTAAACACCAAAGCATACATTTTATTCATACATCAGTAACCAGTTAAAATACTACATCTTCAACTTAAACGTCTACAAAACACAATATTGCTCGTCCATGTCGAAGAAGTCCTTGCAAATGACGCCTTATTCTAAGCTACGATCTCTACTCCGTCACGAACACGGTCACGACGACACTGAGTTACGTCTTCATGCTAACACCAACGAAACTTCCCCAACACAAACATGCCTATACAACCACGTTTTAAACAAAAACCAACATTAAATTTCTCTAATTTTTTTAAAACATCTAATTTCAAAAATAACACAAAGCAATAATTGATTTTCTTAAAACCCATTGGATCTCTTCAAGACTCAACCATTCTCAAGAACACTATGGTTCTTTTGAGATTAGGTTTTTCATTGCCTTAAAATCATCAAGACATACTTAATCAAAACTGAAACTTAAATCAAACTTAAAGTCATCAAAATACACTTGGATCAAAATTAACACTTTCCTTAAAAGCTTTTAAACATCAACAACAACAAAATCACTAAGAACCTATTATTGGAACTTGAAATCCTTTTCGTTTTCTCAAAGAGCCTCACGACTTACACACACATACACTCAAATCCATTTCTCAAAATCATTCTACTCACACTCAAAAGTTTTTTTTGTTTTTTAACAAAAGATCAACACAAAAATTTTCTCTACAACTCCTAAATCACAATAAACAACAAATCATCAAAAGTTTAAGTTGGAAAAACTTGAAATCCAACCTCACACATATAAATGTGGTCACAGGTTCATGCTTCCAATTTAACATTAAACATTTTAATTTTCACTTCAACACCACACACATAAACTTGGTTTTCCAACAATACAAGATCAACAGTAATTTTCTAATATCAATCTTCTCAACAACAATTCCGACAAAAGATCTTCAAAGGAAACTTGAAATCATCAACATTTTTTTTATATACAACCATAAGGAGGGAAAACTTTCGTTTATTAAATCATAATCTACAAGATCATCTACAATGACACCAGAATTGAAAGCAAAAGAACTAAAATACTCACCTAAAATCTTCTAGGAACCCGCGTTTTGTAGACAAAACAAGAAAGAAGGATTTGCACGATCACTAAACACAAAATCACCCATAAAATCAACCAGCATAAATGCCAAATTGTATCTTCCTTTAAAACCATCTTAATGCTCATGGCTTGCAAGAAGAAGAAGATGAAGGTTTGATTTTTCTCACTCTAAAACTCACTAACACTCCACACTAAATGGACGAAAATTCCTCCCCCTAAATGTATTAAAAGGAACCGGCCAAAAGGTTAAAAGGAAGGAAAAGACTCACAAGAAAACAAGAAAGGAATCTTATGTTTTCTCTCCCCTAACATCAACACCAATAATAGACCTATACTCTCCCATTATTATCGAGAAGGAATTGATAACAAAGAAAGGAAGAAAAATGACCCCCACCTAAAGTTTTCACTTAGCTATCCATGTGTGTGAAGACAAAGAAAAGGTTGAATAGGATTTTGCAAAAATGTGTAACCAATAATCATCATGCACTATACTCCCTCCACTAACTCTCACCTACTCCAAAATGCTCTCTTGACTTAGACCCCACGGTCTCTACATCGGACTAATTTGCTGTATCAGGTGGTCGCATAATCGGTTGCTCGATTAGCGACAAATCACGTAAATTAAATCACCATGAGAAATTTAGTTCGACGGGCACTAAAAATATTCGCATATAATAATACACTCACAAAAGTAATAATAACATATATCGTAATACCAAAAGTTTGTTAAAATTTGGACTTTGGAATCTAATATAACAATAAAATACGTCACAGAGTCAAAGCACTTATGTGGTCTATACTTAGAACCACGCACACACCATAATACATATAATATGATAATTTAAGCGTCTCCTACGAATAATCTCTATTGTAAATCTTTCGCATTTTCTGAGATGAAGTCTTCAGATGATAAGTTCTCCGCTCCGCTTAATGTGTAAACACGTTCCTTAGTGGCTGATCTTGCAGCTCCAACATTGTTGACAGAAGACTCAGCTCGTGGTACTTTGCAGTCTCTAGACAGATATCCCGATTCCTTGCAGTTAAAGCATAACCTTTCCTTGGTTGGTTACTATTAACGTTGTGCTCTTCATCTTCACCGTTGAAGTAGTGCGTCTTCAACTATCGATGCTTGTGATTCCCTCTCCTGCCCATCATGTAGAGATATCCTCCAGTAGCTGGGCACGCATCCTCCGCAGCGTTTGTAGTTGATCCACCTTTGGCAACTGACAGTCCTTAGAAAAGTGTCCCGGCTTCTTGCAGTTACAGCAAAGTCGGTCCTTCGATGAGCATTTATCTGACAAGTGTTCCTTGCTTCTACATTGGTAACAGTGCAACTTCTTCTTCTGGCCATTCCCAATAGCCTACGCCATAGGACAATCCTAACTGTGGTCATTTCTTAAGGATGGAAATAAGGTGCTCCTTGTTGTTGTCTTCCTCTTTGCCCTTTGCCCAGAAGATCTGGCCTAACTGGCACTCCAATAGCTCGCTCCTCTGTTTGCTGTCTTAGCCAATCGTGTTGATTCTCCGCGGCAATCTGTTGGATAACAGCAGTTGCCATCCCAGCTATCACTTGGATTACGTGATTCACATCTAATTTACTAGCTCTAATAAAAAGTCTCGTTTGCCCCGAAGGCATCGAATTTCTACAAAGTAAACTAACCAAAATCCCCACAACAAAATCAATCGTCTGAGATGATCGCACACAATGTCACATATGTTTCAACTAGGAAACATTACAAACAATCACAAACAAAGTTCACATAACCTAGGCATAACAAACTTATACCCGACAATTCCCAATAATCTAGGCCAGCTTAGACAAAGCGGTCCGGTTAGAACCGAACTGCCCTGATACCACTATTGTGACACCCCGTATCCGGAGCGCTATTGTGCAACCTAATCTAATGCTGAAAACATTTGATGCTTGTATGCCTTCAGTTAGAAAGTACTCTTATGTATTTCGCAATGGAAAATAGGAGTAATTTTTTTTTCTTTTTCTTTTTCTTCCCTTTTGAAAACCCTTTTTAAAAATGAGACATAAAGAGTACTACAATTTCCTAAATAATGCAAAATCATTCTTTTGCACATATCAGAGTATAACGCATCACAAAATAATACTTCACATAACATAAAACATAACATAATCATTTTGCACAGAGGTGAGGCTTTCTGAATAGAGTAATTACAAAACAACAAAGACAAAACCCTAAGCTACGCAGGCCAACAACTATAACTCTTACTGGGAAACAGTTCAGCTAGATCAAAACATGAAACATTCAGAGGAATCTTCCTCCAATGGCTCAATCTTCAACGCTCTTGGAAAGACAAAACTGCAGCAGCTATGGAGCTCCATCTGGAAGTGACATCCATAGGGATATCCAATCCAACAATAGTGCAAGGGTAAATTCTTTGTCCACGAGTTTATCATAGGCTATGTTGCATGCAAACAATATATACATATATAATACAACAACATGCTTTTATATACATATACATACTT
This sequence comes from Calophaca sinica, assembly GCA_037113605.1. Lineage (NCBI taxonomy): Eukaryota > Viridiplantae > Streptophyta > Magnoliopsida > Fabales > Fabaceae > Calophaca > Calophaca sinica. The sequence continues at coordinate 86,123,274 of CM073731.1, forward strand.
AATAGACTGCACGCATCATCATGGTATATCAAGCATTGCATGTGAGCAGACAACTCAACCAGCAGATCAACAATCAAGTCACCACAATATCAAATAATTGCATGTGAGCAAACAAATCAACCAATAGATCAACGATCAAGTCATCACATATCATAAATGTGGTTAGCTATGCATGTCAATGCAGTATGACTAGTTTGTGTATACACCTGCAGCCTTAATAGGTCAGCAGTATGACGAGGAATTTTCCCAACGTCCGAACAATATAGCCATACATTAGGCTTGCCACACATTAGGCAATGCAGTGTCAACTCGTCTTTTGAAGTCTTTAAGACAAATCAAACGCTTCGAGTGACATGACAACTCGTCTTTTGAAGTCTTTAAGACAAATCAAACACTCCTAGTGTCTATGCTCAATGTTCAGTACACATCCAAACAAATTCTTCAATATGGCATGCTCACCATAGGGAGCGCCCGAGTAATGTTTTAACTAATCAATAATATTTTTCATATTCTAAATCAATATCAAGTTCCAATTGAATCCAACATGATTCAAGGAAAACAATACAATTCATAATACCACGCAGGGCCAAGAACATGCCACAGCATTTCAGACAGCATATAACAATTTATCATGCTACAACATGCTACAGCATTTTAAAACAGCATACAGTAGTACTACAAGTACTATCACGCAATAAGTCAAACAATCAACCCAAACAACACACAAGGCGAAAAGCCCAAACTCATTATGTAAGAATTTCCCTTACCTTGGGCGCTTTAACAATCCACGCTAGGTAATTCGAAACTATCGTTAAGTTGCACCTCGTGCGTACCTTAGCACGAACCTTAACAACACAAACTTAATACAATTAGACCCCAAAAATACAAATCCTAGACCCCTAGGACAGCCACGGTTTTAGGTGTACGGGAAATTATTTGAGTTATTTTGAAATAATTTATTTATTATAAATAATTATTATTCATGATGTAAATTCAAATTAATGGACAGCATAGACGCATGCTGCGTTAATGTGAATTCATCAATTTAAACTTATATAAGTTTTCAGTTTGACGCGGCGACGCGTAATTTTGTTGACTAAGAAAGTGATTGAATTAAATCAAGATAAAATTATATTTGGGACTCAATATATTTTATTAAGTCACAGTAAAATTTTCAGTTTAAAATTCCACCGTTTTCCGGTCAAGTTTTGGACTACCCGGGTAAGATTTTACCCGACAGAAGACTTTAATTCAACCCAAATATTTTTATATTTGGAATTTGAGTGTTTTATATTATTTTAGATTTATTGAGAGTGGTTTGGCAATTTTCAGACGGAATTTTATAACACCGTATTTTCTACTCGGTTAAGACGCGAGACGCGTAGAACCGAATACGCGAACGAGCGACCGCGAGACCCTTGGGGGCAGAGACCCTAGGCGCCACCTAAGGGAAGTGCATGCAATAAGACAAGTGTTTGGCATGCAACTAGTCTAGTGCCACTTGTTGTGTGGATTGCATGCAATTTGCCATGTGCCTCACATGCAACAAGTTAAGTGCCACTTGTCATGAGACTTGCATGCATTTGGACACTTGCATTTCATGCAAACAAGGTCATGTGTCTTAACATGCAATTGGTCAAGTGTTGAGGGTTGTACATGCATAGGCTAAGGGGCAAAGTAGGTGGAATGATTTCAAAGACTAGTATAGTTTGTAAGACTTGTTTTTGGCCAATGGGTGAGCAAGCTACCTTTTCTCTTCCCTTAGTGCATGTGTGGGTCAAAATTTAGGACTAGAAGGGAGCTTCATTCAGGTCATTTCTCATCTTGTGTGTTGTGGCAAAGTAGAGAGAAAAGGGGGAAAAGAACTAGAGAGAAGTTGAGAGAAAAATAGAGAGAGAAGTAGTGAGAAAACTAGCACATCTTGCAAACTAAAGAACAAGGCTTTTCACTTTCCTTTCCCCTTGCTAATCTCGCCACTGAACAGCCCCATGGTGAGGGTAATATGCTTATCTCTTCTTAGTTCTTGTCATGGTTATGCATGTTACATGGTTTTCCTTTGAAACAAGTTAAATCTTCTATGTTTTCTTAACTTGTCTTCCTATAGTTCTTCCTCTTCATCTTCCTTTTTGGTAAGTGTTTTGAGCCATCCAAAAGGTGGGGGAAAAACCTCCATACTTCATTCTTCCTTGTTGAAGAGGTGATGGACTCAAGAACCACAAAAAGTAAGGTTCTATTTTGTCACCTAAGTGTTATAGTTGTTTCAAAAAAAAAAAAAGTGATATTCTTTCTTTCTATGAAACATAAAGATTTCTTCTTTTCCTTTAAAAATACATTTTAGGCTATGAACAATATGTGAGCCTTGTTTGATGGTGTGGATCTACTTGATGAAAAGATCACAAGCCAAGCTCTAAGTGATTTTGTTGAAAAGAAAAGAAAATGTGGTCTTGTATGTGGGTTTTTGATGTTGAACTTTTGATTTTCTTACTTATTTCTTCTTGCATGTTCTTGATGATGATCAAGGAGACAAAATGACAAATTTTCCCCTTCCTTAAAGAGCTCTAGGCCATGACCTAAGGAGGGAAAAAGAATGGATTGTTTTCCAAGTGAATCTTATCTTGCATGTGGGTATTTTGTTGTTATTTTAAGTTTTACTAATTTGCATGTCATGATTTCTCCTCCATGAGCTTGATTTATGCCATGATTGGAAGAAGATTTTTCCCTAGAAAATGTTGTTTAAAACCCCTTGACAATGAGAATCTTCAACTTGAGAAAACCTAAGTGTTTCCAAGAAAAGATTGAGTCAAGGAAAGGGTGTTGATTTTAATCTTGTTGAAAAACAAAAACAGCACTGACATATGTTTAATATTTTGGTCATAAAGTTTTCCTCAAATATCCTTTTTCGTTGATTCCTGATGTTCTGGAAACTAGACTCATTTCTATACATTTTGCACACAAACTTTACTGAATTTGGTTGAGTATTGATAATTTAAAATACGTTACAATTTGGCAAACAGAAGCTGTCCTTTTCTGTACACCCGAAAATCTTTTTATTAAACTGTATCAAATGGCTAATGGAATGTTAAACTAAAATTCATTTCCAAAAACTAGACACTCCAAGATTTCCAGGGAGTGGTCATTTGCTCAAATCCGACGCCGTTTGCTATATCAATAAAATCGACGAAGTTAGGGGACAAATTTGGCGTTTGCATGTATTTGAGTTTATGCAAAGGTTTTTGATAAAATTGTTTTCATTTTGGATCTTAATGATAAGGAACAAGTATAAGGCTTGAATCCTTAGACAGATAGATGAAGTTTCTTTCATAAACATTTATTGTTTAAATATTTAAAGTTTTCTAAAAAGTGTTTGGTACCTTCAAACCCTGTTCTACCTTGTTGAGTGTGGTTAATGAGTTAAGACTTGAAGTATTTTGCTTAGGGGTAGGATGTGGAAACCATGGCTGTTTCTAGGGGTTTAAGGTTTTAGTTTGTTTACTAAGCCCTAAGTAAATTGTTTGGTTAGGATCGGGGATGTGAGATCGTGATCGGATTCGCGGTAGAGTTCGAGTATGCGATTTCGACGTGGAAGGAAAGCCTTTAGGTAAGGGCATCTTCTAGATATTGTTTAGGTGATGTATATGTGCTATTGTATGCTTAAGGAAATGCTTCTTATTGATATATTGCTTGATAAGTACATGTGATATGTGTTATCATTTGTGTGATCCTTAGTAAGGAAATTTCCTCCAATGAGTGTAAGCATCTTTGAGTTATATGTTGTTGTATTGGATGGATTTGGCTAATTGCATTGTTGTGATTAAGTTGTATGTATGCATGTAGTGATGACGCACAATTTGAACGATGTAATTGATGTACAGATGACACGATACTCCGATGCATTTTCTTGGAAACAAATACGATTTGCGAAACTAGAGTATGTAGGTTTTGAATGCGGTAATTATAAAAGGGATCTCCAACGGAGCCTCGTAGCAAGGTTGAGATTTTCAATAAAAAAGGAATTATGTTTTCAACTCAAAGAATTTTCAAGAAAGAAAAAGGGGTTTTCAAAATAAATAACTAAATGAATGAATAGCTAAGTTCCAATAAAATCAACAAAATAAAAAGATGACACTAGATTCTTAGCAAGGGTGGTTTCTAGTAAAAAGAAAAAGAAAGGGGGGTGTTTCAAGCAATCATGCGGAGAGTTTTAAAGAAAATGAGATTAGGGAGGAAGTGGTTGTCAATACATCAATTACGATCATATAAATTGTGGCATTAAATCACGGACACTTCTTGCAAGTGCAACCGAGGATAGTTGGATTTTGTGTAAGCATACAATCATAAGATATCGTTTACCTAAACTAGATGGTTGTTTCCTAGTGTCACTAGATGGTTGTTTCCTAGTGTCGAGTATTCGCGCGTTGGCCCTGGCCTAAAGGGCGATTACGAACTTAAGGTGCATTGTAGAGGCGTGTATCTTTGGAGGCGTTAGTCGGCTCGGTGTCACATCTCCCATTGGTATGGGTATACAAAAGTTGTTGTGGTAGGTTGCCTTTTATCCTATTGGTATAGGAATTAAGCCGTAATAATTCACGCCGACTACATCCATATCGACTAGATGCATTTATGATGTTGTTGAACTACATGTTGAAGTGTTATGTTTCTTATGCTATGCTATACTGTGTTCATGTATAATTCATTGGTATGATGTGATTAGTATACATGTTGTTAGCGTTATATGTTTTGTTAAGAAGATGACCCTTGCCCGTGGTTCTTTCAATTCAATGAATGTAACCCAGATGATGGAGACTGCGGATTGTTTGAGACTACTGCCGAGCGTAGTCGAGGATAGTCCTACATGGCTATTTGCCTTGCATAGTAGCATGGTGAATTTACCGGGGGGCCTAGTAAGTGTAGTAGTGCTCCGACCAGCTATAAGGTGTCAAATGCTTTAATCACAATGTTGTAATAAATGCTTTATGTTTCAAGACTTGAATTATTTTATGTGTACGTCTTAATTAAATTCCTTTGCATGGTTTGGAGAGTTAGACATGATAATGTACTTTCCACCGCCTTCGAAAATGCCGTAATACTCTGGTTGCGAATTACTTAAGGGAGTTTGAACAGGAAAAAAAAATAGACTCACATTTTTAGAAACCATGCAACAGCGTATTCCATTTTCGGAAGTACTTTGGACTGTCGAGATTAATATGTAGTTTAGTAGCGCTCCAGAAATAGGGTTTTACATTAGGTCCCTAAAAGGCCTAAGAATTACTCACTTAATCCTATATGGTTCACATCTAGTGATATAACATGATACAAGTTCAAGTCATTCAAGTTTTCAAACTTTTACTAACTCTACACACTTAGAAAATACCTAAACCAGAATTTACCAATTGGAATAGTGTTTTTACCAAATGAATAGTGTTTAACTTTGAATCACTTTTCAAACCACTAAAACATGTCACAAAATTTTAGAAACAACTTTATTACAAGTTCAAAACAATTCTTGAAACATAACCCAAATCTTTTCCCAACATCATGCTTCTTTGAAATGTTTTGCTAAACCAAATCATCAACCATTTTTTCCAACTATCTTAGGCACAAAACAAGTCAAGAACAAGTTACAAAACTCCCTTGAAGGCCACAGTTTCTAGGGGTCAAAAACAATTCCAATTTTTCAAATCTTTAACTCCTAAATCATACAAATTTTGGTACATCCAAACATCTTACAAAAATCAAGCTTCTTTACCACTTTAATACAATTAAAACCAAGCTAAAACACCCTCAAAATTAGTTCTTAAACCACTGTTTTGAGGCTCACAAAACAGCCCCCAAATTCATTTTGTTTCAAACAATTTTTTCAACGCTTTAAACTTACAAATCCTTATAGATTTAAAGTCCTAATCAAAAACCAACTTCCTAAACACTTTAAACACTTAAAAATCAAGTTAAAACATTCCCCAAAATCATTTTAGAGGCCACGGTTTTCAGCCCCTCAAGCAACCAAATTTATTTTTTTCAAAACTTTGTAAACATGCATATATGACTAGTTTCCAACTTATCAAGTATAACCCATCAAGAATCAACTCTAAAACAACAAACACCAAACAAAACCAAGGCTTAAAACAGCCCCTAGGTTTTGCCAGAGCAAGGTTAGGGTTTTCCAAGTTTTAAAATCAAGAACAAGCTAAGACATGGAAGAAAACAAGGGGTTATGAAGCTAATCATGCATTACTAGCCAAAACAAGCACTATAACTCAAAAATAACTCCTAAAACCTTCAAAACCCATAACATGGAACTCAAGAGAGATGAGGGAAGGTTCTTGGAGATTACCAAAAGATTAGGTGATGATTGAACAAGGATTGAGAAGGAAGGAGGCAAAGGTGGAAGCTTTATCACCAAAATCCTTCAAAACCCACAGTTTCTCTTTCAATTTTTTCTCAAGTTCTCCAACAATGGAGAAATGAAATGGGGCTGGTCATATGAGGAAAGAGAGCCACGAAATTTCAGCTAGGACATGGATGGAATAAATTTGTTCATTTAGTTGGAAACTAACCAAACTAGTTACAAACTAACTAAACTAACTAACTACAATTACAACTTAACCAATCATCATGCAACACTTGTCAGGGAAGGTTCAAAAGGATGATGTTCAGCTCCCCTAGCCCTTATCTCAATCGCCACTTGCCCCAAAATATCTAGATATTTTGTTTCGTCGCGTTCTCGCTCAATCGGGTGTGCAGCGTTACGCGTATATTAGGGTTTTATACCAAAAACTCCAAAATAAATCTAATAAATTATTCTATAATCAAAAATTATTAATCAACCAAAATGTCCCTAAAAGTATTAGAAGTATTTCTATGAATGTCGCTTTCTCGATTCTGAGCTAAAACGCATTTGTGATGCAGTTATAGGCATAGACACTACACTAAATATTTTCTGATGCCCAAAAATCCCAAACAAATTTCCAATAAATCATAAATATTGGAAAATGCTAATATCTCAAATTTTATAAAATTTGGATCACGTTTGGGCATATTTCAGTTAGAAACTCACCAAATACCCTAGTTATGGCAGAATTCGATAGAATTCTCGCAGCATAATAAAAACAGTAAATTAGTGAGGATCACTAATTTCAATTTCTCTTATCAACTAGATATTATTCAAATAATAAAATTATCAAGACAAAATCTTTAAAATAATAGTCATATTGAATGTGACGTAAAACAGACAATTAATACAATAACTAAACCATGATAATTCAAACTATGACTTGAAAATATTTATTAAATCCTAAAAATTATTTCCCATTCAATAAAATAATTTTCCTCAATCAAATGGACATTTTTCACATTTTTCAGGATTAATTCATATTAAAAACAGTATACGTCTAAATTGTCTGTTAATCTGAATTAATTACTAAAAGAGTAAATTGTTTACAATAATTCTTTGTTGTTCTTCGTACTTTTAACAAACCATTGAGGTGATCAATCCTATGATTTATTTCCAAGTAGTCGGAAACTATAAAATAATTTTCATAAAAATTGGGATGTTACATTACCACCTTCCTTAAAAAAAATTCGTCCCCGAAAATTAACTTATAAACCAAAACAAAATCAGAATCTGAAAAGTCATAACTTAACACTAAAAGCATATCTTAAATTTGAACTTTGATATTCGGTACAACATAATAATTATTACACTCAAATAGTTAAACACCAAAGCATACATTTTATTCATACATCAGTAACCAGTTAAAATACTACATCTTCAACTTAAACGTCTACAAAACACAATATTGCTCGTCCATGTCGAAGAAGTCCTTGCGAATGATGCCTTATTCTAAGCTACGATCTCTACTCCGTCACGAACACGGTCACAACGACACTGAGTTACGTCTTCATGCTAACACCAACGAAACTTCCCCAACACAAACATGCCTATACAACCACGTTTTAAACAAAAACCAACATTAAATTTCTCTAATTTTTTTTAAAACATCTAATTTCTAAAATAACACAAAGCAAGAATTGATTTTCTTAAAACCCATTGGATCTCTTCAAGACTCAACCATTCTCAAGAACACTATGGTTCTTTTGAGATTAGGTTTTTCATTGCCTTAAAATCATCAAGACATACTTAATCAAAACTGAAACTTAAATCAAACTTAAAGTCATCAAAATACACTTGGATCAAAATTAACACTTTCCTTAAAAGCTTTTAAACATCAACAACAACAAAATCACTAAGAACCTATTATTGGAACTTGAAATCCTTTTCGTTTTCTCAAAGAGCCTCACGACTTACACACACATACACTCAAATCCATTTCTCAAAATCATTCTACTCACACTCAAAAGTTTTTTTTGTTTTTTAACAAAAGATCAACACAAAAAATTTCTCTACAACTCCTAAATCACAATAAACAGCAAATCATCAAAAGTTTAAGTTGGAAAAACTTGAAATCCAACCTCACACATATAAATGTGGTCACAGGTTCATGCTTCCAATTTAATATTAAACATTTTAATTTTCACTTCAACACCACACACATAAACTTGGTTTTCCAACAATACAAGATCAACAGTAATTTTCTAATATCAATCTTCTCAACAACAATTCCGACAAAAGATCTTCAAAGGAAACTTGAAATCATCAACATTTTTTTTATATACAACCATAAGGAAGGAAAACTTTCGTTTATTAAATCATAATCTACAAGATCATCTACAATGACACAAGAATTGAAAGCAAAAGAACTAAAATACTAACCTAAAATCTCCTAGGAACCTGCGATTTGTAGACAAAACAAGAAAGAAGGATTTGCACGATCACTAAACACAAAATCACCCATAAAATCAACCAGCATAAATGCCAAATTGTATCTTCCTTTAAAACCATCTTAATGCTCATGGCTTGCAAGAAGAAGAAGATGAAGGTTTGGTTTTTCTCACACTAAAACTCACTAACACTCCACACTAAATGGACGAAAATTCCTCCCCCTAAATGTATTAAAAGGAACCGGCCAAAAGGTTAAAAGGAAGGAAAAGACTCACAAGAAAACAAGAAAGGAATCTTATGTTTTCTCTCCGCTAACATCAACACCAATAATAGACATATACTCTCCCATTATTATCGAGAAGGAATGATAACAAAGAAAGGAAGAAAAATGACCCCCACCTAAAGTTTTCACTTAGCTATCCATGTGTGTGAAGACAAAGAAAAGGTTGAATAGGATTTTGCAAAAATGTGTAACCAATAATCATCATGCACTATACTCCCTCCACTAACTCTCACCTACTCCAAAATGCTCTCTTGACTTAGACCCCACGGTCTCTACATCGGACTAATTTGCTGTATCAGGTGGTCGCATAATCGGTTGCTTGATTAGCGACAAATCACGTAAATTAAATCCCCATGAGAAATTTAGTTCGACGCGCACTAAAAATATTCGCAATAATAATACACTCACAAAAGTAATAATAACATATATCGTAATACCAAAAGTTTGTTAAAATTTGGACTTTGGAATCTAATATAACAATAAAATACGTCACAGAGTCAAAGCACTTATGTGGTCTATACTTAGAACCACACACACACCATAATACATATAATATGATAATTTAAGCGTCTCCTACGAATAATCTCTATTGTAAATCTCGGTCCGCTCATAACTCTGTTGTGTCGCGTTTTCTGACATGAAGTCTTCAGATGATAAGTTCTCCGCTCCGCTTAGTGTGTAAACACGTTCCTTAGTGGCTGATCTTGCAGCTCCAACATTGTTGCCAGAAGACTCAGCTCGTGGTACTTTGCAGTCTCTAGACAGATATCCCAATTCCTTGCAGTTAAAGCATAACCTTTCCTTGGTTGGTTACTGTTAACGTTGTGCTCTTCATCTTCACCGTTGAAGTAGTGTGTAACACCCTCTCACCTAATGAGGGCATTAACCGCTTAATAAACTGAGATTAGGAGTAATCATGGAAATTTTTTCTCTTTGACCGAATAAAACATCAGAGTGCATGACATAATAATACAATTAAATCCTCCAAGAGACTTTCATTAAGTATTACAACCCTTTTCTTTTAAATTGTAAAAGACTCAAGCTAGAAAGACTCGACTCGTGATCCGGTATTCGAAGTATCGCGTGCCGGTAAGACCGAGCACAGCTTCATGCTCTAAACTATCCAATAAGCTTGTACCTGCAAACAACGCCCCAACATAGTGAGTTTACAAAAACTCAGTAACACAGACTTTAATTAAAAACCATTCACCGTTGTTTTCAGCTATACGTGGTGTGCTACGTATAGAAAACTCCTCCCATAAAAGCACAATAACTAACATCCTTGTCAGACCATAATACTACATCCAATAGTAAAAGATTAGACATGCATATTGCAATTCCTAACAATACAAACATTATAACTTCATAATAAAGAAGTCTATAATGTTACCACAATCCAATAGGCATTTAAAATACACAATGAATCCAAGAAAGTATAAAATAGACTCTCAATGGAATTCCTCAATACACAGTATACAATGAATCCAAGGGAGTATAAAATAGACTCTCAATGGAATTCTTCGATAAACAGTACACAATGAATCCAAGGAAGTATAAAATAGACTCTCAATGGGATTCTTCAATAAACAATACGCAATGAGTCCAGGAAAGTATAGCAGTGACTTTCCATGGAACTCTTCAATAAACAATACACAATGAATCCAAGAAAGTATAGAATAGACTTTCAATGGAATTCCTCCAACTCAATTCCGCCGTACCTTATAACAGCACGAACCGGCATTAGTCATACGATCAGTTGCAATACACTCATTCAATATACAATACTCAATAAATTAGAGCCATCATTGAACACAATCACATCATTAACTCAATTGTCCTATAAGTATTTTACTTGTTTAATCACTTATACAATCTCCCATAAGTTCATAACAATATGCAAGGTTAAACCAAAGGGGAAAGGATTTCAAAAACAAAAGCGAAAAACTGACTAAAAATTAAGCTTAAGCCAAGCGGCTCGCTCGTATGAGCTCATCTCATTTCGAGATTTTTTAAGCTAAAATCTGCGAAATTGACCCCTGACAGCGGCGAAGGTCGCTTCGTAGCGATTCCTGCGGCTCAGTGAGTTTAGCAGAGTTTTAAACATCCAAAACTCATATTTTCAACCCAAACCTCTTTCAAGACTCAAACCTTGGTTCTAATCAACATCATAATCAATCAAATAACACCCAAACAAGACAACAAATGGATTTGTTACAATCATCCCAACATACATTCAAGCACTACAACAAAAACAGGATTTAGTGGCAGTTGCTTAGCGGCGGTTAAAGACCGCCGCGAGTCTCTGGCGGTTTTATTGCGACTGCTGGCGGTTTAGACTGCCCCCATAATTTTCGTAAATTTTTTACCCTTCTCCCATATTTGCAATTGCTGAAGCTAATTAAATTAAATGCTAGTGGCGGTGGTAACCGCCCTTAACTTTGTTGGATTTTTTATCTGCCTCCTTGTTTTTCGCTCGTTTTATCTGGCGGGTTTATTTTTCGCTCGTTTTTATTCTCGCTCCGAAAACCAATGAATTTTTAAGTTTCCCTATTTCTCTTCCCTCACCAGCTTATCTCTGAGATTGTGGCCGCTCCCCTCTTCCCGTCGAACACTTGGTGCAACTCGTTGAAACGCTTCATCTTACCGAGAATGTCAAGAATCTCGTTGTAGACATGAGAACTGGGTGCATACTCGTTTGATTTGGAGGCCCAGTTGAAGAAGACGAACGCGTGTCTCCAATCGGAACGGTGTCGTTGCAGCACGTCGAGAACGAGGTCGTCGTTTGGGTGAATCCCGCACAGGTCGAGAACGAGGTCGTCTTGCTCGGTGGGTTTGTCCCTTCGGAACTTGAGAAGGTTCTGGATGAACGAAGCTGGTGGTGCATCAGGATGTGAATGTAGGAACCGAGTCGTTTCAACGATTCCGAGGAAACGAAAAGGGGACTGTGATGGGGTTAAGGTTTTAGGATTTGGGTTCCATGGGTATATGAGATTGTTGAATAGGGTTCGGTGAGCTCCTCTTCCCTTCAGGTATGAGATTCTCTTCTTTTATCCTTCCTATTTTCTTTCTCCTGTCCCCAATTGCTTCATTCTTTGAAATCCCCTTCCGCCGTCGACCCTCGAAATCCCCCACGCCCTGAAATCGCCGTCGCGAAAAATGGACACTTCGGCGCTGCTGCCTTTCATCGTTTCGAAGCAGAAGGAGTTTCTCAAGAGCAAAACGGCATCGAAGCCTGGGGTTACGGATGGGAGATGGGCCTGGGGTTCATCGTGTCATTTGCTTTCTTCCCAATCATCACTCTGCACTCAAACGAATCAAAGGGACCATCCATCTACTTGCTGATGCTTCAACTTTCTTTTCTGTTCATTATGTTCCGGGATTGTTGTTTGGATGGACCAATGATATCCGTGTTTTGATATGCGATACTTGGCACGTTTTTAAAACTCTTTTATGTTCCTAAATGCCGATCTTTTGATGCATTGAAATCTTATGACTTGCGGTCGAATTCGATGTTGTGCTCTATGCTATCAATATTTGCTGCTGGTTACATTGTGAAAAAAAAAACAAAGCCAAATTGTATTACAGACCATACCTTCCTTTTTTGGTACATTTAGGTTCCAACCTAGATATGAGTGATTGGTACATTTTCATATATATAGCAACAGTGGCTCTGCTCTATGTATAACTATCGGGTTAATTTGCTAATTAGAGAGTTGGACATTGGATTTAGGATTGAGAAATGGGATTTGGTTGGGGCTATGATGATGGGAACTATGCATTGTTGTTGTTGTGAATATTTTGATGCTACTATGCAAAATGTTGAGTCGATGCTCTATCAGGAAGTTGAAAATCTATTGAAGTCTTGAACTATTTTTAATTTTAAGATGCATATGCTTGCATATTGTAATTCGGCTGAGCATGGGAAATTTGGGTAATTTAGTTTATCAAATTAATTTTGGAAGCTCTTCTTAATGTGTCTTTTTGGCATGGTTTTCCAACAGGAGGAATAAGAATTAGTAATTTAGTATAATGACAGATTTTTAGTGAATTTTTCTCAAAGAATTTAATGTTACTTGACGTTGTGGTTTTCTTTGATCAATTCTATTTTATGGGCTGTGGTTTTTCTTCCTTATTGAGTTTTGGTTGTGGGTGGTAACGAGGGAGCATCCATCAACGTAGTTTTCTTGTTGGATTCTGCTTTTTTTTTTGCATTATATCAATGTAAAACTTAGAAGGAAATATTTTAGAGATGAATGTAACAGTTTACAATAAGGATAATTATTGGATAGACGTGATGTATCAAGTAGTTTAGTTGTGGGTCAATAGGATTATGGTTTCAAAATAAACTTCCAGATCTACTACATCATTTTATGGCCAAAACAAAGTTTCTAATGTATCAAAAATCTCATAATCAATATAGTGAAATAGATGATGATATATTAGCAATTGCTTAATAGGTTCCAAAAAACCTAGTAAGAGAAGGCATTGTACTTTTATTTTTTTTTCTTTAGCACAATAAATGTTCATATATTCTATATAAAGCTATTCATATAAAACTATAACTCCTGGGTGCTCTTTCCTTTATTGTTCAGGTGTTCTCAGGTTTTTGGTTTCACATAGAGAAGACTGAAGCTGTTTGTATTGGCTAGGTGCTCTCTCTATAAGGTTTTTTTTTCCTATCACTCTTTCTCATTCCCCCAAGCGTGGATTTTTTTTTTTTTACAATGGTGTCCCCATTTTCTGGTTTGGGATTTTTTTGTCTTTGATAAAACAAGCATTCTTAGCTCAAATGTAAGGGGAAAAATGGCTTTTAGAGCCTGTCTTTCTAATAAAATCTTATTTCTGATTTGTTTATAATTTAATGAAAGAACAAATGTTGGTTTGTGTAATACAGTTTTTGGATGATCTTTGTTTATCGATTTTGATAGTAACATGTGCCTTATCTTTGTTATATCAATTTTCTATGGCTAGAATTTTTAATTTATGTGCTTCTGCCACTAAAGGGTTTCATAGACTGAAATAGTTTTGGATTTACACCCTTTATGATTTTATCCACTTTGCTAAATGATCATATATTGCACTCTTTATGAATGTGGGCTGAATTAGAACAAATATTAAGGAGGTTTGTTGTGATTTATAACTTTAGAATTAATTGCTAATTTGCTACCAGCCATTCTAATAATGATTGAATGTTTTTAATATGATAATGGCACCTTCGATTGTGTAGTTGCTTTTATTTAGAAGAAATATGTCTAATTATTTTTAATAAATATATTTCAATGAAAATATAAAACTTTAAATGCAGAAAGTATAAGCAAATTTCTTGCACTTATTATTTTTCTCAGGTTTGTTGTTTTTCTTATTTATTTGACTAATCCCCCAATTTAGTCCTTAAATTTACACCCTTTCTCCTATTTTCTCATGCTTATAATCAGATATGGATAAATCTTGGATTAAAATGCCACGCAATACACTCGAGTATAAGGCAGGATTGATAGGCTTTTAAAATTTGCCTTTCGACATAGCTCTAGTCTTGGGTAGAATATTATGTCCATGTAGCAAATGTGGCTTTACGAAGGAAGACTCCAGCAAAAGTGTATGACCACTTGTTATTGACACCATTTCCTCAAGGATACACTTTTGGTGTCGTCATGGGGAGACATTGTTGGGAGAACCTGCTGTTTGCCCTTCCGTAATTCAAGAGAATCCTGTAAATGAAGATTATGCTTCAAGGACTATAAATGAAGATCTGATGCAAGATATGATAAATGATGCATTTGGATTCTCTAGAATGTGTGCCAATGAAGTTCCCTTCCCATCATCAACCGAACATAGAGATGGAAGTGAAGGAGGTATGCCAGAATCACATCATGGAGCGACTGGTGGTGCTAAAGAGTTTTATGATTTGCTCAAAGACGGAGAACAACCATTGTATGATGTTGATATGCATAGTGTTGATTCTATACATCATATATTAGTGGATTAAATCAATGGCACCACTCAAATCGTTGTTACGAATCTATCATAAACATGTTTCCATCATGCACCTATAAACTCTCTAGTGATCATGAATATTGTACCCTGGATTGATCCTTAAGTTTCATAGTCCATGGATTAAAAAAAAATCCATATAAAAAAGAAAACCAATTTCTGCATCAATAAATAATATAATCATTTGAAAAATGAATGTAATCCTTATCAAAGTTTACTTTAGCATATTTATTCATTACTTTTGTCACTACTAAACTCTAGATCTATTAAACAAAAAATTATTAACCAAAAGAAATAAATGATGAAATACCATCTGATTTGAGATAGTAACATTCAAAAAGTAAAGGACATTTACATAACTTCAATGGGAAAAAAAAATAACATGATCACTCCAGAATCTAAAATGTGCTTACAGGAATAGCTAAGTTCACCTGTCATGGCTTACATGCTAATACCTAAATATTAACCACTTTATTCCAAGGTGACATGGTTAGTGAATGTGGAATAGTAAATAGGTTTCTATTATATTCCATGATTAGTTAACATATTCAAGTAGACACCCACCGTCATGAATAAGCTAGCATAGCCTAAGGATACTAATATTATCTATTTTCAGCACATATAAAAACAACAATGCTAGCACATAAACCTGGACTGATGCAACAACTATAAAAAATTTGGGAAAACTTAGCAAAACAACTATTAGTTATTAATAAATCAAGAGATTATCAAGAGCTATTTACTTAATTAACAGTCAAAACAACAATTTATTTGTGGCAATTGGCAAAGCACATAACTTTTTTTTACCTAAATAAGTTGAATAATTTCTTTTGCAATTAAATACCTCCTTTGAAAAATATGTGCAAAACAAAATAACTAAGTATCATAAGATTTTGTCAAAAAAACAAAAGTAAGTATCATAAGATCAGTGATTAATCAACTGATTTGTTTCATAACCTTCGAAAGAAACAATTGCATTCTAAAGACAAAATGGAAGAATTTAGATATGCTTACATTTTTTTAATGGAATATATGAATTCAAATCCATTACTGCGGTAAAAATACATGAGTGTTAGCAAAGCGTAATGGTATAATGGAGATGCAAAGCGAGAAGAGAGGTAAACATAATAGTAGAATACCTACGTTGAACAAACACGTTAGATTTAAAGAGTCAAGCAAGCGTGTAGAGCTGGGCAATCCTTCAAACATGATTCCTTTGGAATCATCTGAAGAAGCTTATTGCACCGATGAGTTTTCTGTTAAAGAGCTAGGCATTAAAATATCGGTTTTGCTTTTTTTAATAATGGAAATTTGGAATGAAGATGAATTTGGTAATGAACTTTCGGCTTTTGGAATTCTAAAAGTTGTAACCGTGTGGTTTAGTTTTAATATTATTATTATTACTTCCTGCATTTGGAATTCAAGGGATTGTAACAGTGGGGTGTAGCTGAAATCACATTGAAGTGAACATTTAGAAGGCAATCCTTCAAACATGCTAAAATGTGTTAGAGTCAAGCAAACAACATAGGAGAGTGGATATGAGTGTTTTAGATGTGCCACCTCAAAGATAAATTTGATGTGGCAATATTTGAATTACATGGCATAAGAAAGTATGAGGTGTCCTCGTTAGAATTCGTAGCTCTGTTTTTATAAATTATAAATAGATGTTTTGTGTATATGTCCCATCAACACTAGCATCCTTTAGTTTCAGTTGTTTATGTGGGATGTATTTATCCCTCTTGTATTAGATTGATTCCTTGAACTATTTATGAAATTATATGGATAAGTTTTTCATCTACGCTTTAGTGCTTAAGTAGGCTTTCTTTGTGGTCTGTCTTAGCTTTCTTAAATTGTTTAGTTTGGCAAAAGTGGCAGTTTTCCTTGCAACTCAACTAAAGTGGGCATATATTTGGGATTATGTTATGATTTGTTGGCTAAAATTGAGTATGTTTCTTTATAGAGACTGCATAATTTGTTTTCTGTTAGGCATCTGCTTATGCTCAATCTGGTTGGGCATTGAGAATATAACATAACCAAACATGGATATGGTCTTGATTAAATAGACTACTTTTGTTTTGCTGCTTTCACAGTTCCAATTTTATTGTTATTTTTATCAGTCAGGTCCTAATGTAAAACTATATTTAGAGAAATAAGTATATTACTTGATGTATCTGCTTTATGATTCTAAACAAAGTTTCTAATATTCCTTGTGCATAACTAGTGTTACATTGGTGCAGGCAAATAATTGACGGGTGGATGAAGTGGGAAAGCTAAGTGGCTATTTGGCTCGGGAAAATATTTATGTTTTCACTATTAATTATAAGAATATCATCTTGGCTATGTTGTTAATAAGGTAATGATTGCTATAACAACAAAGCTGATCCTATTTGCTTTTTTTTTTTCCCCGGTTTTTACGGTTGTGTTTATAAATACCTCACACACCCAAACAAAAATAATATTTTTCAAGTGATCAAGTTAGTAAACTGATTTGCAAAAGGTTGCAATATTCAAGATTGGTGGCTAAAGGGATGTTGCATCTGTGATTATTGTGTAATTTTAATGGTGTATCATCAGATACAAACCTTTTGATTTATCATGCATCATTTGAAGAATAGAGGTATATATTTGGGATTATGTTATGATTTGTTGGCTAAAATTGGGTATGTTTCTTTATAGAGACTGCATAATTTGTGTTTCTCTATATGGTTTGGTATAACTCGTGTAGTGGGCATATATTGTGTGAAACTCTCTATGTCATGGACTATAATGAGCTTGAACTTCTATTTTTCTATTTCAATATTGCATTCTTCATAGTATTTGCCCCTATTAACAATTCTTTTGTTGCAGGCTGATTGTGTCAATTTGAAGGCTTTTGAGGTTCACATTGGGTTTGCTGGAGAAAAGAGAAGTTACTGTTGTTTTCCATCATGTATTTTGTTAGTCCTTTGCATCAATCAATATCTGATCCTGTAGGTTTAGGTACATCGTAAATGGAGGTTTTGTTTGATGATACGTTATGTAGAAAACTTGTTTTAACTCCTTTCCATTTGACTCTCTTTTTTGGGGTTGGAGGCACTTCAATTAGTAGATTATATACCTTTAGGTCTTGCAGGATTTAACAGTGGCAAGTGGGACTTTATGTTTTTTGTTATCATTGATATGTTTTCTTCAATTTTCTATCTTGTATAAACTTTTATTCTTTTGAAATTTAGTAGTTGGCCAACTTTTATCCCTTTGTTTTTCTATATGACAAGGAAACATGTTGAAACAAACATGTGCAAGGAGCTCTTTTTTTCTTTTCTTTACTTATTAGCCAATAAAATAAGGTTTTTTTAATATATAAGGAGGGTTATTGTGGCTTTGATCAAGAGAGCTGGCAAAATAGTGGCGAAAGAACCAAGAAAACTTTTGAAAAGTCATTAGTATGTAATAAACTACTAATTAGGCAAGTCAGAATGAAATACAAAAAAAAAAAAAAACACGGGTCTAACTTAGTGGCGGTTTTACCCGCCACAAAAACTTTAGTCACCAGAAACAATGAACCCAAGCGCAGAATACTGTGGCCGTTAAAACCGACGCGAAGCAAAGACTTAAAGGCGGTTACAACCGCCACAGACAATTTAGGCGCCAAACATAACAGAAATGGAGGATGGGTTTTGTGGCGGTTGGAACCGACGCCAAGCAAAGCCTTAACGGCGGTTACAACCGCCACAGACAATTTACGCGCCAAACATAACAAAAATGGAGGATGGGTTTTGTGGCGGGTGGAACCGACGCCAAGCAAAGACTTAAAGGCGGTTGCAACCGCCACAAAGAATTTAGGCGTCTAACATACAGGAACGGAGGATGGGTTTTGTGGCGGTTGAAACCGACGCCAAGCTATCACTTAAAGGCGGTTGGAACCGCCACTAAAGTTACTGGCGGTTGTACCGGCGGTTGCTGAAAACGACGCTGAATGGACTTGTGGCGCCAATTTTAGTGGCCTTTGATAAACCGCCAGTGAATTTTATTGTGGCGGTTGAAACCGCCACTAAACGAAACCTTTGACCGCCACTATTCTCAAAGTATGGTGTAGTGAAGTCCAATGTTGCAAAAACCCATTTTGGTGCAACCTTGCTGCACACACACTTTTCCATTACACACATTCATGCAAGTTTAAAACTAACATCAACCCAAGAATCATATCATTTAGTTAAGGATATTAAACAACAATCCTAGCACACCCTAATTGGGAGTTTTGAGAGGGGAATCTATGTTACCTTTGAGCTACCAAATGCTTTGGGGTAAAAACCCCCAAATTAGAACCCTAGGTTTTTGCTTCAACTTCCATTAAAGATCCTTCTTCAAGCTTTCTTCTCCTTTGAGTCTTGCATCCTTCTTCTTCTTCTTCCATTCGAGTTCCTTTCCTCCATATCTCTCTCAATTTCTCTGCTTCTTTCTCTCTCTCGAGCTCTCAGCCCATCTCTCTCTCTATTTTCCCTTTCTTTCTTTTTCTGGACAGGGGGTCACGATGGAGGGGTGAAGAGGAGAAAAAGAGTGTTCTAGGTTGTGTGAGGTTTAAGTGAGGAGTATGGTGGAACACATGTGAACATTATTCAAAAATAAGACTTAAAAGTCTTCTTTCTAAATTTCTTAATTATTCTACGATCCTTAATTAATCATTGCGTAATTTTTATCAATTAAAACTACTCCTAATTAATTAGTCTCACAATTCCTATATTATTGGATAAAATTACCATTTTACCCCTTAGTTTCTAATTGGTTTTAAATTACTAAATTAAGGCAATGAACCATATTTAATCCTTAGGGATTAAATCTCGTTTTCACTTAGGATTTCCTAATAATTAGGCTTAGGGGATTTGGGATGTTACATTACTCTCCACCTTTTAGGAATTTTGTCCCCAACATTCGATATACCTTCTAACCTCAACCTTATGTAGGATCTATTCTCTGAGCTCCCGCTACTAACTCGGATTCTACGCCATTCCAAACGGGTAGACTCCTTACTCCTTCTTATGCTTAAAGCATCCTAAGTTCACCCAAAGGCTTTTCCGAAGCAATAACGGACAGGGTTCCTTCGACTAGAGGTCTCCCACTGTCTCGTCATTCAAAGAACACGTTATGTTGTATCGGCCTGGGTCCTCTGCTAGGCTATAATTAGGCCTCTGAACCCGGCTACCCGCTCTGTTACACATAGGATGTACTCCCCCCTTGAGGGTGCAAAACTCTTGCAAGATCGTCACCTTGAGTAAACTTATGACACTTTTCGAAAAATTGTCATTTACAACGCTCCTTCAGGCGTTATAAATGGAAATTTCTCGACAAGCACCTTTCCTTAAACTAAGGGAATTGGCACGTCACTCTTGTCCCCTTATACTAAGTCTTAGTTAAAACTTGGTTTAGCGAACAAAAACTCTAAAGTTACTTAACTTCTAAAAGATGTTCGTCGATTAGACTGATCCGATTCACACTAATCGGTTATAGACTAGGCTTCAACCGAGTGATAGATCTCATTCGGTCGGAAACGCAGTTTGTAAATGACTAGATGGACTCACATCGAATCTAACTTAACGAATTACTCGTATAAATTAATAACTTTAGGCTTCCACTAATCAAACCACACCCATAATCTTACGCTTCTGATTGGAGTTTCTTACCTACTCTCTGCAACTTGTTATATTTATTCCCCTATTTGGTTCAACTGGATTTCAAATCGGGAACCCAAGCCGCCATGACTGATAACAACATGGGTCTACTTGTCTGTCGCCGGGTCTAATAACCAATTGACCAACAATCATTTAAAAAGATAATTTCTTAAAATTCTTGGGAATAATCTATCTCATTGACCTTGAACTACCTTTACGGACCTTTCTAAATCATTGGGAATCCAAACAAGGATTAATATCTACAAATGAGCTAATTGCCCAGAGAATTTGGTGGTTTTATCAGTCGGTCCCGGACTAGGTCTTATTCCAAATAAGTTTCTTATTTAGTTAAGATAGAGTTCGTAACTGGCCAAACGAAATCACTTTACCCACTGATCAATTAGATCTAATGCGTACATTAATACTTTTAGGCTCCTCGCTGATTTAGCTTCACCAACACTACTATAGTTCAAGGACTATGATCTATTACTCCCCCATAGGCTAGTAGTGCCACTAAGGTCACTATAACTAGAAGGCTTAGGGTTCATTTACCTTACTAGGTCTTAATCCCTTGAAGGTTCCCTGCTTCTGACTTAGGCGTTAGAAAATCTAGCCTATCGCCATCCCTTTTGATTCAAGAAACACTAAGGTAACTGAATTAAAAGTCCTATCGGTCCTATAAAAGGCTTCGAGTTTCTCAACCAATCTAGGATCCATTCATAGTGGTTAGGCCAAACAAACTTGATTAATTAACAAGTGTTGGAAACCTAATCAGTTATAAATGCCCATCCTAGTTGATCAAAACCTTGATGTTAAGAATCCTCACTTATCAACCTTTATTGTCATTGAACTAATGAATCGCAACAAAGAATTGATAATGAGTGCTAGGCCGCACTAGACTCAAAATATCCAAAGTGACCTTCG
Source organism: Calophaca sinica (assembly GCA_037113605.1). Taxonomy (NCBI): domain Eukaryota; kingdom Viridiplantae; phylum Streptophyta; class Magnoliopsida; order Fabales; family Fabaceae; genus Calophaca; species Calophaca sinica. The sequence continues at coordinate 86,144,896 of CM073731.1, forward strand.
CATTTTCCTGCCTCAGAAGTACCTCTTAATAAAACCTAATAGGATCATGAAGCCTAAGCAGACATGTTATTACTAGGAATTATCATGCTACTAACATATCGTACCCAGGGTGTACACTGACCAATTAGTGATCACAATCCCCTACTCGACTCTCGAACACGGATAAGGGATACAATTACTCACTCACGTATATTCGCTAGCCGAGCCAATCATTACTTCGAAATCCCCTCCGTGGAGAGAGAGATGAATGAAACCCAAAGTATATATCGATGTGGGGTTGACAACCAACCTTTTCTCCCACCCAAGGGATCCGACATTTCAAACATTACACACAATAGTATAAATTTTAAACATACCAATGTTTACTAAATTCATTCTGCACATAACAATACTATTGATTCATTTTTAACAACAGACAAGAATGAATTTAGTATAGCAGTAAATTAATAAAACACTGTGCACGAAATACTTAAATGCTTAAATCCCAAACCAGGCAAAAGAATGTCAAAATTTCTAACATTATAATCACCAAGTTCAACCAACCATTAGCAAGTTAGGATTAGCTACCTATTGGTTATCCATCATGCAAGGAGTAATTCATTACTTACATGTTACCAAACAGGAAATATAGATTTATACCTATAGATTCCAAACACAATTAAGTGCAATCTCATCATTAAGCATACATGATTTCTATCACCATTTAATTAAGCACCATACATCCAATTATCATGACAAACAATATGCTGATTTTTCTCAATTTTCAATCCCTAGCCTGGCATAAATTCAGCTCATGAAAAGAATTGAAAATGATTAATGAAAAATTCAAAGTGAAAGAAACTCATTCATGTTTACCAATTTACAACATTTGCAATGACTTTCAACTTTGTGTTTTCAAAACTTAAGCTTTGGCTTCATATGTAAGAAATTCAAATAATTTATTTGTGGGTACTTTCCAATACCAAAACATAATCATAAGTATGTAAATACAAGAATTAGCCATCGACAAATCCAGTAATCCATACATTACAGGCGATACTAACAATGTTATGAATTAGCTTGCACAATGAGTTTGCATTTATTAATGATAAATGAAACTTAGTTACTACTGTGAATAAGAGAGTAGAGAAAGGATTCCACATCAATAGACAAGCAACCTACCCTATTATCACACCTTACACAAAAGCCCCGGTACCTCCAAGAGCATCCTTTCACACTCTTGCTAGTCCCGTGACTATTCTGATCATATAATCGCTCGTGCAATAACTCTCGTAACGAACTTCCATAGTAGCAGGGTTTAGCGTGGTCAACTTAACTCAACTGCGGCCAGGTATGCATCCCCGGACTTAGGCAGGATAAAGTGACGCACTGTCAGGCACTACAACACTCTGATCGGCCAGGTCTTATGCGCAGTGTGCACTACCTGAACTACCATTAGGCGATCAATACGATATTCTGAAACTATATGTATAAATACATACATATGTGAGAAGGTCTCGCAAACAAGAACAGACAAAAAAAAGAAATTATTATTATCTGCTAGTCTTCATTTTCTTCATTCCTTAGACAAATCCTTGAGGCGGCCTACCCCAATAATTTGTAAAAAGAACTCGGAGAATTCGGATTCACAGACACAACTAACACTTTCCTAAACCGGATCACTTCTAGACACACTAGACTCACAGTCCGAAAGGGTCGAACTGCTCTGATACCATAATGTAACACCCTCTCACCTAATGAGGGCATTAACCGCTTAATAAACTGAGATTAGGAGTAATCATGGAAATTTTTTCTCTTTGACCGAATAAAACATCAGAGTGCATGACATAATAATACAATTAAATCCTCCAAGAGACTTTCATTAAGTATTACAACCCTTTTCTTTTAAATTGTAAAAGACTCAAGCTAGAAAGACTCGACTCGTGATCCCAGATTCAAGTATCGCGTCTTGCAGAAGACCGAAACACGACTTCATGCTCTAAACTATCCAATAAGCTTGTACCGAAAACAACGCCCCAACATAGTGAGTTTACAAAAACTCAAGAATACACTTTAATTAAAAACCATTCACCGTTGTTTTCAGCTATACGTGGTGTGCTACGTATAGAAAACTCCTCCCATAAAAGCACAATAACTAACATCCATGTCAGACCATAATACTACATCCAATAGTAAAAGATTAGACATGCATATTGCAATTCCTAACAATACAAATATTATAACTTCATAATAAAGAAGTCTATAATGTTACCACAATCCAATAGGCATTTAAAATACACAATGAATCCAAGAAAGTATAAAATAGACTCTCAATGGAATTCTTCAATACACAGTATACAATGAATCCAAGGGAGTATAAAATAGACTCTCAATGGAATTCTTCGATAAACAGTACACAATGAATCCAAGGAAGTATAAAATAGACTCTCAATGGGATTCTTCATAAAACAATACGCAATGAGTCCAGGAAAGTATAGAAGTGACTTTCCATGGAACTCTTCAATAAACAATACACAATGAATCCAAGAAAGTATAGAATAGACTTTCAATGGAATTCCTCCAACTCAATTCCACCGTACCTTATAACAGCACGAACCGGCATTAGTCATACGATCAGTTGCAATACACTCATTCAATATACAATACTCAATAAATTAGAGCCATCATTGAACACAATCACATCATTAACTCAATTGTCCTATAAGTATTTTACTTGTTTAATCACTTATACAATCTCCCATAAGTTCATAATAATATGCAAGGTTAAACCAAAGGGGAAAGGATTTCAAAAACAAATGGGAAAATCTGACTAAAATTCGCTTAAGCCAAACTGGCTCGCTCAGCGCGAGCTCGCTCAGCTCAGGATTTTCGCTTAAGCTAAAATCTGCAGATTGACCTGACAAGAATTGAAGGTCGCCAGCGATTCTCGCTCAATGAGTTTAGCGTAGTTTTAAACATCCAAAACTCATATTTTCACCCCAACCCTCTTTCAAGACTCAAACCTTGGTTCTAATCAACATCATAATCAATCAAATAACACCCAAACAAGACAACAAATGGATTTGTTACAATCATACCAACATACATTCAAGTCCAATGTTGCAAAAACCCATTTTGGTGCAACCTTGCTTTACACACTTTTCCATTACACACATTCATGCAAGTTTAAAACTAACATCAACCCAAGAATCATATCATTTAGTTAAGGATATTAAACAACAATCCTAGCACACCCTAATTGGGAGTTTTGAGAGGGGAATCTATGTTACCTTTGAGCTACCAAATGCTTTGGGGTAAAAACCCCCAAATTAGAACCCTAGGGTCTTGCTTCAACCTCCATTAAAGATCCTTCTTCAACCTTTCTTCTCCTTTGAGACTTGCATCCTTCTTCTTCTTCTTCCATTCGAGATCCTTTCCTCCATAACCCTCTCAGTTTCTCTCGCTTCTTTCTCTCTCGTGTTTCTCTTTCTACCATCTCTCTCTCTCTATTTTCCCTTTCTTTCTTTTTTTCGACAAGGGTCACGATGGAGGGGTGAAGAGGAGAAAAAGAGTGTTCTAGGGTGTGTGAGGTTTAAGTGAGGAGTATGGTGGAACACATGTGAACATTATTCAAAAATAAGACTTAAAAGTCTTCTTTCTAAATTTCTTAATTATTCTACGATCCTTAATTAATCATTGCGTAATTTTAATAAATTAAAACTACTCCTAATTAATTAGTCTCACAATTCCTATATTATTGGGTAAAATTACCATTTTACCCCTTAGTTCCTAATTGGTTTTAAATTACTAAATTAAGGCAATGAACCATATTTAATCCTTAGGGATTAAATCTCGTTTTCACTTAGGATTTCCTAATAATTAGGCTTAGGGGATTTGGGATGTTACATAGTGCGTCTTCAGCTATCGATGCTTGTGATTCCCTCTCCTGCCCATTATGTAGACATATCCTCCAGTAGCTGGGCACGCTTCCTCCGCAGCGTTTGCAGTTGATCCACCTTTGGCAACTGACAGTCCTTAGAAAAGTGTCCCGGCTTCTTGCAGTTACAGCATAGTCGGTCCTTCGATGAGCATTTATCTGACAAGTGTTCCTTGCTTCCACATTGGTAACAGTGCAACTTCTTCTTCTGGCCATTCCCAATAGCCTACGCTATAGAACAATCCTAATTGTGGTCGATTCTTGAGGATGGAAATAAGGTACTCCTTGTTGTTGTCTTCCTCTTTGCCCTTTGCCCTTTGCCCTGAAGATCTGGCCTAACTGGCACTCCAATAGCTCGCTCCTCTGTTTGCTGTCTTAGCCAATCGTGTTGATTCTCCGCGGCAATCTGTTGGATAACAGCAGTTGCCATCCCAGCTATCACTTGGATTACGTGATTCACATCTAACTTACTAGCTCTAACAAAAAGTCTTGTTTGCCCCGAAGGCATCGAATTTTTACAAAGTAAACTAACTAAAATCCCCACAACAAAATCAATCGTCTGAGATGATCGCACACAATTTCACACAATGTCACATATGTTTCAACTAGGAAACATTACAAACAATCACAAACAAAGTTCACATAACCTAGGCATAACAAACTTATACCCGACAATTCCCAACAATCTAGGCCAGCTTAGACAAAGCGGTCCGATTAGAACCGAACTGCCCTAATACCACTATTGTAACACCCCGTACCCGGAGCGCTACTGTGCAACCTAATCTAATGCTGAAAATATTTGATGCTTGTATGCCTTCAGTTAGAAAGTACTCTTATGTATTTTGCAATGGAAAATAGGAGTAATTTTTTTTTCTTTTTCTTTTTCTTCCCTTTTGAAAACCCTTTTAAAAAATGAGACATAAAGAGTACTACAATTTCCTAAATAATGCAAAATCATTCTTTTGCACATATCAGAGTATAACGCATCACAAAATAATACTTCACATAACATAAAACATAACATAATCATTTTGCACTGAGGTGAGGCTTTCTGAATAGAGTAATTACAAAACAACAAAGAGAAAACACTAAGCTACGCTGGCCAACAACTATAACTCTTACTGGGAAACAGTTCAGCAAGATCAAAACATGAAACATTCAGAGGAATCTTCCTCCACTGGCTCAATCTTCAACGCTCCTGGAAAGACGAAACTACAGCAGCTATGGAGCTCCATCTGGAAGTGACATCCATAGGGATATCCAATCCAACAATAGTGCAAGGGTAAATTCTTTGTCCACGAGTTTATCATAGGCTATGTCGCATGCAAACAATATATACATATATAATACAACAACATGCTTTTATATACATATACATACTTAATAGACCGCACGCATCATCATGGTATATCAAGCATTGCATGTGAGCAGACAACTCAACCAGCAGATCAACAATCAAGTCACCACAATATCAAATAATTGCATGTGAGCAAACAAATCAACCAAAAGATCAACGATCAAGTCATCACATATCATAAATGTGGTTAGCTATGCATGTCAATGCAGTATGACTAGTTTGTGTATACACCTACAGCCTTAATAGGCCAGCAGTATGACGAGGAGTTTTCCCAACGTCCGAACAATATAGCCATACATTAGGCTTGCCTTAAGTTAGGCTTGCTACACATTAGGCAATGCAGTGTCAACTCGTCTTTTGAAGTCTTTAAGACAAATCAAACGCTCCGAGTGACATGATGACTCGTCTTTTGAAGTCTTTAAGACAAATCAAACACTCCTAGTGTCTATGCTCAATGGTCAGTACACATCCAAACAAATTCTTCAATATGGCATGCTCACCGTAGGGAGCGCCCGAGTAATGTTTTAACTAATCAATAATATTTTTCATATTCTAAATCAATATCAAGTTCCAATTGAATCCAACATGATTCAAGGAAAACAATACAATTCATAATACCATGCAGGGCCAAGAACATGCCACAAAGATTTCGTGATAAAGATATAACAATTTATCATGCTACAACATGCTACAACATTTTAAAACAGCATACAGTAGTACTACAAGTACTTTCACGCAATAAGTCAAACAATCAACCCAAACAACACAAAAGGCGAAAAGCCCAAACTCATTATGTAAGAATTTCCCTTACCTTGGGCGCTTTAACAATCCACGCTAGGTAATTCGAAACTATCATTAAGTTGCACCTCGTGCGTACCTTAAGCACGAACCTTAACAACACAAACTTAATACAATTAGACCCCAAAAATACAAATCCTAGACCCCTAGGACAGCCACGGTTTTAGGTCCCTAAAAGGCCTAAGAATTACTCACTTAATCCAATATGGTTCACATCTAGTGATATAACATGATACAAGTTCAAGTCATGCAAGTTTTCAAACTTTTACTAACTCTACACACTTAGAAAATACCTAAACCATAATTTACCAATTGGAATAGTATTTTTACCAAATGAATATTATTTTGCCAACTTTGAATCACTTTTCAAAACACTAAAACATGTCACAAAATTTTAGAAACAACTTTATTACAAGTTCAAAACAATTCTTGAAACATAACCCAAATCTTTTCCCAACATCATGCTTCTTTGAAATGTTTTGCGAAACCAAATCGTCAACCATTTTTTCCAACTATCTTAGGCATAAAACAAGTCAAGAACAAGTTACAAAACTCCCTTGAAGGCCACGGTTTCTAGGGGTCAAAAACAATTCCAATTTTTCAAATCTTTAACTCCTAAATCATACAAACTTTGGTACATCCAAACATCTTACAAAAATCAAACTTCTTTACCACTTTAATACAATTAAAACCAAGCTAAAACACCCTCAAAATTAGTTCTTAAACCACTGTTTTGAGACTCACAAAACAGCCCCCAAATTCATTTTGTTTCAAACAATTTTTTCAACGCTTTAAACTTACAAATCCTTGTAGATTTAAATTCCTAATCAAAAACCAACTTCCTAAACACTTTAAACACTTAAAAATCAAGTTAAAACATTCCCCAAAATCATTTTAGAGGCCACGGTTTTCAGCCCCTCAAGCAACCAAATTTATTTTTTTCAAAACTTTGTAAACATGCATATATGACTAGTTTCCAACTTATCACGTATAACCCATCAAGAATCAACTCTAAAACAACAAACTCCAAACAAAACCAAGGCTTAAAACAGCCCCTAGGTTTTGCCATAGCAAGGTTAGGGTTTTCCAAGTTTTAAAATCAAGAACAAGCTAAGACATGGAAGAAAACAAGGGGTTATGAAGCTAATCATGCATTACTAGCCAAAACAAGCACTATAACTCAAAAATAACTCCTAAAACCTTCAAAACCCATAACATGGAACTCAAGAGAGATGAGGGAAGTTTCTTGGAGATTACCAAAAGATTAGGTGATGATTGAACAAGGATTGAGAAGGAAGGAAGCAAAGGTGGAAGCTTTATCACCAAAATCCTTCAAAACCCACACTTTCTCTTTCAAATTTTTCTCAAGTTCTCCAACAATGGAGAAATTAAATGGGGCTGGTCATATGAGGAAGGAGAGCCACGAAATTTCAGCTAGGACATGGATGGAATAAATTTGTTCATTTAGTTGGAAACTAACCAAACTAGTTACAAACTAACTAAACTAACTAACTACATTTACAACTTAACCAATCATCATGCAACACTTGTCAGGGAAGGTTCTAAAGGATGATGTTCAGCTCCCCTAGCCCTTATCTCAATCGCCACTGGCCCTAAAATATCTAGATATTTCGTTTCGTCGCGTTCTCGCTCAATCGGGTGTGCGGCGTTACGCGTATATTAGGGTTTATACCAAAAACTCCAAAATAAATCTAATAAATTATTCTATAATCAAAAATTATTAATCAACCAAAATGTCCCTAAAAATATTAGAAGTATTTCTATGAATGTCGCTTTCTCGATTTACGAGCTAAAACGCGACCGTGATGCAGTTATAGGCGTAGACAATAGACTAAATATTTTCTGACGCCCAAAAATCCCAAATTTTTTTTCAATAAATCATAAATATTGGAAAATGCTAAGATCTTAAGTTTTATAAAATTGGATCACGTTTGGGCATATTTATGTTAGAAACTCACCACATACCCTAGTTATGGCAGAATTCGATAGAATTCTCGCGGCGTAATAAAAACTGTAAATTAGTGAGGATCACTAATTTCAATTTCTCTTATCAACTAGATATTATTCAAACAATAAAATTATCAAGACAAAATATTTAAAATAATAGTCATATTGAATGTGACATAAAACAGACAATTAATACAATAACTAAACCGTGAAAATTCAAACTATGACTTGAAAATATTTATTAAATCCTGAAAATTATTTCCCATTCAATAAAATAATTTTCCTCAATCAAATGGACATTTTTCACATTTTTCAGGATTAATTCATATTAAAAACAGTATACATCTACACTGTCTGTTAATTTGAATTAATTACTAAAACAGTAAATTGTTTACAATAAATCTTTGTTGTTCTTCGTACTTTTAACAAACCATTGAGGTGATCAATCTCTATGATTTATTTCCAAGTAGTCGGAAACTATAAAATAATTTTCATAAAAATTGGGATGTTACACCTCGCACCACTACCGCTCCTGATAGAACCACCACTCCTCTGCTGATCTCTCTCCCTATCCATACTCTTTATCTCCATGCACTGCTCTACTAACTCTGGAAACCTAGCCTTCCTCAATGGCACCACAGCCTGACGTATCTCATACCTCAATCCATCCTGGAATCTCTGACACATCCATTGCTCACTGGGGTGTAAGCGGTAGAACTCCGAATACTTCAGCAGTGCCTCAAACCGAGTAACATAATCACCTATGGTCATATTACCCGGCTTCAAACTCTCTCTTTTTCTCTTTACGGTTCAACCTTGGAAAGAACTTCTCCAGAAAACTTTCTTCGAATAACTCTCAGTTCACAACATGTCCCTGTTCCTCCTACAACCTCTTCTTGCCCCTCCACCAAGACTCTACATTACTAATCAACATAAAAGAAGAAAAAGATACCTTCCTCTCCTCTCAGGTGTTCATAGCCACAAAGATCTTCTCAATCTCCTGAATCTATTTCTCAGCTCCCTCGGGGTTAAACTCCCCGTCAAACTGTGGAGGGTTTGCCTTCAGAAAATTTGTCATACCACTGTCATCACTCCTCTCTTCCCTCCTAGTCTGTGCAGCCTAAAACTGAGCATTCAGCTGTGCCTGCTGAAGCATAGATATTGCCAACTCCCTAACAGATCGCAGGGTCTCATCTGAACCATTTCCTCCTCCAACTCGAGAGGTCTCTCCATTTCTTGCTTCATTCACTCTTTCACGCGTAGATCTACCGCGACGAGCCATGAAGTCCTGAAAAAGAAATCATCAGCCCGAGGTTCATAAGATATAAAGAATCATAGAAGTATATGCCATATATCTTATGAATTTTAAACTTGTCACCTTTATTTAATGCAATAAAGATAACACGGACACTCTACCCAACTTCTAAGGATAGTTATATTCGGTGGGAATATGACTAGACTCAGCCAGAATCAACATCCTAAATGACCTTACCGTCCAGTTAGGGCCGAACTGCTCTGATACCACAAATGTAACACCCCACAGCCCTATTCATTCTTTATTCTATATAATTACCCTAACTCGCGTAATTAGTGTGGATAAAAATACGAAGGAATTAAAACTAAAACACAAATAAGACTACGACGCGCTACGGTGAAGTAAACTACGTGTCTCGCATGCACACACACACACACACACACATATATATATATATATATATCACAATATCAGAGTGCTAGTACGTAGTATAAGTCGTGTAGGTACAATCATCCAAAATATCATAAACCTGTGAGGCTAACCTGCTGCCTCGTCTAAACAAAACAACAAAATATAAACAGCATAAAGACTCCTGGCCAACTGAAAACCAAACACCTCAGCGAGGGGGAAACTGAGAGCTCCCACTCTGTGACCCCGCCCGCCTGAGAAATAAACGTCGGTAATCATGAGCTGTCATGTGACGAGAGGGGCCAGATGACTGGACACACAGTGGTGGCTGGCGGGTGGCACCGGCATCGGCTGAGGAGGCATCGGAGGATAACCTCCATAACCAAAGCCCAGTGGAAACCATGGTGCCTACCTCATCTGCGGAAAGGGAAGTCTCTGACAAATTTGGAAGTCTCCAGAGAAGCTGGCAATCAGTCGACTAGGAATCCTGAAGTAAACGAAAATGGTGCCTGTATAGATCACTGCTTGACGCACATGGTCAATCTCCTACCCCATGTCGTGGTACTGTATCTCAAAATCACCCCATACGGGGATCCTCGGGGTAGGAGCATCGACGGATGCACCAAGACGAACTGCTCCATGGGGTGAGGCTATTACTGCATCGTCCTCAACAAAGTCTAACATAGAGATAATACATATACAGGCAAACATATAAACACAGGGAGGCAAGAACAACACATCCATTAAAAAGCGGGAAATGCATAAGTAGAATGAGTGTTAGACAATCAATATAGGCAATCATATATATCACAATTAGAATCCAACTACCCTCTTCCAGTTACCCCATGTCTCTCAATGTGTTGTGTATCATGGCATCTTTTCTGTTACTATTGTCACTGTACTCTCCATTTAGGAATACTTAATGGCGAACCCCTTTTTTCGTTAGGGTTTCCCTCCCCCTTTCCCGTTAGGGACTCCCGTCTCCCTTTTCTGATAGAGCACGGGGCGACACTAGCCTAGTCCACGAGTTATTCCCCTTTCCCGTTAGGAATCTTCCTCCCCCTTTCCCGTTAGGGACGTCCGTTTCTCCCTTTTCTGATAGGGAACAGAGTGGATCTAACCGGCTAGGTGAGGTATCCCCCTTTCCCGTTAGGGATCCTCTCCACTTTGCATTCCCGTTAAGAATGGAATGGTTACTAATGCAATATCATGTATATGCTTCCAACACCTCATAATCATATGTCTCACATCATATTATGCACACATTCCCAAAATACCCTTTTAATCATATTAATTCATATCAAAAGCTATACTTAGTCATTTAGCATGCAAAGGCAACATACAACCCATATCCACACATAATGTACATTTAATGATGTTACCCTAAGCATGTTACTACTCACATAGAGCACATACAACACAACTTACAATTAAGCTTATTATCAGACAATCATATTTAAATAATAAATAAAGCCTATGTTGGCTGATGGGTCTACCACGCCTATCCTTAGATGTGGCACACCGTAACTCCTATCCTTAGGTGTTACTGACATTAAACCCTAGTAGGGCTTAGGTCACCCTACACATGCCAAACAGTCATTACTACTATACATAACCCAATGGAAGTATATTATTTCTCCTACCTGATATTCGAAGAACTGGGAACCACCAACGGATACCGAAACACAACTACGGACTCATGAGCAACCAAGCGAACACTCTCCACACTAAGTCCAGGTTCAGTCAGCACCATCCAAAGGCCAAGGATCACCCAAAAATTCCACCGAGCACGCCAGAATAACCCACAATTAACCGGAAACACAAAAATGCACTCAGATTAGAATTAGGGCAACTAATGAAATTACTAAAACACAAGGAAGATCACGACCAGAGCGGGCCACAAAGTCCAGAGGCTCAAATTTACCCAAAAACAACGTCAGACAAAATTTCACGATCAACCGGTGCCCGTACTATCACTAAAACCCTAAAATACGAAGAACAGTTAATGCGGGACATTCCAAACCATAAGGGAATTCACGAAATCATAAATTTAAACATGGAGAACATAGGCTCAAGTCTCTGTCTCGTGATCCATGGGATCCCTTCCGGGAGTTCCAGCAAAACCCTAGCCTGTTCGGTAACCGTTTGGTCAAACCGCGGTCCAAAGCACAGTCTGATTAGGGCTAGGAATTAGAACCACTTCAAGAATCAAGAACTACAATCTGATACCTTAGATGAACAGTGTAGGGTTATAGGTTTACCTCTACGAAATGGCGATCGGAGATAAGCCCGAACAGCAACAGACGAGTTTACACCGTCGGATTGATGAACTGATGATTGAGATTTCTTTGGATAATGATCACAAAGCTTGAAATGCTCAACAATGGTGATTCTCTGATTTAGAACACCCTCAGGTCGTGCTCATGGAAGAAGAATTGAAAAAAAAGGGATTAAAGGGATCAGAATGGCTTAAATAGGCAATTAGGTGTCATCGGTGCGCACTCCACGCGCGGCCTGTGTGACCTCTATGTCTCTGCGCTCTCAAAGTGCGCTTTCCAGCCTCCCACATGCGTCCTCAGTTGACTGGTGCGCTCCAAGTACGCTTGCGCGAATCTCACGCGCACTACTTCACGCTGAAGCAACTCCTGCATGCGTGCCAAGTGTCAATGCCATGGAACAAATGAATCACAGTGCACCACATGGTGCAGAAGGGACAGGCGTTGTTGGTGCACCATACACCAGCACGTGCCACGTGCACTCCATGTGCTTTTGTGTTGTCTAGTCCATTTTCGCACGATTTCTTCGATTATGACGTCCGTGCGGTCCAGAACTCGATACCCTAACACTTAAACATGATTCCTAACATAAGAGGACATCAAATGGACTCAAGAATAAAGATTCGAGGTCTCATTTATTCATCCAGAAACTCTCACTCGCCTAAGGGTACGAACGCACAAAAACCCTAGTTTTGACTCCGATTGTTCTCAAACTTTACGAGGCTTCTAAGACTCATACCAAAACCTTATCAAACACTATTCTAACCTCAAACAACACATCAAACCTCAAAACATACTTCCTAGAAAACACAGAAAACGAACACATTACCAAAAAGGTCAAGCAAATAGTCAAATACACACAACTCCCACCTAGGGCACACAAGTACACTTAATCACACATGATCACACACTAAACATGATTAGAAAAATGAGGATGTTACAATTCCACTTGCTTTAAATGATGATACCATGAAGAGGTCTCTTGGTCACTTTGCTAGAATCTTTGTGGATATAGACTTGAATTCGGTTCTGAGAGATAAGCTATTGGTTGAGCGTGAAGATTATACTTTTTTTGTTGATGTTGAATATGAGAGGATCCCTCCTTTTTGCTCCTCATGTCAGTTGATCGAGCATAATTTGGACAATTGCAAGAATTTTAGGAAAGGTGCAACTCGATTTTCTACAGATAATAAGGAGGCCAAGAAACCTTCTATGCAGTATGTCCCGAAGAGCAATGGTTCTGCTCCAAAGCACAACCAGCAGCAGACTACTTTGATTGATAAGGGCAAAGGAATTATTAATAAGGACAAAGATGCAATGGTGAACAATAATGCTGATAAGGATTTGGAATTAGGCTCTTCTTCAAGGCAGGTTTTGCAGCATCACGTTGAGGTGATTGAGGTTCAAACTTTTGTGGATAAAAATGCTTTTAAAGGAGTTAACAATGTCCCTTCGGATGTTTTGAAAACAAGTCCATTAAATGGCTTTATTGAGCCATCTCAAGTTCAAGGAAATTATTCTCAACAAGGCATACCTATTTCAGCTCATGCTGATAATGGGGTTTCTCAGCAGCAAGAATTAGGCGTTAATTTGCAACATGATGAGGCTCTTGATAGTGAGCAAAGTGAGCAAACAGGTGTTGTTAGGCACTTGAGTGGAAGCATCGATTTAGATATGGTGGTTCAAGATTCGGTTAATTATTCTGGATCAGAGGATGTTGATATTCTGGTGGTTTCTACTATTTCCGATCCTCTTATGCAGGGTGATCAAGTGGCTATGCAACCTGAAAAGAATTTACCTGGACAATGACCAGCAATTGCATTCGGATTCTGCTTCTGCTACTTATTCTGCAGCGCAAAATTCCCCTCAAATTCCACTGGTTCTTTCTCTCTCTCAGTTAATGATACTATTAGTGGGTGAAATATAGATACCCCTATTGCTAATTCAAATGCTAAAGTTATTGAAGATATGAAACTTGTTGGTAAACTTTGGAGTGATTCTGTTGATGATGCTGAAGAAGTTTCAGATGAAGAAGATTCCCAGGTGGCATCTTCTAAGTATTTAGTTGATAACAATGATGCTAATCTTACAGAGGTTTTGTCTAAATCAAAAAAGAAAAAATTACGCAAGAAGCAATTACAAGTCCATAAAAAGGTAGGTTATATGACCCGTTCTAAGGGTAGTCTCCAACACTCTCCTCAATGTTGAAAGTGGTCTACTGGAATGTCAGGGGCCTTGGTAATCCTAACACTAGAGTAGTGTTTAAAAAGCTTTGCAAGTTGCATAAGCCTGATTTTTTGTTCATATCCAGCCTTGGATTGGTTTACATCAAATCCCTGTTAATTTTTTTCTAAGATGCATTTCAAGTTGTTTGCAAAAAATAATAGAGGTTCCTTGTCCTCTAATCTTTGATACTTTTGTACTGATGCCTACAGTCCTATAGTTATTTTTTCTACTAATCAGCAGGTGGCTTTCCCTTTTGCTGTGGATAATCATACTCTCTATTTCTCAGCTGTTTATTCGTCCACTAATTACATTGCTACGAGACAGCTTTGGAGTGATTTGAATCAATTGCAGCACAATTATCCAGCTTGTAACATCCCAATTTTTATGAAAATTATTTTATAGTTTCCGACTACTTGGAAATAAATCATAGAGATTGATCACCTCAGTGGTTTGTTAAAAGTACGAAGAACAACAAAGATTTATTGTAAACAATTTACTGTTTTAGTAATTAACTCAGATTAAGAGACAGTGTAGACGTATACTGTTTTTAATATGAATTAATCTTGAAAAATGTGAAAAATTGTTGTTTGATTAAAGAAAATTATTTTATTGAATGAAAAATAATTTTCAGGATTTAATAAGTATTTTTTAGTCACAGTTTAAATTTTTGACGTTGAGCTATTTCATTAATTGTTGGTTTTATGTCGTATTTAAGGTGACTTTTATTTTAATAATTTTGTATTGATGATTTTATTGTTTGAATAATATTTAGTTGATAAGAGAAATTGAAATTAGTGATCCTCACTAATTTACAGTTTTTATTACGCTGCGAGAATTCTAGCGAATTTTGCCGTAACTAGGCTATTGGGCGAGTTTCTAATTGAAACATGCCCAAACGTGATCCAAATTTTATAAAATTTGAGATCTTAGTATTTTCCAATATTTATGATTTATTGGAAATTTTTTTGGGATTTTGGGCATCATAAAATATTTAGTGTATTGTCTATGCCTATAACTGCATTACGGTCGCGTTTTAGCTCGTAAATCGAGAAAGCGACATTCATAGAAATACTTCTAATATTTTTAGGGACATTTTGGTTGATTAATAATTTTTGATTATAGAATAATTTATTAAATTTATTTTTGAAGTTTTGGGTAGAAAAACCCTAATATACGTGTAATGTCGCGCACCCGATTGAGCGAGAACACGACGAAACGAAATATTTAGATATTTTGGGGCAAGTGGCGATTGAGATAAGGGCTAGGGGAGCTGAACATCATCCTTTAGAACCTTCCTTGACAAGTGTTGCAAGATGATTGGTTAAGTTGTAATTGTAGTTTGTTAGTTTAGTTAGTTTGTAACTAGTTTCGTTAGTTTCCAACTAAATGAACAATTTTTGTTCCTTCCATGTCCTCAAATTTTCGTGGCCTCTCCTTCTTGTGACCAGCACCCATTTCATTTCTCCATTGTTGAAGAACTTGGAAGAAATTTTAGAAAGAGAAAGTGTGAGAAAACTTGATAAATTTGTGATTTTGTTGTTCAAACTTCCATCCTTGTTCTTGATCCTTGTTCTATCATCTCTAATCTTGTTGGTAAGTGCTCTTGATCACTTTCCTTTCTCCATGGCTTCCATGGATGTGTTTTTAAGACTTTTGTTCCTTATGATTTTGGTGTTGATTCTTGAAGGAAGTTTGATGTTAAGCTTACAATCTTCCATCCTTTCTTCTTAAACCTTGATCCATCACCTCCAAACTTCTTGGTAAGCTCCATATCCATTCCTTTTCCCTCTCTTGAGTTTCATGAATGGGTTTGGTTGGTTTTAGAGTTATTTTTGCTTAGAAGTTGTTAGATTTTGTTAGATTAGCATGATTAGTTCCTTGATCCCTTAATTTCTTCCATGATTAAGCATGTTAGAGTATTTAAAAATTGGAAAACCCTAACCCTTGGTTCTGGCTGAATTCATGGGCTGTTGTGGGGGGCTTGATCTTGATTTGGTTTTGGTGGTTTTGGAGTTAGATAATTGGAGGTTTTGGTTTAGTATGCTTAAACTAGTCATATATGCATGTTTAACAAAGTTTTGAGAAATTAAATTGGTTAAAGTTTGGGGCTAGAAACCGTGGCTGATTTATAAGTATTTGAGGATGTTTTAATTTGTTTTAAAAGTGTGTTAAGTGTTGAAGAAGTTGGTTTTTGATTAGGACTTTAAATCTATAAGGATTTGTAAGTTTAAAGCTTTGAAAAATTGTTTGAAACAAAATGAATTTGGCAGCTATTTTGTGAGTCTCAAAATAGTGGTTTAAGAACTAACTTTGAGGGTGTTCTAGCTTGGTTTTAATTATATTAAAGTTGTAAAGAAGTTTGATTTTGGTAAGATGTTTGGATGTACCAAAGTTTGTATGATTTAGGAGTTAAAGATTTGAAAAATTGGAATTGTTTTTGAACCCATGTTTAAGTGTTAGGGTATCGAGTTCTGGACCGCACGGACGTCATAATCGAAGAAATCGTGCAAAAATGGACAAGACAACACAAAAGCACGTGGAGTGCGCGTGGCACGTGCTGGTGTATAGTGCACCAACAACGCCTGTCCCTTCTGTACCATGTGGTGCACTGTGATTCATTTGTTCCATGGCATTGACACTTGGCACGCATGCAGGAGTTGCTTCAGTGTGAAGTAGTGCGCGTGAGATTCGCGCAAGCGTACTTGGAGCGCATCAGTCATGTAATTTCTCATTATGAACTTCTGTTCATAGTTCACAACATCACTAGACCCTGCCTTCATAATGACACACTTGGAGATCATTTTGTGAAGCATCCTGTAGTGACTTTTTAGATGCTTGCAGACAAAGAAGTCCCAGATGCCTTCAACAAACGATAATCTTCAAATAGAGCCTCATTAACATTTTCCATTCCATTAAAGGCTTTTTCCCAACCAGTATAGAAACTGATTCCTTCATATGGACACCGTATAATGTTGGAAATACTGTTTAGAGTAATCATAAGCAGATATCCTTTAACGTGACCCAGGATGATATCTCCCTTGAAGATTTGTATGTTTCCCCATAATTCTTTTATTGCAGTAACAAGAACTTCAACTGGTTCCCAACTAAAGTAGTTCAACCAGCCCATAGCTTCCAACCCTTCATCAAAATTATAACCATAGGGCTTGAAATACCTCAAATTAACCCTGTTTTCTACTTGAACTTTTCCTTCAGACATAGTGTCATAGATAGCGGTGTCTTCCCAAACTCTAACGTTCGTCATGATTGCAGTAGAGGAACTTGTGAAGGAGGTTAGGGTTTCTCAGAGAGGGTAAACAGAGAGAAAGGGAGAAAACAATTTTTCAGAGAAAACAGGGTGTACGAAGGAAGTGTGATGGATAGTGGAGTAGTGGGAAAGTTTCGAAGTAATAGTATAGTTACTTTTCAAAAACCGTTTCACATTTCCCTTGATAAAAATTAAAACAAAAAGAAAATAGAAATAAAGATTTGCATCGCATTAAATGTAATTGCCAAAATAAAGTAAATCAAGAAAAATATTTTTATTGAGAAGACAAATTTAATCATATCTCAGTAGGTGAGATGCGACGCTTCAGTCCTACACACATACGACACGTGTGTACCCGGATGCACGCCATGAGTTCACCAGATGTGCAATGTGAATGACATATTATACGCTTACATGTGTGAATGTTTATGTCATACCAGATGCTAAATGATACATTTCACAAGATGCTGAGATAAGTCATTCTTCTATAAGATGAAAATTTAAATTTCTTCTTATAAAATTGAATATATCTTCAGCAAGGGGTTTTGTGAAAATGTCAGCCCACTGATGATCGGTGTCTACAAATTTAATTTCAAGTACACCCTTCTAAACATAGTCTCTTATGAAGTGATGCTTAATCTCAATGTGCTTTGCTCTAGAATGCAATATTGGATTCTTAGTAAGACAATTTGCAGATGTATTATCACAAAAGATAGGAATGTTACTCTCTTTAATCAAGTAGTCTTCAAGTTGATATTTCATCCACAGAAGTTGAGAACTACAAATTGTTGCTGAGATGTATTCAACTTCTGCTGTTAAGAGTGCAATGGTGCTTTGTCTTTTGCTTGACCAAGATACAAGATTTGCTCCAAGGAATTGGCAGCCTCCACTTGTGCTCTTTCTTTCAATGCGGTCTCCAGCAAAATCAGCATCACAGAATCCTACTAATTTGTAATCTTTTGATTTCTTATAAAGCAAACCAAGATTAATAGATCCTTGTAAATATCAAAATATTCTTTTAACTGCACTCAAGTGTGAATCTCAAGGATCAGATTGAAACCTAGCACACAGGCAGACGCTGAACATAATGTCATGTCTTGAAGCAGTAAGATAAAGTAGAGATCCAATCATACCTCTATATATTTTCTGATTTACCTTCTTACCAATTTCATTTTTACTAAGAATACAAGTGGGATGTATAGGTGTGCACATTGGCTTGCAATCAACCATCTTGAATTTCTTGAGCAATTCCTTGATGTATTTTCTTTTATGTATATAAATACCATCACTGCATTACTTGATTTGAATTCCAAGGAAGAACTTCAATTCTCCTATCATGCTCATTTCAAATTCAGCCTGCATCAACTTAGAAAATTCTTTGCAAAAGCTTTCATTAGTAGCTCCAAAAATGATATCATTAACATAAATTTGAACAAGTATAAAATGTCTGTTTGATGTTTTTCTAAATAGAGTAGTATCTACTTGACCTATGGTAAAACCATTTTTCATTAAAAAGGAACTCAATCTATCATACCAAGCTCTGGGAGCTTGCTTAAGACCATATAGAGCCTTTTTAAGCTTAAAGACATGTTCAGGAAATTCAATGTCTTCAAATCCAAGAGGTTGTTTCACATAGACTTCCTTAGTTATAAAACCATTCAAGATTTGATGCTTTCACTGCTGATGTTGTTCTTCACAGAGAAATCATCTTCATGAATATGCTGTATCCAGAAGATGTGAAGTATCAATGGGAAATTCAAACAGCATCTGAGCTCAGAAAACTTGGAAATTTCTTCAAATGGTCTATACCAAATGACGCATTCTTTCTAAGAGCTCAGCGGAAGAAGGATTTGAGACTTAAGCTATCAAACTGGGTGTTAGCAGAGCATCAGAAGATGAAACCTGCACCCATACCAGAAATTGGATCTTCTACTTCTGCAGTTGAGATGGTCACTATTCCCAAAGCAGAATTTGAAGAGTTGAAGGCCACCAACATGAAAGTCACTCAGCTGGAGACTGCTCTGAAATTATTATATGAACGTCTCAACATCCCTCCACCACCTCTACCAAACCCTTAAACTTTGTTTTTGCTTTAAATATTTTTTGGTACTAAGTGTTACTTCTTATTTTTGGTTGATACACTTATATATATAACTATTTTTGCTCTAATTATCTGCCTTATATTCAAATTTTTCTAAGTCTTATTTTGACTATGATGTGTTTTTACACTCTTTTTGTCTGATGACAAAAGGGGGAGTAAAAGAAAGGTATGATGAACACGTGAAAATCTGACTAACCCACCGTCCGATTTTCACCGTCCGATGAATACGCTGGAACTGTAGTATCATGCATAGCATTTCATACATAGCATTTGTGTTGTTTTTTATTAATGCGCTAATATTCATTGTTCTAGTGCTCTTATAATGTTAAATAAATATGTTTGGTACTAATGCTCTTACAATGATAAACAAAGTTGGTACAAGTTGATTAAATCAATCTTTTTAATCAGCATCCGATCTTACTCTGATACATCTACGTATTTTGTTTTGCGATCACTTAATTGAATTTATTTATCAACTATCGCCTTAATACTAGAATTATCTTATATATCAAAATTGTTAAATTCAGGGGGAGACCCTTGATGTCATTTTGAAACTAAATTGTTCATCAACCTTAGATATTTGTCATCATCAAAAAGGGGGAGATTGTTGGAACCTAAACGATTGAGAAGTTTAGACCCTCATTAATTTTGATGATAACAAAATATTCACAAGAGAACAATTTATGTTCTAACAATTCTTGAAGTGTGCAGATACTAATATTACATATATTTCTAAGCCACTTAAACAAGAAGGAAGAAGCTCTCAAGAGAAGGATACACTCCATGTGTCAGCATCCGGCTCATCCTAGTATTCTGTCTTCGTGAGCGTCTGGAATTAACCTTTTGTGACACTAGTCTTATCCAATTGCTATGAGCGTCCGATCTTCCATTCTGAGCGAGCGTCTGAACTTCATTTTATATCACGTGATGGTCACGTTGTTGCTCCTCTTCTCAGAATCCTCTGGAACGGATTTCGAATTTGATCTTATGCGCCAAAATTGTTGTACGAGGTATCAAAGGTGACACCTTTAGCTACAAGACAAAAATCGTACAAGCAATTGTGAAAAGCAAGGTAGTACGAAAACGGTAATATGTACTACTGAGATATTCTCTGGAACGAAGGGACTAGACATAGCTACCAGTTTGGTAGTGAACTAGTATAAATCTCTGTGTCTTTTGCTTTACTGCTTTCTATTTATCTTTATCTTGCTGTATTAAAAACAAGTTTTCACAAACTGCTTTTCCAGCGTCCGGTTTATTTCCAGCATCCGTTTAATAAACTGTTTTGAAAAACCTGTGTTCTAAGTGTTTTAAACTTAAAGTTTGCGAAAAGTTTTCAACACAATTCAACCCCCCCTTCTTGTGTTCACGTTCACTATTTTCTTTTTTATAGGTTTGGTTTTGCTTCCTATTGGTTTCAATATTGTTTTTGTTCATGGGTTTTGGCCTAGTCCCCCCATGTTTATTTGTTTTTTTCCCTTTTTTTATTAATAAAATTTAGGGGGAGTACTCTTTTTCCTTCTAGATGTTTTTTCCCTAAGGAGGGTTTTGCATCAGAAGGTTTTAACGTGGCTCCTTTCCTTTCTTTTGCTTTAAAAAAAGGCAAAATTGCTCTATAGGTCCCTTAACTTATTTTTTGGTAACGAATCAGTTCTTTATCTTTTTTTCCCTTATAGGTACTTTATGTTTTTAAAATATTTTCGAATCAATCCTTTATCTTTCTTTTTTCCCTAATTGGTCCTTTAGGTTTAAAAAACGGGCGAAAAACAGGCTTACATGTCCATTCATTGAAGGATCTTTTTGAAACATACTACAAAACTTGAAGGACCTTTTTTAAACATACTAAAAACTTGAAGGACCTGTTTTTCGAAAAAAAATAAAATAAAGGACCTATTCGGGAAAAAAAAAGATAAAGGACATATTCGTTACCAGAAAATAAGTTAAGGGACCTACAAAGCAATTTTGCCTAAAAAAAAGAGTTAAGACTATTATGGAAGGCCTAAAGGAACTGGGTTCACCAATACTTAGCTCCTAAATTTACTAATTAATTATTATGAGTTTTATTCCCTGATTGAAAGCTTCACTCTAAAATTACTAACACCGTTTGATCATGCAATGTCAATGGTCTTCTTCCTAATAACTACCCAGTTTGATCATGCAAGGCAATTAAAAGATAGAGTATTAAGCAATGGAGAGTTTTTTAATCTAATAGCTGATTAGAAATAAGCAATTATCCTTGATCTGGCATAAAACGTGAGTTCTTTTATTCGTTCCGTTAACTAACTATGGTACAATCGCCGCCAATTAAGTCAACTAATTAAAGGATGATCAGGCCTTATAGGATTAAGCATGTTAGGGATAAAACAATAAATCAAAACAATAGAAACTCATAAAACTAATTATATAAACATCAAAAGCATAATAAAGGATCCCCATCACCCTTAGTGATGGATTTAGCTACTCATGTCAAATGATAATAACGTAAATTCATACATAAAGACATAAGAATCCATAATAAAGAGTATAAGTCTAAACCGGGACACCCTTTCAGTATGACAACGGTCCTTAAGTACATTCTTCGCGTCCTCACGAGCTCCGGCAGAAAACGGGATTGGCAAGAAGCTCCAAGGAATTTAAACTCAATGAAATATTGAAGGATTTGTGAGAAACTCTCAAAAAAGGGCCTGAGAATCATAAATTCGTCAAAAGGTCCAAAGTCTAGGTTAAGGTTGCCTATTTATAGGCTGGGATGCGAATTAGGTCATCTGGCTTCAAATATGCACGTTCTGGGCTGAGGTACGCTTTACTGAACTTATACACGGTCGTACCAGACTTTGTTTGCGAAACTGGTCCATACTTGTGCACTCTGCGCTCCCTGACAACACTTATGTACGGCCGTACTGCCCTTGGTATGGTCGTACTAGACTTTTTCTTCGGCGCCAAGCTGTACTGACCAAGGGGGTACGCCCCAACTACTGCTCTTACCTAGGAACGGCCGTAGTGACTGACTGTTAGGCCGTACCTCTTGTCCATAATTGCCAAAAATCTCTGAAATTTGCCAGTTTTTTATCCAATCTCGCATCTTTTTCTTTGAGTGATGTCTTTATGATATTTCTACAAAATGGGACATAAGTAAGCACTTTTATACTTTAAATAGCACAAAATAGTACTAAAAATGCTCCACAAAAGTAGACAATTTGGTGTGTTAACAGTCACCAGAAGCTCTGGAACCTGCACTTCATCACAAGCTCCTCCTTTACTTCCTCCAATTCGTCCATCTTGTATGCCTTCTGTTCTTACTTAAGAAGACGAAGACAACAAGGAACTTCTAAAGGAACTTATGGCCAAGACTTTGGAGGAAACCGCAAAATTCCACGAGGAACGTAGTGCCAAGAGATTCAAGAGGAAGCCTCTGCAAAGGTAGTTCCACCTTCTGACTCAGCTGCAAAGAAGAGAAAGCTGATCAAGGCCAGTGAAGCAGCAGCTACGAAATCCAAGGTACTTGATAATGATGTTAGACTATTTGAATTTGTTTACCATGATCCTATTGGTACTTCTCGAGTTACCCAGAACCCACAAACTACCATTTCCTCACAAAACACAACACCCTCTGTCACATACTCTGATGATTCAGAGGATGAAGTTTCTTTAAGACAAAGGATGAGTACCTCTGCCTCTGCGCATGTACTTAAACCTCCTACATTTGTTTACCCTCCACCTCAACCAAAACCTACCCCTCCACCTCAAACAGAACCTACTCCTCCACCACAACCAGACCCTATCCACCAAACACACTCAAAAGCAGAACTTGTCACCCAAGAGACTCAAACACCTGAACCAGGCTCTAAAACTGTACAAGAACCAGAACCTCTAACTTTACTTGAACTAATTCCACCACCACCATCACCCAAACAGAACACTGATCCTGAGACAACAGCAGATCCAATTCTAGAAGATGAAATCATCATCACTTCGAAGATTGACTCTGAACCCAACTAGAGTATGAACCTAATTCCTCGAAATCAGACCATTTCCAAATCCTTCCTTCTAGCCCCATCAATTCTTTACCCTCTGAAACCCAAAATTAGACCCAAACACGTCCCTTGCCTCTGGCAACTCCCTTTGTTCTTCCAACCTTTGAGAAGCACTTGAATCAAAGGATTGAGCTGATTGAGATAGAACAACAGAGAGAAAAAAGACCTTGCCATGTATGTTCACACTTGGCAAGCTTTGGAAGAATTTTATTTTGACTGGCACAAAGTCAATAACTGGTTTGAAACTTACAAGAAGCAACAACTCCATATCAATAAGAGACTCTTGGCTGCACATGTAAGGAAAAGGACTCAACCTACACCTCTTGCAATCTGGGAACCTAAACCTGCTCCTATTGTTCAGGAAACAGCTTCTCCTGTGTCTGCTATAATTGCACACTCCTCTGCCTCTACTCAAGCTCTGCCTCTACTCAAGCTAGTCAATCAGACCACACTGAGGTTCCAAAGGATATTCTTGAGAGGTTGGTTGAGGACAACATGGAGTTCAAGTATTTCATGGTTTCTTCAAGCAAAAGACAAGATGAACTTGCTGATACGCTAAAGATGCTCCTTGAGAAAGTGTCAAAGCCTTAAACTGCCTTAGGAATTTCACCTTTTTGTTTTTAACCCAGTTCTATTTTGTTTTTATTTTGATAACAACTTTCGTCTTGTACTTTGTTCACATTTTTAATGAAATGACAAAATTACTTTTTACTCTGTTTTAACATTTATCTTTCGAATTATCTGTTTTGACAATGATGCTTTTTATCTTTAAGCTTTTTGGCTGATGATAAAAGGGGGAGAAGAATATAGAGAAGAATATGGAGAGTAATTGATGAACACAGCGTATTAACCATTAAAGGAAATGAACACCATGCATCTGCATCTACACTCTGATATGTCATATTATTGATTGAACTTAAGCATGCATCTAATGTGGCATTGCACTTAGAAAATATTTTTATGCGCTTAATTCAAGGGGAGCCCCTTGTAAATGTTTACTTAAATATTTTTCTAATGGAAAAATTGTTCATCAGTCCATGTGTTTATCATCATCAAAAGGGGGAGATTGTTGGAATCAAGTGGATTCAGAAAGAATGACCCTTAATTGTTTTGATGATAACAAATAATGTATAAGAACAATTTATCCTCTGATGTGTTCTTTAGTGTGCAGAAACTAATAAGTATTCATTATTCAACAGATGGATCTGTCTCAGAAAGCCTTGGCTCTGTGCATATTTCACCCTTTGGTCTATTGAGTTAAGTCTAGCATGAAGAGTCTGGTAAAAGTTGATGACGTCAGTGTCTTATGGCTAAGCTCTATTGACGAAGCTCTGTTAGTCAATGCTCTGGTGAGATTGTCGGGTAGACCATACTCTGGTAAAACTAAGCTCTGTTGGGACTATGCTTGATAGAACCTTGATCTATTGTAACAAGGCTCTGGTATATGAAAGCCTAAGTGAAACTTTACTCTGGAAGAAGTAGACTTTGGAACAAGTTTACTCTGGTAAGCAGAGTATCACCGAGTCAAAGATCGTCTGGTGGAAGTGTGACTCTGGAATCCAACCAGACTGAGCGAAGCATTAAAGACCATATCAAGCATTAAAGGATCCTCTTTGATGGCTCTTTAATGTATGAGGAATCGAAGGCCAAATGGAATGTCAACATAAACAATCATTCAATCTGTCTTGCTCTGAAAAGATCTTATTTTTAAAAAAGGATCACAAAAGGACTCGACGCACTAAAAGCCACAAAAAGCGGATCTGAATTTTTATCCACTGGTGAAGGACCTGCTAGGTCACAATGGCACTATTTGAATCTCTTGCTATATATACCTTATTCAAATCAGTAAAGAAGGTTAGACAAGTGAGCAATCAAGAAAATATTCCAAGCATTCTGAGACCAAGAGATCTGCACTCAAACGTTTTATTCTTTCTTCAAGAAAGTTATTTTTGTGCTTAAGCCTTCCATTATATATTCTCTTGTGTGAGAGCTTGCTTATACTGTTTCAAACCATTTTTTAATACACTTGTATTTAGCCCAGTAGTGGCTGTATTTCCTCAAAGGCTTGACCATACTAAGTCATTCCGGGAAGTTTAGAGTATAGCCAGTTTGGCGGTAGTATGCTCTTGAGTTTGTAATCAGTTGATTATTGTGGAAAAATCCTTCAGTGTGGTGAAGGGACTAGACGTAGCTACCAAGCAGTAGTGAACTAGTATAAATCTTTGTGTCTTACTTATTCTCTTATCATTACTACTTCTCAACGTTATTTTCACTTAAGAGTTGTTTTGAAAAAAGTTTTCAAAATCACAAGTATCTTGAAAAGATTTCTAAAACCCAATTCAAACCCCCCATTCTTGTGTTTTTGTCACGTTCAGGCTTTTTCTAACTACTAATGATTCGCCATAGTCGGCAGGAACATACTCTTCATCATATTTTGGCACTCCTTTGTCCTCTTATTCCGATGCTTCATGTACCTCTTCTTCTTCTTAAACTTCGTGAACCTCCCCCTTAATGATGGTGATGGTTTTACGAAGTCTAATGCAATATGTCTGAACCCTTGGCATTTGAAGCATTTAGGTGTATTGGTATTGCTCTCTTTGGTTGTCTTATGTGGTGGTTTGTTTGAAGAACTAGGTTGTTGGGTTGGTGGTTTGTGAGAGTTGGTATAATTCTTAGTGAAGAAAAGAGGTTGGTGTGAAGACCTTTTGGTTAATTGATTCTCAACTCGGATAGCCAGACGGATAACATCGTCCAAGGTCCAGTATTGCTGGAGTTGGACTTGGTGAGCAATTTCAGTGTTCAGTCCTCCAAAGTATCGAGCTATCGTTTGCTCCTCCTTTTCTTGGATATCACATTTCATCATCAACTTCTCAAATTCTCTAGTATATTCTTCTATTGACAAAGTCTTCTGACGAATATTCTGTAGTTGAATGAAATTGTCTTGATAGTAATGGGGGGTAAGAACTTACGAGTTAATTCTCGACGCATTGTCTCTCATGTCCTAATCTTGCTTTTTCCTTCACGCTCACGTTTCCTTTTAAGATTCGTCCACCATATCGAAGCGTGTTTCTTTAGCTTGACAGCGACGATCTTCACTTTCTGCTCCTCAGGTACCTTGGTGCTCAAACACATGTTCAACTGTTTGAAGCCAATCCACAAATTCATCTGGTTGCAGCTTCCCTTCAAAATCTGGAATGTCTACCTTGATATCATTGATTCTAAAGTGTTGTCTTTGTGGACGACTGCTTCTAGTTGATGAAAAGTCACTACTAGAGTCGTCATCTTCAAATCGCCTTTGTTGTCCTTCCAATAGGGATTAGTGGGCATTGACGGTCTCTTGTAACTGTTGAATTTGACGTCTCATTTCTTCCATCTAAATTTCATGTAAATGTCTATCGTTCTGTCTTCTGGGTGGCATTTTGCAAGTTTAGCAAAAATTTGGGGCAAAAGATTGTTTTCAACATGTGGGGGTTGTTTTATAAATAAGAGATGTTTTGGGTCGAAATGAAAATATGAGTAGTTTGGGGTCAAAATGAAAATATGGGAAGTATTAGGGTCAAAAGGTAAATATGAGAACTATAGGGGACAAATGGTAAATATGTTAAAATATAGGGGTCAAAATGTAAATATGGGAGAATATAGGGGCCAAAATTTAAATATAGAAAATGTAGGGGTCAAAATGAAATTTTTGAAAAAGTATGGGGTCAAAATGTAATTTTTGAAAAAGTATGGGGTCAAATAGAATTTACCAAAAGACCAAGGCTTATCCTGTAATTTCTGGAAATTCTGCTAATTGGACTGTTGATGCGGCACTTCTGACACGTGGCAGAACGTAAATGGATACCCTTTTGTTGACTGGTCAAACAGGATGATGTGGAGGGTGGTATGGTTGTTGACTTTGACTGATGATGTGGATACCTGACGTGGCATTGACTGACACGAGGCATCCTCTGAGTGGTTGACATGTCACTATGTTGACTAGTCAGATCTGACGGGGCTGTTGACGTGGCGTCATCTTCAGCCTTCAGATTTTCTGGTACGGTGGTAGTGGTCTGGCGGCGGCAAACGGTGGTCCGGCAAATTTTTCGGCGAAGACCGTGGCGGTGTGTGGAGGCTTCGTTGGCCGTGAAACTTGCTACCTAAGGGTTTTTCGACGTTCTGAACGCAATGGTGGCGTTAGTTTTGTGAAAAAAATGACCGCAAAGTGGAGTCTCAGGAACACAACTGGAAAACTCAACTTTCTACTGATTTTCTCACACAAACTCAACTCTGGGATCTAGAAACCTGCTCATATGCCAAAAAATGGCTCCGAAAAATGAAGGAAAGGTACAGAAAGAGAGAACTCTCTATAAGTTATCACATTTTATATAAGTTATCACTTTGCTCTTTGTATTGCTTTCTTGATCAGGACGTGGACTTGTTCATTAGATAAATACTTTTCTTTATCATTACACATTATAAGAAAATAGGAAAATTATATTTTCTTGTTCAATAGATAAATAATTTTCTTTATCATTACTCAGTAGCCTTTGTATAAAATAGGAAAAACTATATATATGCTTTCTCATAATTATTTCTAGTCACCAAAAGGCTTGTTATCAGAATTGCTTTGCATTGCATCCTTTCTAAAACGCTCTTCACCACTTGACAACTTCATGACATGTGATAGGAACCCGAATTAAGGAGAAACAGAAATTGTATTATTGAATGAAAAACTAGATGTATTACAGAAGAAAAACCTCTGTAACCCCAGAGCTGGGCTCCTCTCAGAGAAGAGATGACTCTTTCTCTAAGCCAAATCAAAACGGTTTCTAAATAGTTAAGATGCTGAATGCCCCTCTCTTCCCTTCCATCTCTCCTTATAATCACGTTCTCTTTCCCCCACATAACTGCCACTTCAGCCTACACCTCTAACTTCCTTGCAAGGCCCATTTGCTAGTCTTGGGCCCAAACTCTGGGTCCTAACATTACCTACCCCTTGAAAAACAGCCTTGGCCTCAAGGCTGAGATATGCATCCCTTGCTGCCGAACCTGTCCGCTGCACCAAAATTTGCCACTATCAAATACAAAATTGAACTACCTATGGAAAATGAGGACCATACTCTAGCGGACTTCATTAACAGTAACTGCCATCGAAAAATTGAATTCTGCCGAGTCCCGTTACGTCATGAAAAATGGTGAATACCAAGATATCATGTTGAAAGAAGTTTCAGATTTTCCTTTACTTCCATACCCCATATCATTGCATTCCACAAAGCAAGGTCATCTGGTTTTACACCCATTTGAATACAAACACCATGTGCCTGAGAAACATGCCCATATTGCCTGTCCATCTCAACCAAAATAGTTGCCCAAAAACCATTCCCATCAACACAAGATCTCACAACATACACATACATCTTTTTCCTATTTGGGAGCACCAATGAATCATTACAGGCTGATAAAAAACTAATGAGAACTTCCCAACTTGGAACCACACCAGCACCAAACACTTTCCTGAAGTATTTAAAAACTTCCATAAGTATCCCTTGTTGTGCAATCCCACTGATCAAGGGGTTCCCGTATTTCCCTATGCATTTCATGACAAGAACTATGGTAAGCATATCCGACCTTATTACCAAGGAAAGGCACGAAAACTTATCTGGTCCATCTATTAGACTTTTGACCAATGGTAGAAGCTTACTACTCCTTCCTATGCCATCACCCAAGAATATTTGGCTTTGGAATAACCAATCACATTAGCTAATGCAAGAGTTGAAAGCTTATCTTTTATGTACTTCCTCACCTGGTCCTCTTGAATTTGGATAATCCCATCTTCACCAGTGTGACACCCTCTACCCCAGCAAGTCATTATAACAACGTAATAATGTAAAATAAAACACGGAGAAACAAAATAATTTTTATTTATGTCAAATCATAACTTCAGTCATCGTGGAATAGAGTCGTCACGCTCATTTGCGGAAAACAACATCAAAAGGAATTAAAACCCAGGTTCCCGATGTCACAATAATTCAGAGCCCTTTCCCTAATTATTACATCGAAAGAATACAAGAACTTAAATAAGTAAACACATGCAAATCTTCTATTCATCCCAAAGAACTACCGAGATTACTCAGTGGCATTCACATCCTCAACACCTGCAGTCTCAACATCTACGCATACCCGGTGGGATATGCATAGCCACAAAAGGGGTTAGTCATCATAACCTCAAATAGTGCAAACAGTATAGGAAATTAATGAACAATGCGCAAAATACAATAATTCCAATGAAAACGTCTACTCACTAGTGCTAAGGCATAAAATATCACTATAACGGTCAAATACCACATGCCACAGCATCAGACACAACATTAAAGTACATTACCACAACATTCAAATATCACACGCCACCGCATCAATCACAACATTATGATACACCACCAAAAACTGAACAACCAGGCATGTTATCATGTAAAATGATGTGATTCTAAGAACATAATTGTATGCATGTGGATCCACTTCTAACGAGGCCGGGATACCTTGCCCGTTTCGGAATACCATGTCCGTAATGCCCCAATAGCAATAGGACCGGGATACCACGCCCGTCACGGGATACCTTGCCCGATTCGCCCCATTAACAATAGGACCGGGAACCTCGCCCGTCACGGGATACCTTGCCCGATTCGCCCTTTTAAACTGTAGGACCGGGAAACACCGCCCGTCACGGGATACCCCGCCCGTCACGGGATACCTTGCCCGATACCCCCTACTAACAACAACAACGACATTACCGACACCATGATGCATGAACAGACTAAATGCGGTGTCTAACATAATATCCTCTATCGCAATATCTTCGATAGGGCAACAACAACAACAACAACAGCAGAACACAATTTCATAAGTTAGTCAGTGTATTCAACCCATAACATAACCATTCAATGTTCTTAGCAACTTCGATTAGGCACCCAACATCCAACTGAAGCTTTAGGATAGGAATATTAGTTCTCTCAAGTTATCACAATAATATCTCCTTTAGACATCATAATTGAACTTCAGACAATCTAACCAGGCTTTACAATATCAACCTGAATGCGGGAACCCGAGGGAACACGACGAAACGACAAGAGTACCAATTGTCATCTGGCGCTGGCGCCGACAAATGGCGCTGGCGCCGCCACTGCCACCCAACTCAAAACAGAGGGTTTATACCCGTTCGGGGATCTAATGCCTCACTATTACATCCCTCAGAACTTAGTCGGACATGGTCTAGAGTTCTTTGGTTCATACTTAGTGGCTACACATTCATAGGGTCTAAAGTTTACCATTTAACTATTTAAATTCCTTACATTGTCGTTTGGTAGTGAACAATTTCTGCACAGCAAGCATGTATACAAACAAAGCTCAATCATCACACCAAATTCATCAACCAATAAAATTATCATAACCCGTTACAGAAAATACCGCCAGTCAAGAATAATAATTGGGGAATTCGAAAGTCTCCCTATCACGGTGGTGATAGTGTCCGTCTTTCGTTACCGCGCGAGGCATAGGGTCTTGGGACACCCCTATTGTTCATGCAAGTTCCATACACTCACTAGAAGAGAACAACTACCCCTTACCTCAAGTGAATTTCGTGCTCCTAGGATGGGATGAGGTAACACCAGGCTTTTCCTTTCCTAGTGAAGCTTTCTTCAGCCAAAAACATAAGAGCAAGGGTTTAGGAATGGAAAAACCATGGTTTAGAACCCTAACATTGATCTTAAAGACAAAGCTTATCATTAGAAGACTTACCACCTCCTATTCCTCCCAATGAGGCTGTACGAGTTACAATAACGATGCTCCCCGGTCAAGTCCCGTAGCGTAGTCTTGAGTTAGGGCCCTTGACGACACAAAATTGGAAGAAAGAATGGAAGAGCTTTTCTCTATTTGGTTGATCCTATGAGCAGCTCCTAATCATGTTTAGGGTCTTAGAACTGATGCTTAGTGGCTAGGTTAAGCCTAGGGGTCGCGGTTGCTGTTTCAGGTCGAGAATGGGTCACACTGGGTCACAGAACCGGCCCAAAACGAGTTAAAACGCGAAACAAGACAGTCCCTTATCGGCCAGTGGGCGCTAGCGCCAAGATCCCCTGGCGCCTGCGCCAGCCTCTCTGTGAGGCCTGGGCGCCTGAAGCTCGATCTGGCGCCTGCGCTGCTTTCCTGGTGAGGCCTGGCGCCTGTGCCCCTGGGTCAGATCTATTGCTAGTTTTGTGTCCCGACTCGCCTATACGCGTACCGTGCCAATCTTTATTGGACTTATAACCAGTCAATAGCATAATTAACACATTCACATATATGAAAGGCTTAATCAAACACACAAGGAATTATAAGGTTATAGCACAAAAGCGAGGGTGTTACAACCAGCAAGTTCCATCACCTTTGGATTTGAACTAATGAGTCATTCTTCTACTGTTTGTTTTATTATTTCCAATATTGGAGGTTCTGCTTTATGTGTCTCCATGACAAGCATCAGAGCCCTCTTCCTATCCTTGTGATTGAAAAATGAAATAGTGGGCTCCGTGCGCGCTTTGATTGGTCTTGGATTGAAGTAGAATGTGTAACCAGCTGATTTATTAGAGTGAGTCGGATGAGAGAGAGTTGGCCTGCAACTTGGTGAAGTGTTGGAAATAGCCGTTGATCTATTAAGCTTTGGTGTGTGGGAAAGGGCTTGAGTAGCAGAAGGTTGGAGAAGGTTAGACACGTGTTGCATGAGGATTGGGCGAGTAAGGTAGCATGCGGATTGCACATTTTATTAATGGTTGAGATTAAGAGATAGATGCTCTACTTGGATCATGTGGCTGAGAGTTTACTTAAGAAGCAGCTGTGACACTGAGAGTCTCCCTCGAGTGCCAAACAGCTGGAGTCAACACGCATAGAGGTAAGGCCCTATCACGTGCCATTTCTACCCTTGCGTCTTTCGTTTTCACCAAAACCAAAGCTGGATCCCATCTCGAGTCATCCTTAGAGCGTGAATTCTCCCATGGTAGTTTCGTCAACGGCGACCACATGGCAGCCTCACATGTTCCAACGGACGGCACCTCTATTTTTGGAAGAACTGGCGCAATGGGACCTCGATCCGGTGGCTCAGGTTGCAGTGGTACCGTTGCGAGCAGGTCTACGTCTGGCGGCTTCCCCCTTTTCGACAGCGTCCACTGTTCCAGCGGATCCATCTCAGGATCGACCATCGCCTATCGTTCCTTTCCTTTTGGTTGCGAGCTTGTAGACGATGCCAACGATGTCGTTTCCATCGTATCGTGGTCGTCATGAACGGATCTAAGTCTGGAGGCTCTGGAGGGGGTAGTTTCAACGTCGCAGCATGGTTCTGCTCCACTTCTATCACCCCTTGCGGGTGTAGGGTTACGTATACATATATGTGTATTATGTTTGCACACTTGATAATAAATAAAATATTTGTTTGTTTGTCTTAAAAATGGACTGCTATTATTTAAGAAAATTTAAGTAACGCCCTGTTGAAGCGGGGTGTTATATTAGTGGTATCAGAGCAGTTGGGCTCTAACTGGACTGTGGGGAGGGTCGAGTCACTGGTCGTGTCTAGAGTCTAGTTGTCTCCACATCGGATGACAACTATGTTGGGGATTGGGTAGAGAGTCTAACACTAGTTTTAGGAAAAACCTATGACATTTTAAGCCAATAGTTACGTTTCCAGGTAACGGATGGCTCGACAAACTCGAAACGGAGAACGTAGAAACATTCCACCAGAAGATAATGGAGCAGGAAGTACAGAGAATCTGGTGGTAGCTATGCAACAGTAGGCACAGCAGAACGCCCTATTGATACAGCAACAGGGGGAGTTATTGCAACATCTGCTGAATCAAAGAGGAGGAGGAGGAGAAGTAACGGTTGATGCAGGGCAGGCAACCTTTATGAAGAATAAACCTCCCCAATTTAAAGGAGAGTATGATCCGGAGTGAGCAGAGTTATGGCTTCAAGAAATTGAGAAGATCTTCACGGCATTACGCTACCGGGATGATCGAAAAGTAACCTATGCAACCCTTCTATTAGTAAGAGGAGCAGAGTCCTAGTGGAAAAATAAACAACGAATACTAGAGACTGAGGGAAGGATCATCACTTGGGAACTGTTCTGGACTTGTTTCTTAGAAAAGTATTTTCCAAGTATACTGAGGCGCGAAATTGAGAAAGAGTTCCTCGGTCTAAAGCAAAGAAAGATGTTAGTAGGAGGGTATGTTGTGAAATTTTAGGCTTTGATAAAATATTCCAGGTTTTACCAGATAAACTGAGATGAAGAATGGATGTGTAGACAATTTGAAGACAGGTTAAGACTCGAGCTGCGCAGATCCATGGTCCCGCTGAAGATTAGGTGTTTCCCTGAGTTGTTAGATAAATGTATTGAACTGGAAAATCTTGACAATGGGATAGAAAAGCAGAAGAACGGTGGACCTATAAGGAATAACAGGAGGAATCAAAACGAGAAAAACAGTCAAAAACCTTGTGATCGACCTGAGGAATCACCCACGGTTGCTGGAAGTGAGCAATCAAGACCAATAAAATGTATGTGTTGCAGTAAAAACCATAATATCTGGGAATGTCCTGAAAAAGAACATGTCTGTTATCGATGCAAAAAACCAGGACACATTGCCCGAGACTGTAAACAAGAGGTAGCAACTGGATCTGAAGCTAAGGGACGGATGGTCGAACCTGCCGCATCTAAACCAGCAACGCAAGCCGGGAGAATATTCGTAGTCAAAGGAACTGAGGAGACTTCAGATTCAGGTATCTATCACTAAATTCTGAGGACGAAATTTATTTTAAGGGGGGTAGTAATGTGGCATCCTGATTTTCAAACGATATTAGAAGAAAAGGAGGGATCAATTGACTCCAAGAGTAACTCTTTAAAGTTACTCCAAATCCCCACCCTTAATTTAGGTTTGATCCAATGGTCAGAATTAATCATTAACTGATTATCACTTGACCTTCTTTCTAATTACTCCTTCCAAAAGCGCTACTGAACTTGGGGGCAAAACGCGTTCATGGTGGCTGCCCAAGAAAGATAGGTTCATGCTTCATTAGTTGAAAGCGTTCACTTCACTGCTTACTTGAAAGCGTTTTGCACAAAGAATGCCATCTTCTCTATAACTTGTCCAATTCAATTCAGGGTAAATAATAAGAATGAAAAATTTAAATGTTGTCTACAAGATATGCCATTTTCTTATAACCCCTGGAAATGACATGATATACCTTCTTTAAGTGCTTAATCTCTCTATTGCATAAGTAATCATTGCATCAGCATATAACTTAACAAGTCTTTATATATTAAGAGAGATTAAAATCGAGTGGTAGAGCATGGGGTTTAATGTAAGCATATGGAAAGACATAATTTTGAACACAGTAACTTGTGACATAGACGATTTCTCTTTGGCCTCGGTAGTGGAACTCACGCGTTCCTCTTTTACAGTAACAAGACTAGGTTCTAATCGGCGGCAGAATTAACGTGAGCTATAAACCCACCGTGTCGAGTCATAAACCAGCCCTAGCAAAATTGGAAGAAAGGAGGTCACGTGAGACATTTTAATGAATTAGTGTGAACCGTGAGATCAAAACAAAATAAAAGGATGAGATTTGGAGTAACTTTAAAGAGTTACTATTGGAGTCAATTGACTAAGTCAATAATTAGGAGATAAACGGACGTTAAAACGGGCTTAGGTGGAACCTATAAACCCTAGGAAAGGATTAGAATGCCCTAGAGAAGCTTAGCATACCCTAAAACATCTAGAAAGGAAGAAATCGGACATCCCTGCCCTGACACGGTCGCAACGCGACCAGAATAGCACATGATCCATCAGTCGCAACGTGAGGAGATTTACACTACGTCCATCGCGACACGATGGATGGCGGTCAAAAATCGGTGATCATGCCCGTTGGATGTGTGACACGTGTCCTATCTCGTACCCGATGAGATTACAAAGGGAGTAGTCGCAACGTGATGGACTCGGGGCTGCCTATAAATAGGCGTTCACCCCTCCCTCATTTCTCGTCCCAAACTTCCTTCTCTCCCTTATAACTTCCTCTAAGGATTAAGTATGCTTTGTACTTGCCTCGTGTGAGGATCCTGTGCAATAGAAAACTCTTAGTAGGAAATCATTGGGTTTGAGAGAAGAGTAAGGTAGCTAAGGCAGGAGCGAGAACAACGGTCGAGGGTCAAGATGTTAGGAGCTTAAGCCAGGAGTGCCAGGTAAGGTGAAGATACCTTAATCACTAGGGAAAATAGGTAATAGAGTAGTACGGATAGCATGCGTAGGGGACCTTAACCTTACTAGAGGTTGATATCATCAACACCTCAGGAGAAGGGTTGTGGTATGCGGTGGCTAAGGATAGTCGCTGTAGACCTATCAACCAACATAGGTTTATGCTTGTTTGATAACATGGTTAGCTGATGGTTGCCTTTGCGATGTTAAGAATAATTTATGTACTGATAATCTATGGTTGATGATATTCTGATTTATGTTTGATATTTATGTGTCAGTTGCATATGATGCATGGGAGTCTGATGCATGGTCTTAGAATCAAGGGTGTCGCCCTCTAGTTAGAGGATTCTGAATCCCCAAACGATAATAGCACATACTAACGTCGATACTCAGATTGTCAGTGGTAATAGCCGGGTCGGTGTACCCGAGGTTGGTGTACCTGAGGACTGGTGATCGTACCAAAGGTACGGAGTAGTTTGGAGATAGTTAGTGACCTTGAAAGGACCTGAGGACCAGTGATCAGTCTGAAGGCATGGACTCGGCCATCTGACAAGACTCCAGGAATCCATGTCTGACGGGGGGACAATCTTGGCCATTCCTTGTATGGGGAATGCCGTCCATTTGTGCATGTGAACGGTACCTCACTCTGGTGATCAGAGGTGGTAGCGTATCAGGATATGTTCCCGGGATAACCAAATTATCTTATCTTCTCCTGTACCCTAAGACTGGTGATCGGTCTAGGGAGTAGGGCCGGTGATCAGCCCGTAATATTTAGTGATCCGTGGACTGGGTCGGTAGGGCCGATGATCTGCCTAAAAGCTCAGTGGTATGTGTTAGTTTATCATATCAAAGTATGATGTGGTCTGTGACCGTTGGTCGGCGTCAGTATCAGTAATACTGTGTGAGCATTAATTCGTACATGGTATTAGTAATGTCAATCATGATGTGATGAGCTGTTGTTAATTATACTGAGCATGATGACAAGTATTCTACTATACTATTTTCCTGTTTATTAGTGATTGACGGATATCTTACCCCCTTTGTTTTCTGTGTTTGCCCAATTAAATTATGATGAAATAGCAGATGGACAAGAACAACCCATGCTTGGAGCTTAGGGAACATAAGGGAAGACTGCCTAGGGGCAGTGTTCGTACAGTGGTACCACGGCCAGTGTGTCATTTTATCACCCCTTGTGGGTGTAGTGTTACGTATACATATATATGTATTATGTTTGCACACTTGATAATAAATAAAATATTTGTTTGTTTATCTTGAAAATGGACTGCTATTATTTAAGAAAATTTAAGTGATGCGCTGTTGAAGCGGGGTGTTACACCCCTCTCTTCCCTTCCCTATCTCCTTATAATCACATTCTCTTTCCCCCACATAACTGTCACTTCAGCCTACACCTCTAACTTCCTTGCAAGGCCCATTTGCTAGTCTTGGGCCCAAACTCTAGGTCCTAACATTACCTACCCCTTGAAAAATAGCCTTGACCTCAAGGCTGAGATATGCATCCCTTGCTACCGAACCTGTCCGCTGCACCAATATTTGCCTCTATCAAATACAAAATTGAACTACCCATGGAAAATGAGGACCATACTCCAGCAGACTTCATTAACAGTAACTGCCATCAGAAAATTGAATTCTGTCGAGTCCCGTTGCATCATAAAAAATGGTGAATGCCAAGATATCATGTTGAAAGAAGGTTCAGATTTTTCTTTACTTCCATACCCCCATATCATTGCATTCCAAAAAGCAAGGTCATCTGGTTTTGCACCCATTTGAATACAAACACCATGTGCCTGAGAAACATGCCCATATTGCCTATCCATCTCAACCAAAGTAGTTGCCCAAAAACCATTCCCATCAACACAAGATCTCACAATATGTGTATACATCTTTTTCCCATTTGGCAGCACCAATGAATCATTACAAGCTGATAAAAAACTAATGAGACCTTCCCAACTTGGAACCACACCAGCACCAAACACTTTCCTGAAGTATTTAAAAACTTCCACAAGTATCCCTTGTTGTGCAATCCCACTGATCAAGGGGTTCCCATATATCCCTATGCGTTTCATGGCAAGAATTATGGTAAGCATAGCCAACCTTATTACCAAGGAAGGGCACGAAAACTTATCTGGTCCATCTATTAGACTTTTGACTAATGGTAGAAGCTTGCTACTCCTTCCTATGCCATCACCCCAAGAATATTTGGCATGGGAATAACCAATCACATTAGCTAACGCAAGAGTTGAAAGTGTAACACCTCATTCCCGAAGCGCTACTAAACTAAAACAAAACTCTAAATGCAACGAAATTTGCAAAATGATACTCTTCTTGTCTTTTGGAAATATGGTAATTTTTTTTAAGAACGTCTTTTGCAAAACACAATCAGAGTATCTACATCGTTTTAGAAACATGATGGAATTCTACAATGCAAAAGACTAATGTAACTGAACATATATACAACTTTCCAAAAGATATACACTGACAAGTTTGTACAGAATACAACAGTAAATAAATATACATATAGGGAATACACCTAAAGTATGAACACCCTAGCTAGAGTAATCATACTTCTAAGGTACTCCCGTAATTACCCACGCAGGGACTGCTCCGAAAGAAAAACCTCAAACCTACCCAACAACCACAAAAGATTAACATATTAGACAGACTGGTCACCACCAAAAATATATACAACACAGATAGATGTCACCAACTACCCACACTACAAGTAACTACTCAAGTCCTCTGACGGGTCTTCCTCCTCCTCCTCCGTAATCAAGTCATCATCATCATCGCCAGTCAAATCAATAAACAGTACAGAAGTAGGTAAACCCTATAGCCATTCCTCCTCCACTAGTACATCATCAATCCATCCCATGCCACTACAGCCAGCCTTTCCAAACATCCGACAACAGATGGAGGATCCACCGGTGGAGTGGGTGTCCTGATACGTAAAGGTGGAGTTGGTACAGTCTCCGACTCTGGATCGGGATCCGCTATAGGGCTAGGAGAATCTGACACCACGCGTGAAGTAGAAGCTTCTACCATCCATCGTCTCACTGCAACGCTCTTACGAGCGGTCCTTTGAATCTTAGAACCTCTAGGCAATGGTGCATAGCGAGTAGTAATCTGTCTAGGAGTCTCGAACGACTCATCAAGTAAAGCAGTAGAGGTAGTCGGTATCACCCGGTCCTACTGAGTGTGAAGCCATCTGTCCACTATCTGTCCCACTATCATAGGAAAACTCACGGTGCGCAGTGAAATCTTCTGTCGTGTCGCCAGTCCGTCCACTAGAATCGTCTCCATCACATCCCCTCTATATACAACTCAGCCTGAAGTGGGGTTGAACTCCATGGCCAAGGGTATGTTCATATTAAGGAAGTCAAACATCGTCTCCGGCAATAGGGTCATCCCAGGATCTCCACAGTCCTCACCATAGTCTGGGTTACATTCAATGATTGAAAGAACCACAGGCAAAGGTCAACTTCTTATTTATAAGCAGACAATACAGTATAACATAATACACAACTCAATAAGGATGCATAAATGCTCTGCAAATGCGACTACATGCCACTGTTTATGATTCCGGAACACCCTGCAATGGTCAATCGTTAGTATGCCATGGTACGTCCCCAAATCGATACTTTTCCATGCTATGGGCTAACTCTGAGATTGTCCTAACGGCACTGAATCTTTTTCCGACACTATTTAGGTCTAGGATCATCCTGACGACACTGAATTTCCTTCCGGCACTATTCAGGTTAGGTTGTCCCACTACAGGCTAACGAGGACACTGAATCCCCTTCCCGGCACTATCCAGATCAAAGTTACCATTATGCATGTCAATGCATTTCACCAACTCCAATGAACATATGAATGCATATGATATTTCAGACAAGGCATAATTAAGTAACATTTAATTATCCAGCACCAACTCAACAACATATATCTCAACTTAGTTCAAGTATACATGCAACCACATCATATAATCAACTTTCAGAATCACAACAATTTCAGATTCACAACAATTCAGCAATCCACAACAATTTGCATTTGCATATTGACAATTATCAGACATAGACATACAATAACATTTACTGAATGTGAAGTGCCCTTACCAAAGGTTAACAACTCACGTGTCAAAGCACCTCACCGTCCTACTCAGCATGAACTCATGTCTTCAAGTCCGACAATTCTAGTTCACCCAATTTAATTCCCTAGGTTATGGTTCAATTCTAACGCATAGGTTACTCAACTTCAAGAATCTTTTTAATAAATTACACATACTTGAAATAATACATAAAGTTGAAAATTAAATATTTTAAAGACTAAAATTCACTTTCTTTTAAACTTGAAACATAAAACAATACTAAAATCAATTGTTTTTCCTTAATAATAATTGGTCAAGGCTCCACTTGGTTTTAGGAACACAAAGATCCCATTTCACCTAAGTGCTTCATTGCCTTAAAGCCAAAACAACTTCCAAAATCCAATCAAACTCTTTCTAAAATTTTCCAAAACTTAGACAACAATCCAATACAATTAATTCAAGTCAAGAACACAAAATAAATTTTTTTCCCCAACTCCTCTAGGCTCTCGGCCACACCCTTATTTTTAGAGAAAAATTGCAAAACCTTCCAATTCAACAAAACCACATGATTCAACACCTAATTCCTTTTCCAAAACCTTCAATATTCCAAAACAAAACCATTAACTCAAGTGCATTACCCTATCATGGCTTATTCAAGCATCAAGAGTTTCCAAAACACAAGTTTCCTTTGATCAAATCCAAATTAACAACAACAATAACAATATCAAGTATTAAGGAGTAATAACCTCAAATTAATTGCTTGATTCGCATGAGAAATCACATAGCCCCTTTCCCTTAGACCATTAGAACTAGGGTTTGAAAAATTGGGGAAAACTTTGTTCCTTTCTCCCATGATCACAATCAATGCATAGATAAAGCATTAAACAAGAAATTAAGCAAAGAAATCAACCCCTAATCCTATGATGAAGGCCACGGTTTTGCAAGGAAACAAAGGGGAAAATGGTTGCTTCCAACTTACTTACAAGCCCAAGAAGAAGATGATGATTAGGAGAAGAAATTAGAAGCAATGGAGGTTGAAGAAATGGGAGGGATTCACGCAAGGAAGAAGAAGGAGGAGGCCATGGATGAAAACTTGGGTTCTTGGAGTATTCCTTCTCATGAACAAGAAGAATGAAAGGAAATGAAAGTGAGCCCCAAAAAACGGGGGTGCTTCGGCCTGGTTATAAGAAAAAGGGGAGGGATTAAATTTTATTTTAATTCCTCCTTTTTACTAGGCTAGGATTAATTTAGGATAAGTATAATATAATTAATCACCAAAAGTGTGATACCTAGATACTATAAAGTAAGATTCTAATCTAATCACCAAGTCTAAACATCTAATCCCTCTTCTCATGATTACCCCCTAATCCTAGAGTTTGAGTGTCCCAAAATTACGGCGTCGAGTAATCGTGTTACTAATTAATTCTTTCGCCAATTAATCGCGAAAATTAATTTACTTAAAAATTAATTCACCGCGTGATAATAATTTATCATAAATAATAAAAACAATTGAAAACACTCAATTATAATCACAACAAGTTATGATACAATTTTCATCGAAATCGGTGTTCGTTTAAAATTTTATTGCGGATAAAAACTACTCGGTGATTCAAAATACGGCGAAACTTCATTAGAATTTTTTGACGATTTTTGAACCATGAATTAATATAAAATATTAATTCTCAAATTTAATTTTATCCTGATTTAATTCAATCACTTACTTAGCAAACAAGAAACTGCTTATTATAGCATAAATACGACAAATTACACTATAATAACGGTAAATACGCATCGTGTGTACTTCCTCACCCGGTCCTCTTGAATTTGGGCAATCCCATCTTCACCAGCAAGCTCCATCACCTTTGGATTTGAACTAATGACTCCTTCTTCTACTACTTGTTTTGTTATTTCCAATATTGGAGGTTCTGCTTGAAATGTCTCCACGATAAGCATCAGAGCCCTCTTCCTATCCTTGTGATGGACAAACGAAATAGTGGGCTCTGCGCGCGCTTTGATTGGTCTTGGATTGAAGTAGAATGTGTAACCAGCTGATTTATTAGAGTTGGCCGCATGAGAGAGAGTTGGCTCGCAACTTGGTGAAGTGCTGGAAATAGTCGTTGACCTATTAAGCTTTGGTGTGTGGGAAAGGGCATGAGTAGCAGAAGGTTGGACACGTGTTGCATTAGGATTGGGCGAGTAAGGTAGCACATGTAACACCCTAATTTTCAGCGTCTAATT
Organism: Calophaca sinica; assembly: GCA_037113605.1. Lineage (NCBI taxonomy): Eukaryota > Viridiplantae > Streptophyta > Magnoliopsida > Fabales > Fabaceae > Calophaca > Calophaca sinica. The sequence continues at coordinate 86,187,082 of CM073731.1, forward strand.
ATTTAGTAATATCTATTTTCTATCGTATCTAATACGACTTTTCTATTAATAAAATCTTATTGACAATCCTAATGTTTGGATTTATTCTAGTTGATAGGAAAAATTGGGATTAGTAATTATTACTAATTTACGGTTTTTCTTTCGACGTTAGAATTTTGCCGTAAAACGGTATATTTGAACTAGAGGGCGAGTTTTTGACTGAAACCTGGTTAAACATAATCCAAATTTTATAAAATTTGAGATATTAGGATTTTCCAATATTTATGATTTTTTGAAATATTTTGAGAATTTTTGGGCATCAGAAAATATATAGGGTACTTTCTACACCTATAAACTACCTAACGATAACTTTTTAGCTCGTAAATCGAAAAAATGATATTCATAGGCATACTTTTAATGTCTTAAGGGACATTTTGATTGACTAATAATTTTTTATTATGGAGGAACTTATTAGATTTATTTTTGGAGTTTTTAGTACAAAAACCCTAATAAACGCGAAACGCCGCGCACCCAATTAATCGTTAACGCGTCGAAGTGAAACCCTTTGATATTTTAAGGGGGGTGTCGACCATTTTAGACGAATGGGAGCCAAGACACATGCTTGGGACCCACCTTGGACAAATGGAATGTTTTGTTGGCTTAGGTGTAAATGGTAGTTAGTTAGCTTAGTTGGATGTTAACTAAATGGTTAAGATCCAACTAAATGAGCAATTTTATTCCCTTCCATGTCCCTTGTGACCTCTATAAATAGGAGATCAGCCTCTTCGAATTTATTCATTGATTCTTTGGTGGAGAAAAATTCTAGTGAGAGAAAGTTAGTGTTCTTGAAGAAACTTAGAGATTAAGCTTGTAATCTCCATTCCTTTCTTCTTAATCCTTGATCAATCATCATCAAACTTCTTCGTAAGCCTCCTAACCCATCTCATTTTCCTCTTGGCTACCATGGAAGAGTTCTTCAAGGTTTTAGTGTTGTTTTGCTTAGAAATTGGTTAGATCTTGATGTTTAAGCTTAATACCTCCTCGATCTACCGTTTTCTTCATGTCTTAATGAGTTAAAAATTGTGGAACCTCTAGATCTTGGTGAGGCCTGTAACGACCCGTTTCCAAACCGCTACAGAGCTAAACTAAACCTGTATGCGATGCATTTTAAAACGGTACTCTTGTGCCCTTTAGAAAAATGCGGTACTTTTTTTTTTTAAACATCAGTAATTCCTGCAAGTGCACATCAGAGTAATTACAGTTTTCCGAAACATGGTGCAACTAGGACACAAGACTCAAATATGAATAAGACCTACATGCATAATACATATATATATATATATATATATATATATATATACACAAGTCGTACTAACAGTGTACGCAAAATACAGGGCAGTAAATGTACAAAGAAATACACCTATGGTATGACGACCCTTAAAGGCAATCATACCCTGGGGGTGGGGGTACTTCCGGCAGACACCCACACAGGGGGCTACTCCAAAAGTGAGACCGCCAGTCTACCCTGTAACCAAAATAACACCTGGCCCGACTGGTCACGACACACGAAACATAAAAGCCATAAATACAGTCATCCCAAATATATACAACAGTCTACCGACAAAAAGAAAGTATAACGCAGCAGTCAACTAACACCACAGCTACAGGTAGCTACCCAAATCCTCTGACGGGTCCTCCTCCTCCTCTTCCTCCTCCATCAGGTCCTCGCCTGTCAAGTCAATGAAGGGGCCGCAGCTGGCACGTCCACAGGCACATCACTCGGGGTATACTCACCTGCCAGCCACTCCTCAGTTGATCTCGCTCCAATGCAATCTGCCTCGTGGCACACAGCACAAATGGGAGGGGAGGCCACAAGCGGTGTAGGGGTCCTAGCGACAGTAGGGGAAACCGGTACTACAGGGGATCTCGAAACAGCAGCCGCCCTCGAAGTGGAAGCTCCTGCGGATCCTCGGCGTATCACGCTCTTGCGAGCGGTCCATCTCACTCTGGGTCCACGCTGTAACAGCCCAGATTTTTTTTCATCCTTCAAGATTAGGATATGTCTTAGGGTATTAGAACATGCTTATAGTTGCTTAGGATGGGTTTCATATGTTTTACCATTCCTTCAGCTGACTGAGTATCTAGATGTACCTTTATTCCTATGCTTAGTTATTTCAGTTACCGTATTCCCCATTTTCGAACCCCTTAACAACTCAATTGAGTAACACCCTCACTTTGTGCTAGAACCTTATAATTCCTTGTGTGCTTGATTAAGCATTTCATGTATGTAGATGTGTTAAATATGCTATTGATTAGTTAGAAGTCCAATAAGATTGGCACGGTGCGCGTTTAGGCGAGTCAGGACATAAAATTGGCAGCAGACACGGTCCCAGGGGGCGACGGGCGCCCAGACTGAAACTCGGGCGCCTAGGCCTCACAGAGAGCAGGCGCAGGGCGCCCAGGGGGTGCTGGCGCAGGGCGCCCACAGCTGATAAGTGGTTGTGCATTTTTTCGCGTTTTAACTCGTTTTGGGCCGGTTCTGTGACCCCGTGTGACCCATTCTGGACCTGAAGAAGCAACCACGACCCCTAGACTTAACCTAGCCACTAAGCATCAGTTCTAAAACCCTAAACATGATTAGGAGCTGCTCATAAGACCAATTAAAATAGAGAAAAGTTCTTCTCCCCCCTTTCTCCAATTTGATGCTGTCAAAGGCTCTGAACTCAAAGCTACGCTAGGGAACTCGACTAGCGAGCATTGTTACTGTCATTCTTACAGCCTCATTGTGAGGAATAGAAAGTGGTAAGCCTTCTAATGATAACTTTGTCTTTAAGGTCAATGTTAGGGTTCTCAACTATGATTTTTCCATTCCTAAACCCTTGCTCTTGTGTTTTTGCTGAAGAAAGCTTCACTAGGAAAGGAAAAGCTTGGTGTTCCCTCATACCATCCTGGGAGTACGAAATTCACTTGAGGTAAGGGGTAGTTGTTCTCTTCTAGTGAGTGTATGGAACATGTGTGAACAATAGGGGTGTCCCACGACCCCTATGCCTTCTTGTGATAACGAAAAAGCGAGCACTATCACCACCGTGATAGGGAGACATTCGAACTCCTCAATTATTATTCTTGGTGGTGATATTCTTTGTAGCGTGATGTGATAATTTTATTGGATTGATGAATTTGGTGTGGTGATTGAGTCTTGATTGTTTACATGCTTGTTACTCTTGACTATTCTTTTATTGTTCAGAGAGGTGAAAATCTTGGTTGTTGCCGACTTTAAATTGCAATTGTATGAACTCCTACAAGACTTGATGACATGCTATATTATTCGTGTTGTGTGCCTAGGTACTGATATGGTCAGTATTTAAAAGTGTTGAATTGCCTAAACAACTAGTGTTGTTGCAAGAATTAGCGGTGATGATGTTTTAAAAACAGAATGCTGGAGAGGTTAAAATGGAATAAAAGGTGAATCAAGTTAGGGTTAATTATTTAGAATAATTGACATATGAATAAACCATGCCTTGATAGAGACCTTGAAGTTTTAACAAGAGAATTGAGGGTCAACGATAGGGATGAGTTGAGTTGTACAGAAATTGTTTGCTACCAAATGATAGGGTAAGGAATTTAAATAGCTAAATGGTGAGCTTTAGACCCTATGAATGTGTAATCACTAAGTATGGATTAAAGAACTCTAGACCATGTCCAACTAAGTTCTGAGGGACGTAATGGTGAGGCATTAGATCCCCAAACAGTTACAAACCCTCTGTTGCGAATTGGATGACAGTGGCAGGGCGCCAGGCGCCCACGATGTCAGGCGCCAGGCGCCAGTGACAGCATGCACTCTTGTTGTTTCGTCGTGTTTCCTCGGGTTTCTGCAATTAGGTTGATATTGTAAAGCCTAAGTAGGATGTCTAAAGTTCATTTATGATGCCTAAGGATTTATTAGTGTGATAATTTGAGAGAACTAATCTTTCTATTCCAAAGCTTCACTTGGATGTTATGTGCTTAATCAAAGTTGCTAAGAACATTAAATGTTTATGTTATTGGTAGAAGGCACTGGCTAACTTATGAACTTGTGTTCTGTTGTTGTTGTTGTTGTTGCTACTCTATCGAAGATATTGCGATAGAGGATATTATGGTTAGACACCGCATTTGGTCATGTTCATGCATCATGGTGTCGGCATTGTTGTTGTTGTTGTTGTTAGTAGGGCGTATCGGGCAAGGTATCCCGTGACGGGCGAGGTTTCCCGGTCCTACGGTTAAAAAGGGCGAATCGGGCAAGGTATCCCGTGACGGGCGAGGTTTCCCGGTCCTACGGTTAATGGGGCGAATCGGGCAAGGTATCCCGTGACGGGCGTGGTATCCCGGTCCTGTTGTTATTGGGGCACTACGGACATGGTATTCCGAAACGGGCAAGGTATCCCGGCCTCGTTATAAGTGGATCCACATGCATATAGTTATGGTTCTAGAAATACATCGTTTTACATGATAACATGCCTGGTTGTTTAGTGTTTGGTAATGTACCTTATTGTTGTGGTTGATGTCGTGGCATGTGATATATAATTGTTGTGGTAATGTACCTTAATATTGTGGTTGATGCTGTAGCATATGATATTTGGCCGTTGTGGTACCATCTTATGCCTTAGTACTAGTGATTAGACGTCTTCATTGGAATTGTTGTATATTGCGCATTGTTCATTAATTTCCTACACTGTATGCACTATTTGAGGTTATGATGACTAACCCCTCTTGTGGCTATGCATATCCCACCGGGTATGTGTAGATCTTTGAGGCTGCAGTATTGAGGATGTGAATGCCGGCAAGTAATCATGATAGCTCGTTGTGATAGATAGAAGACTTGTGTTTACTTGTTTAAGTCTTTGTATTTTTCCGATGTAATAATTAGGGGAAAAGCTCTGAATTATTGTGACATCGGGAACCTTGGGTTTATCTTCTTTAGATGTTTTCCCTCTTGTACTATGTTTGATTTTCGCAAGTTGGGAGTGACAGCCCTACCGTATTTGAAATGAAAAGCTTTTACTTGGATCAAAATTTTATTTCTTGTTCTTTTCTTCTTACATTGCTAAAATGCAATGACGGGGTAGAGGGTGTCACACACGCCCTCTGCCTCGACCTGCAAATCTGGTAGCAGTGGTCCTAGGAATGTCATGAGGTCCCTCTGGTGAAGAAGAAGAGGCTCTCATAGCCCTCTGGCGCTCGCTGGCACGCCACGCCTCCACCACCTGTCTCATCCGGATCGAGAAACTCACCGTACGTCGTGTCATATCCTGCCTCACAGCTACACCATCCTCTCGTAGCGTCTGCACCATGTCCCCAGTGTATACCACATGGCGGGAAATGGGGTCGAACTCCATCGCCGCGGGTTGCTCCATATCAGGGAAGTCAAAGAAAATCTCCGGCGACGTCCTCATCGCCGGAATCCAAACGCCCTTCGCCATCGCCTGGGTAACCATCATGAATTGAAGGCACCACGGGAAAGGGTCAGCTTCTCAACATATCAAGATGATCAATGCATAAAGCAATAAGCAAACAACAATGTATATCATTCACAGAACGTGACTCAACTCTCTCACTCTAGACTCGACTCGACTCACTACTCATTTTCTCTCGACTCAACAATTATTCCAGAAAGCAGACGCAGATCCATCAACTGACATACCAGCCGTAGCCTTGGGATCTTTCGCTTCTCCCTAGGTAAACAGCCCCGTTTCCTATGCTGCGACGCCTAGCTAATCTCCCGTAAACGAAGGGGACCTAGCACCCTCAGTTATCCGGGTCACAGCTCAAAAACGTCACGACGACTCGCCTAGCTCTCTCACTCGATGAATAGTTCACCGCTTACGATAGTCAAAGAGTGATACACATGATTACATGACCCATATCAAATAAATAGAGCATGCTTAACATGAAGAAACGCAATTCAACAATTTAAGCAATAAAGCAATCTGCATGAAGAAACGTAATTCAACAAGCAATACGCAGTTCGCAGCATATGTTCAATCTCATATTAAATATTGCATAACTCAATTATATCACAACATCACATGCTTGACACGCAAATCAAGGAATCCATCCCTCTGCAACCCGATGGAATTAACAGAGAGGTACAAACAAGTGGGGGGTTGGGCCAGAAGACCAACCGCACAATTTTCACCCACAATGACTCGGAATATGTTCGACGGCACGACAAAAATAAACGAAAGGGTTCGAAGACCCTAACTTCGAACTCGTAGAGTTCTCAGACTTCTTCGTATTTAAATAAGCATTTAAATAATAAAACAAGAACTTAAGCATATCTAAAATTTTCCCTTTCACAGGGACATAAAAATAAAATCCTAAAAATGTCTAGAAGTGCCCTTACACAAGCTGTCGTTAACGTCGCTCCTATGTCTTCGGGTCCGCTTCGCTCAATCTCCGGTACTTCGATTCCTATTACCACATACAACTTAGTACAATCTAGGAATTCTAGTTAAACTTATGCTCTCAACTTATCCCTTTCCTAACCAACTCAAACAAGCATTACAAATTAATAACACACTCAAAATCATTTGAAAAAGTAAGGTTTTGAGACTAATTCTCTTTCTTGAACTTCAAGTAAGCATAAATAATAAATCTTTCACAACTATCAAAAACTTAGCACACTTAAGCATATCAAGGGTTATGTTTCTAAAATAGTTACTACACAATGAAATACCATTTTCCTAGCCTTTTCTTTCAAAACAATTTATTTTCAAGACTAGTTCATAAAGCTTTATAGGCCACTTACTCAAAATTAGTTCCAAAAACAAGAGTTCAATCAACTTGTCTAATTCCAAAAATCCTTTAGCAATTAAATCATGCCATTATCATGTCAAGAACTTAAAGAACAAGGGACCATTTCCTTACATGTTATTCTAACCTCCAAAAACCAAACTATGCATAAAACACAAACTAACACTTAAGCTAATTCATGCAAATCTATTCCAACAACTTTAAAATCACCTTTAACATGCTATTCAACACTTATACACATAATCAAACTTCAAAACACACTTTTCTTATAGTTCAAGAATAGGGAAAATTTCTAAAATAACAAGTTATACATGCTTATTACAAACTATCTTACTAGCAAGCATCCTACAACTTTCAACAACACATATAACCCATCAATTGCTTGATTTAAGTGTGAGCTACACAAAAACCCTCTTTTTACCTCTTAGGGCGAAAACCCTACAGCTCAAGGAAGGGGTTGTAAGTGTCTCATCTCCTTAGAACAAACCAAACCATCAAAACAACACATAATCAACAATTAATTAAACTAAAAACAAACAAACCAATTAATCCAAAATGGGGGAGGGTTAGGCGCTGTTTAGGGCTGTTCTTGGGGAAGGAAAATTTTGATTTTTCTTCTCATTCAAATGGTTAGAAGCATAGGTAATGAAGTAGAGAAGATAACCTAGCAAGAAATCAAGTTTTGGAAGCAAAAATTCAAGTGTATAAAAAGGGGGGTTGATGGCGCACAAAACAGAATTTTGGGGGGAGAAAAATCTGATTTTCTTCTTACCCAAATGGTGTAGATGATGAGGAACTATGTTGAGGTGATGATTTAGAACAACTTTGATGAAGGAACCTTGCTCAAAAACTCAAAGGAAATGGAGGTAGCTTCAATGGCTTTGTCTTGTTCAAGGAGAGGAAAAAGAAGAAGATGAGGTTTTTCTTTGGGAGGAAGAAGGCGTGAGATTGGGGCTGAAATGGGGCTGCACATAGCCTTCATTTCCTTTCTTTTATAATAAAAAAAATAAGCATAGTTAGTAGGAGTAGTTGAATAAAAGATTTTTTTAAAATAGTCACACAACTAATGACACCTAGCAATTTTTATGAGATGTTAAACATATCACCTAATCTTACCCATCTAATCTCACATCTCTCATGATTACCCTCTAATCTAAAGTCTTAAGATTTAAAAACACGGCGACGAGAAACCGAAAAACCGATTTGTTTCTCGCCGGAAAAATCCCGAAAAATTAATTCGCGAGGAATTAATTCTTCGCGTGATAATATTATTTCATAAATAATAAAACAATATAATTCACTCGAAAATAATTAAAACAGGTTACGATTCGATTTTCATCGAAATCGGGGCTCATTTTAAATTTTATTTACGGCAGAAACTGCCCGGCGATTTGAAACGCGCCGAAACTTCGTTAGAATTTTTCGACGATCTTCAAACCGTGAATCAATATAAAAATATTAATTCTTAATTATATTAGCTCTTGATTTAATTAAATCACTTACTTAGTGAACAAGCAACTGCTTTATTAAAGCATAATTACGACAAAAATACAATATTACCGCTAATCAACGTATCGTAAAAATACGCGTGTTACAAGGCCGAACCTAGGGGCTGTTCAAGGGTTTAATTTTGACTTGATTTAGTTGTTTTGAAGTGGGATTTGTAAGGTTTTAGCTTAATATACTTAAATATAGTCATATACATGTTTAAGCATTGATTTGTGAAATTAAGATTTGTTGTTTTTGGTTCTTTAAAACCATGACTTATGAGAAAGTTTTTAATAATGTTTTAACTTGTTTTTAAGTGTATCAAAGGGATAAATATGTTGGCTTATGGTAAAGAGTTTTGGATCTAACAAAGGTATCATGATTTAGAAGTTAAAGGTTTGAAACTTTGAAGTAGTTTTTAAAGCTTTAAAACTGTGACCCTTAGAGGTTTTAGAAAGTGTTCTTAACTTGTTTTATGACTAAAATAGTTGCAAAAAGTGGTTAAAGATTTGATTTAACAAAATCTTTCAAAGAGATTTGATTTTGGGAAAAAGTTTTGGTATATGTCTTAAGATTTGTTTTAAACTTATAATGAAAGTGTTTCCAAGGTTTTATGACATGTTTAAGTGCTTTAAAAAGTTGTTCAAAGTTGGAAAAATACTATTCAAAGTGGTAAAACACTATTCCAATTGGTAAAACACTATTCAAAGTGGTAAGTTTTGGTTTTAGTATTTTCTAAGTGCGATAGTTTTGTAGAAACTTCAAAACTTACGTGATTTGAACTTGCTTCATGACATATGACTAGATGTGATCAAATAGGGATTAAGTTAAGTAATTCCTAGGCCTTTGAGTACCCAAAAAATGTGGCTGCCCTAGGAGTATACCACATGAGTTTTTAGTTTTAAATGATTGAACTTGTGTTATTAAGGTTAGTGCGACGTATGACTCGGCGATACTTTGGATTTACCCTCTTTGGAACGCATTCCAGGTAAGGGAAATTCTTACATAATGATTTTGGGCTTTTTGCCTTGTTTGTTGTGTGGTCTGATTGGTTGTTAATTGTGTGGTAGTACTTGTAGTATTACTATGTGTTATAGAGATGCTGTAGCATGTTTTTGGTTGTGCGTGGCAACAATGAATTGTGTGGTGTGTCTTAAATCAAGTATGACTGTTTTGATTTGAACTTGAAATTGATTGAACTATGCATAATAATAATAATGTAAATGAGGATGAATTAATTAATAATGCGATGATCGATTGTAAACTGGTTTGACGATTTACAATGGTAAATCTGATGCGATTTCATAAGTCGAACTAAGGTTTCAAAAAGAAATGTTAAAGGCTTTTTTTTATTATTTAAAGATAAGCGAGAGCGTTTTAGTAAAACTAGCCAAATCTTGTAAAGAATTTTCCAATGGAATTATGCTAAGTAAATGACTCAAGATAAATAGTACAATTTGCGAAAATGGTTGAGTTAACTAATGCGTTTGGAAAAATTCTGGCTAGGAAAGTATTAGAATTTGAGTTGGGCCTAACTCAACCCCAAAAGCTAGCTCATAGGATGAGGGTTTCCCCCACTTATAACCACTAATCAGGCCATCTCATTCTTCCATGTGGGACTTCTAACACACCCCCCTCACGTCCAGGACTAGACAATTGGAGCGTGACCCGAGTGGCCCGATAACGGGTGGCCCAACAAATGGATCTATGATAGGCTTTGATACCATATTAGAATTTGGGTTGGGCCTAACTCAATCCCAAAAGCTAGCTCATAGGATGAGGGTTTCCCCCCACTTATAATCATTAATCAGGCCATCTCATTCTTCCATGTGGGACTTCTAACAGAAAGACTTGGTAATTAAGAGTGTTTGCACCGCCTCTCTTTCCTGGGAATTCTCCTAGCGTATTATTTAGCACAACTAGGGTTCTAACAACCTAAAGTTAAAGAGTATTTTCAGATACAGTGGTAGTGACACAAGAATTGAAAAAGGGATTTCCAAGATCAAAATTTCTAAAGAATAAAATTTAGGGAGTCTAGTGTTCCTAATGAGCATATGGGCTATGTGTTCTGTGCTGGGACTTAACATTCTACTTGCGTGCGCAATTTTCTTGATTAAGGATTGGACCTAGTGTTCTGTATGGCGTGTTTAGTATCTCAACCTAAAAATTGAGCCTAGTGTTCCGCATTACGTGCCTAGAGTTTTAATCTATGATTGAGACTAGCATTCCGCTGTTGAACACCTAGACCTTGTGTGTTGTGTTTGAACTCTAAGTGGTAATTTCTCATCATCTCAGTTTACTAGGTGATGAAGAATTGCCTGAGCATTACACTGAGTAGTATGGGCTGCCTGGCGTGGTGCTTAAGCTTTGAGTTCCCTCCACCTTTTCAAAAAGAAAAGCAGTGATTTGACCCATAGGACATGAGAGACTTAAGAAGTCATAGTTGACTATCGATCCGTATTTATTAATTAAAAAATCTCTCGGACACTCCTTAAGGTGAGTGGACTGTATTAAAGAATTTGTTTGGATGCATACTGACCATTGAGCATCGACACTCGGAGCGTTTGATTGTCTTAAGGACTTCAAAAGGACGAGTTGTCACTTCATGCCAACTACCCGATAGTACCCCTTAGACCAGAGGTAGTGGTTGGCAACATTGCCTACTGTGTGGCTATACCCTTGGTAGGGGAATCTGTTTGGACCTGGAAAAGGCTTTCCTTGTTCCTATTGTTGTCCTTGTTTAGGGCTGCAAGTGTATACACAAACTTGTTCATAATGCATTGGCATGCATAATTAACCACATTGTAACATGTGATGACTGGATTGTTGATTTGCTGATTGAATTGTTTGTTCACATGCAAATTGCTTGATATACCATGATGATGCATGTGGTTTATTAAGTATGTATATGTATATAAAAGCATGTTGTTGTATTATATATATATATATATAAATCTTGTTTGCATGCGACATAGCCTATGATAAACTCGTGGACAAAGAATTTACCCTTGCACTATTGTTGGATTGGACATTCTCATGGATGTTACTTGATGGTGTTTCACATTTTTGCTACAGTTCCGTCCTTACCAGAAGCATTGAAGAATGAGCCCGTAGAGGAAGATACCTCCTAGTGCTCTATGTTCGGATCTTGCTGAACGGTTTCTCAGTAAGAGTCATAGTTGTTGGCCAGCTTAGCTTAGGGTATTGTCCTGTAAATGATCATGATATGTTTTATTGTATATGATGCATTCAATATAATGTGTTATACTCTGATATTTGATAAAAGGTTGATTTCTCATCATTTGAAATGGTAGTACTCTTCATGTCTCATTTTTTAAAAGGGTTTTCAAAGGAAAGAAAAAGAAAAAAAATTACTCCTATTTTCCACTGTGAACAACTGAAGTGTACATTTTACAGAAAGCATATAAGTATCAAATGTTTTAGCGTTAGATTGGGTTACACCGTAGCGCTCTGAAAACGGGGTGTTACAGCACATGGATTGCACATTCTATTAATCGTTGAGATTGAGAGATAGATGCTCTATTTGGATCGTGTGGCTGATAGTTTACCTTGGAAGCAGCTGTGACACTAAGAGTCTCCTTCGAGTGCCAAACAGCTGGAGTCAACACGCATAAAGGTAAAGCCCTGTCACATGCCATTTCTGCCCTTGTGTCTTTTGTTTTCACGAAAACCAAAGCTGGATCCCTTCCAGAGTCATCCTTGGAGCGTGAACTGTAACGACCCGTTTCCGGACCGCTACCGAGCTCAATATACCGAGCTCGAGTTACCGAGCTCAACACACCGAGCTCAACTAAACCTGTATGAGATGTGTTTTAAAACGAAACTCTTGTGCCTTTTAAAAAGTACGGTCTATTTTTTTTATAAAACCAACTCGTGCACATCAGAGTAGTTACAGCTTTTCGAAACATGGTGCAACTAAGACACAAGACTTAAATTCTAATAAAACATACATGCATATATACCACTCGAAATAATAATGTATACAAAATACAGAGTAGCAATGTATAAAGAAAATACACCTAAGGTATGACGACTTCAAGAGAGCAATCATACCTGGGGTACTTCCGGAACTCCCACGCAGGGCCGCTCCAAAAGTAAACCGCCATCTACCTCAGTAGCAATAAAACATACCGGCCCAAACCGTCACGACCTCGAACACAAAGAAAAACAAAGTACAGTTATCAGAAAAACAAACTTCCAACAAACATAAACAATCACGACAAGTAGAGGTCGTCACTCGGGTCCTCGTCGAGCTCCTCCTCGGCATCATCTACTGTCGAGTTCCCTGCGCCTTCGACATCGCCTGGGTAACCGTCATGGATTGAAGGCACCACGGGAAAGGGTCAACTTCTCAACAATTCAAGATAACACGGCATAAAGAAATAAGCAACACAATAATGTATCTCAATCACCACACGTGACTCGACCATCTCACTCTGGACTCGACTCGACTCTTATTCCTAATATCGTCAAGCAGTCCATCCCCAAACCGACGTAATAGGTAAACGGCAGTCCATCCCCAAACCGAATTCCATACATTAATCAACGGGTCCATCCCCAAACCGATAATGCTACAACGCCTAGCCAATCCACCATAAACAAAAAGGGGACCTAGCACCCTCGATTATCTGGGTCCGGCTCAAAACGTCATATACGACTCCCTAGCTCTCTCACTCGATGATTAGCTCGCCGCATGTCAAAGAGTAACACAACTTACTTGATCACATATCAAATAAAGAGAGCATGCTTAACATGAAGAAAACCCAATTTATTCATTTAAGCAATAAAACATTCTGCATGAAGACACGCACTGACAAAGAATTCACAATTCACAACATATATTCAATCACATATCAAATACATGCAAAAACCCGATCATATCACAACATTCCAAGCTCGACACCAATCAAGGAGTCCATACGTAAATATAACAATAAAAATAAAGTCTTAATAATGTCTAAAAGTTGCCTTACGCTAGCATACTATGAAAGTATTAATGTGAAGCGCCCTTACCGAACTCCAAGTTAATGCTGCTCGACAACGACCTCGACACGGCTGTCTTCAAGTGAGCTCGACAACGACTTCTCTTACTCGATCTCGACACGGCTGTCTTCAACGAGCTCGACAACGACTTCGACACGTACCGTCCTCAATCGACCTCGACACGTACACTTCTCAGTCGACCTCGACACGCGTCTGATTCTCGATCTGGATCCCACCGCTTCCACGTCCTGATTCGCTCTCCGTACACCTCGAATCGAAATCACACGATCTCGAAATCGGACTTCCTAAAACAAGCACAACTCGATTCGATCTATGGGTTCTAATCCACTTAGCTCTCATCCCAAACTTAACCACATCCCAGAAAATATAAAAACTTAAGAACTTAAATATATTTTTCCTCTAACACAAAGTTAGGGTTTTCGATCAAAAGTTTATGAAAAAGGTTATCTGATGCCACAACAGATAGATCGACAACAACAACAACCAGAAGCAACAAACGAAAAACAAGAAATCGAAACAAACCAAAAAGGAAGGGTTTCTGGGCACTGCCCATTTCAGAAATCAGAGAAAGAAATTTGTTCTACAAGCTCCAATAATCGGTTAGAAAGGGAGGTAATATCATGAAGAAGAAAACCCATCAATTTGACATGATTTGGAAGCATAAAACTGGCTAAAAAAAATGGAAGGAAGAAACGGCGCTAAACAGTAACATGAAGAAGAGAAAAATCTGTTTTTCATACCTCAGATGGTGGTCGAGATGGTGAGATATAGGTCGAGAAGATGATGATGAACAAGATTGATGAAGAAAATTTGTGCAGAGTCTCGATGGAACTCAAGGTTTCGTCGATGGAAGTTCTGGAGAAAAACAAGGAACTCAGAGCAGAAGGAAGGAAGAAGAAAGAAGAAAAGAGAAAGTGAGTATCTGAGGGAATCGGTCGTGGTATACAGCTGGTGAGAGAAGGGGTATAATCGTAACTTCAGCTATAAGATGCCAGTCCCATCAATCATTCTACCCATCTAATCGCTCCTCTCTCATAATTACCCTCTACTCTGTCGGTCAACGATCTAGACACGGCGACGAGACTGCAAGCCGACAATATAATTATTACAAACAATATAATAATAACGCTGAATAACGTTCGAAAGAATACGAGTTATCATCTCGACACGATGTCGACTAGGGTGCTCGTGCAAGCGCACAAGGTTCTAACACGAGTTCGTGAACGCGGCCTCCTCAGTTCGACATGCGACCTCCTCATTTCGATGCAGCGACTTCATCAACTCGACACCCGACCTCCTCATTTCGGCCCGGCTAGTGCACGCGGTCTCCTCAACTTCGGCAAATGACCTCGGCAAACGATCTTGGCACGGATCTCGACACAAGATCTCGGCGAGGTCTCGATCGTCGTCCTAAGGCGATGTCGATCTCGCCCTCAGGTGTTACAATCTCTCCCTCTAAAAAATTTCGTCCTCGAAATTGCAAATAAGATTCTTACCTCGGAAAAGTTCAGTCTTGAGTCTTCATCTTCTCCTCCAGCTCCCAGTTGCATCTCCCGCCTTCGATCCCACACAACTTTGACGAGTTGAATCTCTTTGTTCCGCAATCGTTTGGCTTTCCGATCAACGATCCTTCTTTGGTGATGCTTCAAAGATAAGTCGTCCTTCGGTTGAATCACATCCGGTTCGATGACATGAGAGGTCGGAAACATACTTCCGCAATCAGAGGCGTGGAAGACGTCGTGAATATTCGACAAGAATGGTGGCAAGGCAATCGATATGCCACGGACCAATACGACGAAGAATCGATAAGGTCCAATAAATTTAGGGTAAGTTTCTTGGATTTGATCACTCGACCAACTCGATGGTGGGGTGACTCTAAGAAATACATGTTCTCCTTCCTCGAACTCGAGTGGTCGGCGTCGTTGGTCCGCATAACTCTTCTGTCGACTTTGAGGCGTTCGTGATCCGATCTCTCGATCAAGCGGATCTTCTCGATGGTCTGCTGGATCATATCTGGTCCTACAACGAACGCCGCCGCCCTGGTACCAATAAAGAGGCGTCGACATTTCCGTCCATACGCTTCAAAAGGTGCCATTCCAATGCTCGCATGGAAATCAAGTATTGTAGGTGAACTCCACCAATGGTAAGGCGTCAGTCCCAACTTCCTCGGTGATCTAACGCATAAGCTCGCAATAAATCTTCAAGCGATTGGATCGTTCTCTCGATCGACCGTCGATCTGTGGATGATATGCCGAGCTAAGCCTGAGCTTCGGTTCCCATCGCTCCTTGCAATTCCCTCCAAAAATGAGGCGTGAACTTCGGATCTCGGTCCGACACGATCGAAGAGGTATACCATGAAGTCGTACTATCTCGCGATGTAGATCTCGGTCGCCTTTTCCACGTTGTATGTCGACCTCCGGTAAGAAATGAGCGATTTGGTCAATCGGTCGACGATCACCCAAATCGAATCATTCTTCTTCTGCGTCTTCGCAAACCTACAACGAAGTCCATGGAAATACTATCCCATTTCCAAACTGGTACGTCAGCGATTGTAACATTCCCGCATGGTCGTTGGTGCTCCACCTTCGCTTCGACACGTTAAACACGGCTACGTGCTCGACCACTTGCTTCTTCATTCCGGACCACCAAAAATGTTTCTTCAAGTCTTGATACATCTTCGTAACTCCTGGGTGAATACTAAAGTTGCTCTTATGCGCGCTTCGTCGAGAATCAACTTTCTCGGCTGAGATCGTTAGGTACACACACTCGGCCATTGCATCTCAAGATGTCGTCGCTCAGACTTGGAATTCCGACTTCCCTTGCGCTATCAATCAACCTTCTTGCGAAGCTCGTCATGAACTTGCTGGTCTCGGATCTCGTCCAACAATCTGTTAGAAATGGTAAGCATACCAAATCTCGCCTTCCCTGGTGAAACTTCGACACTCAACTTCAAGTCTCTAACTTCTCGAGCATCTCCAACTCCTTGATCATCATTGCGAGGTTAAAACGCTCTTCCTACTCAACGCATCTACTACTACGTTAGCCTTACCGGATGGTATTCCAACGTAAAGTCGTAGTCCTTGAGAAATTACGTCCATCTACGCCGACGCATGTTGAGTTCTTTCTGGTCGACAGGTACTTCAAGCTCTTGTGATCGCCGAAAAAAGAAGAGAGTGCTCCCATAAAGGTAGTGTCTCCATATCTTGAGCGCCAAAAACTACTGCTTTGCCGGCTCCAAGTCGTGAGTAGGGTAGTTCCTCTCGTGAATCTTAAGTCGTCTTGAAGCATACGCGACCACCTTCCGATGTTGCATCGACGCATCCCAATCCCTGGTGTGACGCATCACAATACACCTCGAAAGGCTCTTCGGTTGAGGCAAAATCAGCATAGGCGCTCGTCAAAAGCTTCTTCGCCTTTGAAAATCGGCTTCACACTCCTCGGTCCAGGCAAAGGTCGATCCTTCCTCGTCGATCGTGTAGAGGCGCGACAATCTTCGAAACCTTCAATGAATCTTCGATAATATCCTGCTAAGCCGACAAAACTCGATCTCGTGAATCGCCTTAGTCTTGGTGTTCCCACGCTAACACGACTTCAATCTTAGTTGGATCCACACTATCCCTTCTTTGGAAATCACGTGACCAAGAAAATTCACCTCTTCGAGCCAAAATTCACACTTGACAGGTTGGCATAGAGTTGTTTATCTCGTAATATCTGCGATGCTCGACATAAGTGTTCTTCGTGCTCTTCTCGGTTCCTCAAGTAGATCAGTATGTCGTCGATGAACACTACAACAAACTGATCCAAGAACGAATGGAAAATCCTGTTCATGTAGTCCATAAACACAGCTGGTGCATGCGACACTCCAAACGGCATCACCAAGTACTCGTAGTGACCGGATCTAGTCCTGAAAGTCGCTTTGGGGATATCTTCCTCCTTCACGCCGAATCTGGTGGTAGCCCGACTTCAAGTCTATCTTGGAAAAAGATCGCCGCTCCATGAAGTTGATCCATCAAGTCGTCAATACGAGGTAATGGATAATGGTTCTTCACAAGAACCTTGTTGAGCTCGCGATAGTCCACGCACGGCCTTGATCGTCCATCCTTCTTCTTAACCAACAACCTTTGGAGCTCCCCACGGTGACACGCCTGGTCGTATGAATTGCTTCGACTCCAAGTGTTCGATCCGAACTTCACTCTTTCATCTTGGCAGAGACATCCCTGTATGGCGCCTTGAATCGGTCCTGCCCTGGAATCAGTCGATGGAGAACTTCGACCTCTCGCATTGGTGGTAACCCTGGCACGTCTTCGGAAACGCCCTCAAAGTCACACACCATCGAACATTCTTCACGCCGATCTGCTGGAAAACTTCCGAACTAGCCAGATACATGTATTCCCTAGTTCCTTCTTTCAAAGAAACTCGATACGTTCAGCGAAAGATAATTGGAGACTCCACGGTCTGGAAAAATTCCAGTTTTCCGGGCACAGCCCAAGAGGACATGGTGGTGTGACAACCAATCCATCCCGAGAATGACATCTAGGCCCTTAAGAGGCAAACAAACCAAATTGACCACAAACTTTCTACTACGAATAACCACTACACAATTAAGACATGCGGTGTTTGTGACTAAGGTTTTAGCAAATTGGGGTTGTAACTACTAATTTGAGCGGTAAAGCGATCCACAGTCAAGTTCAAATGGTTCACACAATCAGAAGAAATAAAGGAATGGGTTGCACTCGAATCAAAAAGAACGGATAAGGATTTACCCTCGATCTCACATTCACCTTGGATAAGATCTTCAGCTCGATCTGCTTCCTAGCCACTCATGCAGAAAACTCTGCCTTTAGCCACTTGACGCTTCCCTTTGGCCTTTGCCGCAAGCATAGTCGGTTCAGCTTTAGGTGTAGGACAATCCTTGGCAAAATGCCCTGGCTTCTACAACAGTAGCACACCCTCCTTCCGAGTACGCTTATTGGCGTAATGTCCCGCTCTTTCCACAACGGAAACAAGTCACCTCGACATCGGTCCGTCCTCCGCTTCTCGGTACCTGGGTCATCGGACGACATCGCTCCATCGTTGTCGTTCCACCGAGGTCTGGTCGTAAGGCTTCTTCTGCGGTTGTTTTCCTTTCTGTGCAAATCTACGCCCCGCACTCTGGGGTCTCAGTCCGCCTACAGATCTTAACTTCTTGTGGCTCTCACTCCTTCTACCTCGACACGGCGATCTATCGGCTCTTGGAGGTTTCGAATCCTCAACGACACCATCGACTTCAATGTCGAATCTCAATCCTCGTTGGAATCTCTCACTCAACCATCTTTGGTCATTTCGATCACGAAATGGACTCAAATACCTCGCCAACGACTCGAACTTGGCCGCATACTCGGACATCGCCGAGTTGCCTTCTTTACGCAATTGAAGAAACTCTTGCTCCTTCTCGGCCAGGCAAGATCTGGAAGTACTTGTCCAAGAACCTTTCACGAAAAAGTTCCCAGGTCATCTCGCGACGTTACGCTATAAATGTTTGCTTCACTCCTCTCCACCAATACTCAAGGCCTCCTAGCAGAAGTAGGTGGCATAGTCGACCTTCACGTAATCCGCAATGAAGTGCCTCGAAGATCTTCTCGATCTCTTGCATCCAAAGATCGCCTTTATCTGGATTTGGCTCACCGTAGAACTTCGGTGGATCATGCTTCCTAAAGTCGCCAATCCTCTCGCTTCAAAGATTTCGCTCGCTCGTTGTTGTTCTTTGTAAGTTCTGCGAGTTAACATTTGCCGCGTCTGTTGAGCCATCGCGTTAACTGTTGAGTTCTGGCGGTGATTCTTTGGGCCATGGCTGCCGCCATCTCGGCCATAGCTTGAATTGCTCGTTCCATGTCGACGTTCTCGGTTGCGGTATGCGTATCTCGACGAGGTGGCATTAGATTCCACAAAGTTCAAAACCCCGCTGAATCTCACAACAAGGATGTGTTAAAACACACTGCTTCAATCAAGAAACAGTTCAAACAATTTCTCAAGCAATAAGTGCTTCACTTAATCAAACAGCAATCAACATAGTACAACTAGGTACCCAACACACATAACACGACATAGTGACCAGTCCAAATTTCCTATGCAGTCGGTCGAACCGAATCGCTTCGATACCAACAATGTAACGACCGCTTCGACCGCTCCCGAGCTCAATATACCGAGCTCGAGTTACCGAGCTCAACCCACCGAGCTCAACTAAACCTGTATGAGATGTGTTTTAAAACGAAACTCTTGTGCCTTTTAAAAAGTACGGTCTATTTTTTTATAAAACCAACTCGTGCACATCGAGTAGTTCTGACTTTTCAAACATGGTGCAACTAAGACACAAGACTTAAATTCTAATAAAACATACATGCATATATACCACTCGAAATAATAATGTATACAAAAAACAGAGTAGCAATGTATAAAGAAAATACACCTAAGGTATGACGACTTCAAGAGAGCAATCATACCCCGGGGGTACTTCCGGCAGACTCCCACGCAGGTCGCTCAAAAGTAAACCGCCGCCTACCTCAGAGCAATAAAACATACCCGGCCCAAACTGGTCACGACCTCGAACACAAAGAAAAACAAAGTACAGTCATCAGAAAAACAAACATCCAACAAACATAAACAATCACGACAAGTAGAGGTCGTCACTCGAGTCCTCGTCGAGCTCCTCCTCGGCATCATCTACTGTCGAGTTCCCTGCGCCCTCGACATCGCCTGGGTAACCGTCATGGATTGAAGGTACCACGGGAAAGGGTCAACTTCTCAACAATACAAGATAACACGGCATAAAGAAATAAGCAACACAATAATGTATCTCAATCACCACACGTGACTCGACCATCTCACTCTAGACTCGACTCGACTCTTATTCCGGAATATCGCCAAGGTCCATCCCCAAACTGACGTAATAGGTAAACGGCACGTCCATCCCCAAACCGAATTCCATACATTAACCACCAGGTCCACCCCCAAACTGATAATGCTACAACGCCTAGCCAATCCACCATAAACAAAAGGGGACCTAGCACCCTCAGTTATCCGGTCCGGCCAAAAACGCCATACGACTTCTAGCTCTCTCACTTTCGATGATTAGCTCGCCGCATGT
Source organism: Calophaca sinica (assembly GCA_037113605.1). Taxonomy (NCBI): domain Eukaryota; kingdom Viridiplantae; phylum Streptophyta; class Magnoliopsida; order Fabales; family Fabaceae; genus Calophaca; species Calophaca sinica. The sequence goes on from CM073731.1 coordinate 86,207,486, forward strand.
CAAAGAGTAACACAACTTACTTGATCACATATCAAATAAAGAGAGCATGCTTAACATGAAGAAAACCCAATTTAATCATTTAAGCAATAAAACATTCTCGCATGAAGACACGCACTGACAAAGAATTCACAATTCACGACATATATTCAATCACATATTAAATACATGCAAAAACCCAATCATATCACAACATATTAAGCTCGACACCAATCAAGGAGTCCATACATAAATATAACAATAAAAATAAAGTCTTAATAATGTCTAAAAGTTGCCCTTACGCTAGCATACTATGAAAGTATTAATGTGAAGCGCCCTTACCGAACTCCAAGCTAATGCTGCTCGATAACGACCTCGACACAGCTGTCTTCAAATGAGCTCGACAACGACTTCTCGTACTCGATCTCGACACTACCTGTCTTCAACGAGCTCGACAACGACTTCGACACGCATCGCCCTCAATCGACCTCGACACGCACACTTCTCGGTCGACCTCGACACGCATAGCTTCTCGATCCGATCCCATCGCTTCCACGTCCTCGGATTCGCTCTCCCGTACACCTCGAATCGGAATCACACGATCTCGGAAATCAGACTTCCTAAAACAAGCACAACTCAGTTCGATCTATGGGTTCTAATACACTTAGCTCTCATCCCAAACTTAACCACATCCCAGAAAATATAAAAACTCAAGAACTTAAATATATTTTTCCTCTAACACAAAGTTAGGGTTTTCGATCAAAAGTTCATGAAAAAGGTTATCTGATGCCACAACAGATAGATCGACAACAACAACAACCAGAAGCAACAAACGAAAAACAAGAAATCGAAACAAACCAAAAAGGAAGGGTTTCTGGGCACTGCCCATTTCAGAAATCAGAGAAAGAAATTTGTTCTACAAGCTCCAATAATCGGTTAGAAAGGGAGGTAATATCATGAAGAAGAAAACCCATCAATTTGACATGATTTGGAAGCATAAAGCGGCTAAAAATGGAAGGAAGAAACGGCTAAACAAGAACATGAAGAAGAGAAAATCTGCTTTTTCATACCTCGGATGGTGGTCGAGATGGTGAGATATAGGTCGAGAAGATGATGATGAACAAGATTGATGAAGAAAATTTGTGCAGAGTCTCGATGGAACTCAAGGTTTCGTCGATGGAAGTTACGGAGAAAAACAAGGAACTCAGAGCAGAAGGAAGGAAGAAGAAAGAAGAAAAGAGAAAGTGAGTATCTGAGGGAATCGGTCGTGGTATACAGCTGGTGAGAGAAGGGGTATAATCGTAACTTCAGCTATAAGATGCCAATCCCATCAATCATTCTACCCATCTAATCGCTCCTCTCTCATAATTACCCTCTACTCTGTCGGTCAACGATCTAGACACGGCGACGAGACTGCAAGCCGACAATATAATTATTACAAACAATATAATAATAACGCTGAATAACGTTCGAAAGAATACGAGTTATCATCTCGACACGATGTCGACTAGGGTGCTCGTGCAAGCGCACAAGGTTCTAACACGAGTTCGTGAACGCGGCCTCCTCAGTTCGACATGCGACCTCCTCAGCTCGGTACGCGACTTCATCAACTCGACACCCGACCTCCTCAGCTCAGCAGCTAGTGCACGCGGTCTCCTCAGCTCGGCAAATGACCTCGGCAAACGATCTTGGCACGGGATCTCGACACAAGATCTCGACGCGAGGTCTCGATACGTCGTCCTAAGACGATGTCGATCTCGTCCTCAGGTGTTACATGAACTCTCCTATGGTAGTTCCGTCAACGGCGACCACATGGTAGCCGAACATGTTTTTACGGACGACGCCTCTATTTATGGAAGAAATGGCGCTAGTGGACCTCCGTCTGGTGGCTCAGGTTGCAGTGGTACGGTCACCAGCAGGTCTGCGTCCGGTGGCATCCCTCGTTCCGACGGCATCAACATTTCCATCAGATCCATCTCAGGAAAGACCATCGCCCATCGTTCATTTCCTTTTGGTCACGAGCTTGTAGACGATGCCAACGACGCCGTTCCCATCGAATACCCCAAAAAGCAAGTCGTGTTGGACTTGGGCCTGTGATCCATTTGCAAACTGGAACCTCACCATCCGGGTCGACCCGACGCACTCCACCCATCCGGATCCCTATTGACCCAAGATTCGTGCTTTTTCAGGTTAGATTCGCTTCGATTCACTGACCCGATTTCCTCCCTCCTCTTTTCTTCCTCGATTTCGATTTCGCTGGCCATTTTCGGATGTATCGTGGCCGTCATGAATGGATCTGAGTCCGGCGGCTCTGGAGGGGGTAGTTCCACCGTCGCAGCATGGTTCTTCTGTACTTCTATCACTGCTAGCTTCGTCGGGCTCTTGTTTGGCTCTAATGGTAGAAGGGACTTCGGCTTTCATGGCGTTTGGCTCCTGTAATCCGTCGATCCGGTGATAGGCTCGCGTTGAGCTCTGAACCAAAATTGGCTCCTTTATCACCAGCCTTCAACTCCTCATCCCCTTTGGCGTCTTTGTTCAGATCTTGGCCCGTATTCTCTATTATCTTATTCAAAACGTGGTCATGGCTTCCTTGCTCCTCACCTTCTGCTGCCTGAAGCATATACCACATATCTGGGATCAATTCCTTAATCAAGCCCCTTTCAAAAATCTCCCATGCTGCATTTTAATGGTCTTGCTTCCAAGAAGACCACCATTTTGCCACTGCACCTTTCAAAGCAAACATAGACACCCACATTATCTTCATCTCTTCATGGATCTATCTGTTGGCTTCAAAATACCGATCCAACTGGATCAGCCACCAGTAGGCTTCTCCCGTTCCATCAAAAATTGGGATTGTCTTCTGCATCACGGGCGCTACCTCCATAGATCCGGTAGGTCGGACCAATTGATAGGAACCTGAATTAAGGAGAAACAAAAATTGTATTATTGAATGAAAAACTAGAAGTATTACAGAAGAAAAACCCCTGTAACCCCAGAGCTAGGCTCCTCTTAGAGAAGATATGACTCTTTCTCTAAGCCAAACCAAAACAGTTTCTAAACAGTTAAGATGTTGAATGCCCCTCTCTTCCCTTCCCTGTCTCCTTACAATCACGTTCTCCTTTCCCCACATAACTGCCACTTCAGCCTACACCTCTAACTTCCTTGTGTAACATCCCAATTTTTATGAAAATTATTTTTACAGTTTCCGACTACTTAAAAATAAATCATAGAGATTGATCACTTCAATAGTTTATTAAAAGTACGAAGAACTACAAAGATTTATTGTAAACAATTTACTGTTTTAGTAATTAATTCTGATTAAGAGACAGTGTAGACGTATACTGTTTTTAATATAAATAAATCTTGAAAAATGTGAAAAAAATTGTTGTTTGATTAAAGAAAATTATTTTATTGAAAGAGAAATAATTTTTAGGATTTAATAGAAATTTTTAAGTCACAATTTGGATTTTCGATGTTTAGTTATTTGTTAAATTGTCTGTTTTATTTCATATTTAATATGACTTTTATTTTAAAGATTTTTCCTTGATAATTTTATTGTTTGAATAATATCTAGATAATAAGAGAAATTGGAATTAGTGATCCTCACTAATTTACTGTTTTTATTACGCTGCGAGAATTTTATTGAGTTCCACCGCAACTAGGCTATTGGACGACTTTCTAACTGAAACATGGTCAAACGTGATCTAAATTTTATAAAATTTGAAATCTTAGTATTTTACAATATTTATGATTTATTGGAATTTTTTTGGGATTTTTGGGCGTCAGAAAATATTTAGTGTATTGTCTACGCCTAAAACCGCATTACGGTAGCATTTTAGCTCGTAAATCGAGAAAGCGACATTCATAGAAATGCTTCTAATTTTTTTAGGGACATTTTGGTTGATTAATAATTTTTGATTATAGAATAATTTATTAGATTTATATTTGGAATTTTTGGTATTAAAACCCTAATATACATGTAACGCCGCGCAACCGATTGAGCGAGAACGCGACGAAACAAATAATCTTAATATTTTGGCTGAGGGGAGATTAATCCAGAAACTAGGGGAGCTGAATCTCGTCCTTAGAAGGTTCAATGACAAGTGTAGGCATAGAATTGGTGGTTTTGTAATTGTAGTTAGTTAGTGTAGTTAGTTTGTAACTAGTTTGGTTAATTCCTAACTAAATGAACAAATTCATTCCTTCCATGTCCCCAAATTTTTGGGGCCTTTTTCCTTACCCATGATCAGCCCATTCATTCCTCCATTAAAGAGAAAAACTTGAGAAAAAATTTAGAAAGAGAAAGTGTGGATTTTTTAGGGATTAAGTGTTTATGCTTGCATTTTTGCTTCCTTCCTTCTCAATCCTTGTTCAATCATCATCTAATCTCTTGGTAAGCTCCATGATCCATCCCTCATCTCTCTTGAGTTTCATGAAATGGGTTTAGTTGATTTTAGAGTTGATTTTGCTTAGAAAGTGTTGAAACTTGTTAGATTAGTTTGATAAACCATTAGATCCACCATTTTCCTTCAAGATTAAGCTTGTTTGATGAATTAAAAATACTGAAATCCCTAGATCTTGTTCTGGCCGAATGCATGGGGTTGTTAGGGGGCTTGATCTTGACTTTATTTTGGTGGTTTTGGAGTTAGATATTTTGGGGTTTTGCCTTAGCACACTTAATCTAGTCATATATGCACGTTTTAAAAAGTTTTGAGAAATTAAGTGGTTTGATTTTAAGGGCTGGAAACCGTGACCTATATGGGTTATTTGGGTGATGTTTAAATTGTTTTTAAGTGTGTTAAGTGTTTGAGAAGTTGGTTTATGGTTGAATAATTTAGGTGTGGTAGATTTGTATGTTAAAGCTTTGAAGAATGGTGTGAAACAAAATAAATTTGGGGCTGTTTTGGGGGTTGTAAAAACAGTGACTTATGGACAAGATTTGAGTAAGTTTTAACTTGTTTTTAATTGTATTAAAGTGGTAAAGAAATTGGTTTATGATAGGAAGTTTTGGATCTAACAAAATTATGTGATTTTGATGTTAAAGTTTGAGAATTTGAGGTTGTTTTTGGGACATCAAAACCGTGGCCTCCATGGTGTTTTAGAAAATGTTCTTAGCTTGTCTTTATGCTAAAATAGTTGTAAAAAAAGTGGTTGTTGATTTGATTTAGCAAAGCTTTTCAAAGAAGCATGATTTTGGGAAAAGATTTGGTTTATGTTTCACAAATTGTTTTGAACTTGTAATGAAATTGTTTCTAAAATTTTGTGACATGTTTTAGTGTTTTGAAAAATGGTTCAAAGTTGGGAAAACACTATTCAAAGTGGTAAAACACTATTCCAATTGGTAATTTTGAGTTAGACATTTTTTTAAGTGTATAGTGTTTGGAAAAGTTTCAAAACTTGCATGATTTGAATATGTGTCATGGCATATGGCTAGATAGAACCTATTAGGGATTAAGTTGAGTAATTCCTAGGTTTAGGGAACCCTAAACCAGTGGCTGCCCTAGGGGCTTAGAACATGAGTTTTTAGTTCTAATTGATTGAACTTGCGTTGCTAAGGTTCGTGCGAGGAATAACTTGACGATTGTTTGGAATTACCTTGATTGGATTGTTAAAGCGCCCAAGGTAAGGGAAATTCTTACATAATGAGTTTGGGCTTTTCACCTTGTGTGTTGATTGATTGTTTGATTGATTGCGTGGTAGTACTTGTAGTATTACTATATGTTGTTTGAAATGTTGTAGCATGTTGTAGCATACTGAATTGTTATATGTTGTCTGAAATGCTGTAGCATATTCTTGGCCCTGTATGGCATTATGATTTGTGTTGTTTTCCTTAAATCATGTTGGATTTAATTGGAACTTGGAATTGATCTGGAATATAAAAAATATTGTTGATGATAATGGATTAATTAATAATGCGTTGATCGACTGTTATTGGTTTGGCAACTTACAACGGTAAGTCTAATGCGATTCCACGAGCCGAAAAATGTTTTCCAGGTAAACTAAAGGTATCTTCTAAAATAAGTCGGTGTACAAACACGCTTTATGGATCAGAGGGTTAGAAGTTGTTTAAGAGGTTCTTTTAAAAAGAAAACATTGTAAATTTTGAAAACGGTTGAGTTAAGTAATGTGGTTGGGAATTATCCTAGCGTATTCTTTAGCACAATTAGGGTTTCAATGACCTAGAGCTAAAAAGTATTTTTTTGATACAGTAGTGCATAATAGAGACACAAGAACTAATAAAGAGATTTTCAAAGATACCAAATATCCAGATTTCTAAAGAAGTAGATATAGGGAACTTAGTGTTCCTATTGAGCATATGGGTCATGTGTTCTGTGCTGGGACTTAATGTTCTGCTTGCGTGCGCATTTTCTTGTTTAGGGTTGCACCTAGTATTCCGTATGGCATGCCTAGTATCTCAACCTAAAAATTGAGCCTAGCGTTCCGCATTACGTGCCTAGAGTTCTGATCTAAGATTGAGACTCGCGTTTCGTAATTGAACATCCGGACCTTTGTCCTGTGTTTGAAATCCTAGTAAATTGGGGTTTGAAATTCACTAAATTGAGTGAGTTGAGGTTTATTCGATCCGTATTGATTAATTAAACATTACTCAGGCGCTCCCTACGGTGAGCAAGCCGTATTAAAAGAAATATTGCCGGAAGTTTTCTCCGATGTCATATTACCAGAAGTTTTCTCCGATGATCTGTTGCCGGAAGTTTTCTCCGATGACCTGAAATGTTTGGATTGATGCATACTAACAATGGAGCATTGATATTAGTGTATTGCCGGAAGTTTTATCTGATGCCTTATTAGTTCCCCAATGTGTATAGACAAGGTTTTCATACGCACTGGCATGCATACTGACCACATTTTAACATGTGATGATTGATGGTTTATTTACTGATTGAATTGTTTGTTCACATGCAAATGCTTAATATTGTATTGATGTGATCATTGATCTGCTGATAGAATTGTCTGCTCACATGCAATTGTTTGATATTGTGGTGACTTGATTGTTGACTTGTTGGTTGATTTGTTTGTTCACATGCAATGCTTGATATACCATGATGATGCATGCGGTCTATTAAGTATGTATATGTATATAAAGGCATGTTGTTGTATTATATATATATAGTTTGCATGCAACATAGCCTATGATAAACTCATGGACAAAGAATTTATGGATGTTAACAGATGGGCATCACATTGCTGCTGCTATTTCGTCTTTCCAGAAGTATTGAAGAATGAGCCAGTGGAGGAAGATTCCTCTGAGTGCTTCATGTGTTGATTTTGCTGAACTGTTTCTCAGTAAGAGTTATAGTTGTTGGCCAGCTTAGCCTAGGGTATTGTCATTATTATTTGTGTGATTACCCATTGTTTTGTAATTACTCTATTCATAAAACCTCGCCTCAGTGAGAAACAATTATGTTATGTTTTATGTTATGTGAAGTATTGATTATGATGCATTATACTCTGATATTTGCAAAAGACTGATTTTGCATTATTTAGAAAATTGTAGCACTCTTTATGTCTCATTTTTGAAAAGGGTTTCAAAGGGAAGAAAAAGAAGAAAAAAATTACTCCTATTTTCCATTGCATAATACATAAGAGTACTTTTTAACTGAAAGCATACAAGCATAAAATGTTTTCAACATTAGATTGGGTTGCACAGTAGCGCTCCGAAAACGGGGTGTTACACCTTGCAAGGCCCATTTACTAGTCTTGGGCCCAAACTCTGGGTCCTAACATTACCCACCCCTTGAAAAACAGCCTTGACCTCAAGGCTGAGATATGCATCCCTTGCTGCCGAACCTGTCTGCTGCCCCAAAATTTGCATCTATCAAATACAAAATTGAGCATCCTATGGAAAATGAGGACCAAACTCCAGCAGACTTCATTAACAGTAACTGCCATAGGAAAATTGAATTCTCCCGAGTCCCGTTGCCTCATAAAAAATGATGAATGCCAGGATATCATGTTGAAAGAAGGTTCAGATTTTCCTTTACTTCCATACCCCTATATCATTGCATTCCACAAAGCAAGGTCGTCTGATCTTGCACCCATCTGAATACAAACCCCATGTGCCCAATAAACATGCCCATATTTCCTATCCATCTCAACCAAAGTAGTTGCCCAAAAATCATTCCCATCAACACAAGATCTCACAACATACACATGCATCTTTTTCCCATTTGGCAGCACCAATGAATCATTACAAGCCAATATAAAACTAATGAGAACTTCCCAACTTGGAACCACACTAGGACCAAACACTTTCCTAAAGTATTTAAAAACTTCCACAAGTATCCCTTGTTGTGCAATCCCACTGATCAAGGGGTTCCCATATTTCCCTATGCGTTTCATGACAAGAATTATGGTAAGCATAGCCAACCTTATTTCCAAGGAAGGGCACGAAAACTTATCTGGTCCATCTATTAGACTTTTGACCAATGGTAGAAGCATGCAACTCCTTCCTATGCCATCACCCCAAGCATGCTTCTCCTTTGTGTACTTCCTCACCCGGTCCTCATGAATTTGGACAATCCCATCTTCACCAGGAATTTCCATCACCTTTGGATTTGAACTAATGAGTCCTTCTTCTACTGCTTGTTTTATTATTTCCAATATTGGAGGTTCTGCTTGGAGTGTCTCCACGACAAGCATTAGAGCCCTCTTCCTATCCTTGTGATGGTAAACGAAATAGTGGGCTCTGCGCGTGCTTCGATTGGTCTTGGATTGAAGTATAATGTGTAACCAGCTGATTTATTAGAGTGGGTCGTATGAGAGATAACTGGCCCGCAACTTGGTGGAGTACTGGAAATAGCCGTTGATCTATTAAGCTTTAGTGTGTGGGAACGGGCGTGAGTAGCAGAAGGTTGGACACGTGTTGCATGAGGATTGGGCAAGTAAGGTAGCACACGGATTGCACATTCTATTAATGGTTGAGATTGAGAGATAGATGCTTTATTTGGATCGTGTGGCTGAGAGTTTACCTTGGAAGCAGCTGTGACACTGAGAGTCTCCCTCAAGTGCGAAACAGTTGGAGTCAACACGCATAGAGGTAAGGTCCTGTCACGTGCCATTTCTGCCCTTGTGTCTTTCGTTTTCGCCAAAACCAAAGCTGGATCACTTCCTGAGTCATCCTTGGAGCGTGAACTCTCCTATGGTAGTTTCGTTAACGGCGACCACAAAGCAGCCACACATGTTCCGGTGGACGGCGCCTCTGTTTATGGAAGAACTGGCGCTAGTGGACCTCTGTCTGGTGGCTCAGGTTGCAGTGATACCGTCGCCAACAGGCCTGCGTCCGGTGGTTTCCCCTGTTCTGACGGCGTCCACAGTTCCAGCGGATCCATTTTAGGAAGGACCATCACCCATCGTTCCTTTCCTTTTGGTCGCAAGCTTGTAGATGATGCCAACGACGTCGTTCCCATCGAATACCCCAAAAAGCAAGTTGTGTTGGACTTGGGCCTGTGATCCATTTCCGAATCCAAAGCTAACCATCTGGGTTGACCCGATGCAAACCATCCATTCGGATCCCTATTGACCCAAGATCCGTGCCTTTTCGGGTTAGATCCGCTCTGATTCACTGACCTGATTTCCTCCCTCCTCTTCTCTTCCTCGATTTTGATTTCGCTGGCCATTTCCAGATGTATCGTGGCCGTTGACGGATCTAAGTCTGGCGGCACTAGTGGGGGTAGTTCCACCGTCGCAGCATGGTTCTTCTCCACTTCTATCATTGCGATCTTTGTCGGGCTCTTATTTTGCTCTGATAGCGGAAAGGACTTTATTGGCTCTGGTGGCTCTCTCTGATGGCGTCTGGCTCCTGTACTTCGTCGGTCCGGTGATAAGCTCGTGTTTAGCTCTGAACCACAATCGACTCCTTCATCACCATCCTTCGACTCCTCATCCCCTTTGGCCTCCTTGTTTAGATATTGGCCCGTATTCTCTGCTATCTTATTCAGAACATGGTCATGGCTTCCTTGCTTCTCACCTTCTACAGCCTAAAGCATATCCCACAGATCTAGGATGAATTCCTTAATCAAGCCCCTTTCAAAAATATCCCATGTTGCATTCTGATGGTCTTGCTTCCAAGAAGACCACCATTTTGTCGCTGCACCTTTCAAAGCAAACATTGACACCCACATTATCTTCATCTCTTCATGGATCCTTCTGTTGGCTTCAAAATACCGATCCAACCGGATCAACCGCCAGTAGACTTCTCCCGTTCCATCAAAAATTGCGATTGTCTTCTCCGTCACTGGCTCTCCCTCGATAGATCTAGCAGGTCGGACCAATTGATAGGAACCTGAATTAAGGAGAAATAGAAATTGTATTATTGAATGAAAAACTAGATGTATTACAGTAGAAAAACCCCTATAACCCCAGGGCTATGCTCCTCTCAGAGAGGAGATGACTCTTTCTCTAAGCCAAACCAAAACGATTTCTAAATAGTTAAGATACTGAATGCCCCTTTCTTCCCTTCCCTCTCTCCTTATAATCACGTTCTCTTTCCCCCCACATAACTGCCACTTCAGGCTACACCTCTAACTTCCTTGTCAGGCCCATTTGCTAGTCTTAGGCCCAATCTCTGGGTCCTAACAACATGTTTGTTGGAGGAATTGACACCAGTTAAATACTTCTGGAATAAACATTTGCTAAACAAACTATTTGGAATGGACACTTGTTTTGGAAGTGGGGATGGAATTAAAAATGATTGAATTAAAAACAGAAGGGGGATGTAACAATCTATTGGAGCTTCATTACATGGCAACAAAACCCAAATAACATTCACCTGTGAAAACAGGACACTAAAGTAGGAAATGCAATTTCTAAAAGTAACTGTTACCAAAGATGCTATTGCAATAAGGAATACTTCGCTAAATGTTAACAATGAAATGCCAGAATACTGTTATCTATATTTATATGCACAATGTGACACCCTTTACCCCGAAAGTATTATTAAAGAGTAAAAGCGAAAAATATATTTTGTTTGCGAAAAATAAGAATTTCTCAAAATCAGTTCGCAAGTAAACAACATCACATCTAAAATCTTTAAATTAAACATTTCAAATACCGTAAAGGACTTAGGCTGCACAGGCCTTTACATTTTTCTACACAAAACAGGTTCTCAACGATTTACAATTCAACTGCATTTTCATTAAGAAAAATACGAGTAAAACATCCCCACCCGATGTCACGTGATCAGAGTAGTATTCCCCTTTCTAAAAGCTTCGAAGATGAAAAGTCATAAACAATCAGTCAATCATGAACTCAACGTCCTAGGCTACGTAGCCTGAAGACTACGACTTGGCATCAACGTCGAACTCAGCATCACCTACAGGCTTACCGTCTATCCATACATTGTGGTGTATAAATAGCCAGAAAGGAAAACAAGAAGAGTGAGGAATCATATCTCTAACATGCATTATATGGCAAGAGAGACAAAAACATTATGCGCATAGGAAAACATGTAGCTATACCAATCATCTAACATCATAACTAACGCAAACACAAAACATAAGGCTACGCCATAAACAATGTAGTACCAGACTTGAGCTAACATTTACTGTGCCTATACATAGGTCTTACAACTCTAACCAAATGGGTCCTTTCGAATTTATTAACATAAACAGTGGAGTACTCATGAACGGGCTCTCTACAGGCTGGGTCCCATACATGGGCTCTTCATGCTGGATCCCATAAACGGGCCATTCATTAGCTGGGTCCATAAGCAATCCTTCGGAGCTGAGTCCCATAAGTTGGCCTTGCAGAGCTGAGTCTCCCTTAATCTTTCGCAACGACCACCCATAAGCGGCCTCCGTAGAGCTGGGCCTCCTTTAATCATTCGCAATAAGTACCCATAAGCGGGCTCCGTAGAGCTGGGCGTCACTCAGCAAACGCGTCACACACCCAACGAATTGTTTAATATATATCAAGATTCTAAAGGCCTTTCATCATTATCTAATTCGTACGAATTGTTTAATTCGTTTTGTTAAACTTGTGTTATAACAAACTAGACAATATTCTCTAACTTAGATCTTTTTCTGCATAACTCTAACTTCTAGCATCTTACCCCTTGTAAAACTTTCTCAAACTTACACTTATCTTGCCTAAGGTGAGACAAGCCCGAACCAACCCAATGAGTAGCATTACCAACTATCTTTTACTTAGCCTAACCACTTTTAGGTCATTTTACTGCATAAGAATACCCAAAACCTCCCAAGTTCACAACTAATATTCCATTCCCTAGTCCAAAGGCCTTAATCATCTTAACATCACTTTGTCCTATTGGAATTGGTAGTAAACACGTTAGCACTAAGGCTAATCAATAGTCGTAGCCCCACAAATTCTGCTCATAGTGAAAGAGACAAGCCAAGCTTGTATCAACAACAACCAGAAGCATTCGATCAAGGCTATTCATCCACTACACATGTCAACATGCCATAGCATCATTATAAAGCATTTAGATTCATCCAATCAACATGTCAAACATCTCAAAACAGAATCATATCATACGATCTAAGTCATAAGCACAACACGTTAAGCCATATCTTTACAATTAGGCAACAATGAGCATATAAGCATCGTTTTACAATAGCAACATAATTCAAATCAACATATAATTGACTCCTTGCTCCTACAAGGGTCTTAGATAATCTAAATAGAATAAAAAGACATTGTCACTACACCTACAATGGCCTCAAAGCATTTATTCAATGTCGCGTGAGACTTAGGGGTCATGGGACACTCCAATCACGTTATCGAAATCCCTATCTACCAAAACCCATTAGAAATACTCCACCCGCTTCTTACCTTGACAGAGAAAATTCGCAGTGTCAAAGGGAGCAAGGAGGATTTGCCTATAGCAACAGAATTAGGCATCAAACGAGCACAGAGAAAATTAACGGTCACGCAAAGAACGAAATACGACTGAGAAAAATATTATAATCGATGTCAAATACTATTTCAAAATTTTTAAATCTGAAATGAAGTCAAAAGGAGGCAAAAAGAGTGACCGAAAAACGTCTTACTGAGACAATAGGGTTAAGACGGGTGCGACGTCAACTTCACCGAAACGAGAGAACGAGTAGTGGTTTCCGAAGGTTTCGACGTGAGGAATCCAAAAATGATGTCCGTTTTTCCAATCAACAACCGTGGTGGCCGAAAAATGAAAATTACACTCCGCCCAGAGAGATGAAACGCGATGAACAAGGCTCTGATTGATCGAACAGAGGTTAGGAACGTGTTCAGGGGTCGATTTTGAGTTGGGTGGTGAAGTTTTGTAGCTTGCCGCAATCAAACGAGGGAGAAGGAGATGAGAGAAGTTCGGAGGCAGAAGGGTTCTCTAACTTCGGCTGCCAATGCGTGAATTTTTTTCGGGAAGATGAACAGTACGTATTCAAGTGACTTGCAAGAGGCGCATATGAAGAATAGGGGTGCAGGAAGTATGTTTTATTTTTTCAAAAAAGCAACGGCATGGGCTGCACATCACAACCCATCTATTTCTAACCCCTTTTTCTTTTTTCTTTTTTTATTTTCACACTCCCGTCACCTAAAATCATTTCTTTACTCCTATTTAATGCCAAACCCATTCCCACACTCTCATAAAAATAAAACAATTATTCCAAAATATTTATACTACTCAAGGCTAATATTTTATAAATAAAAAAATAAAATAATAGTATATCATTCCAATATATTACTTACTAAAGCAACACACATTTAAAATGAACAAATCACACATTAACATATTAAACACATATTCAAACATAATCATGTATTATTATGCACAATATTCTATATTAGTACACAAGAACTCGTATTCACATATTAATATAATTAATCACATATCTATTTAGATAAGATCACATATTAGTACAAAATCATGCATTAATATAGACATAACTAATATATGTAAATTACTTTTTATATATAAAAATATGTAATTACCTTTAATATAATAACACGTTTGTAACAATACCAAAAATGAAAAAAACTATATTATCACTTAAAACTTACATTAACATACATATATATATATATATAAGGATACCACAACATCGTAAACCAGCGTACTATCTAATTATAAAATAATAATATTAATAATACTAAAATTGGGGTGTTACAATTCTCTCCCCCTAAAAAGAATTTCGTCCTTGAAATTCCTAGGTGTTCTAAGCAATCAAGGAGGACCTAACTCTCTACCCAACTGTCTTCTAGTGCTTTCTTAAGGTCGCTCCCTATGCCCAAAATTTATTCTTAAGGTTTAGGATCCAAAACTCCATGCTCAAACCTACTGGTAACATGAATCTATTCTTAAGGTGGCTGGTCTCTACTCAGTTTATGGTTATTCACCTAAGGTAGACTACTCTCTCACAACACTTGCCTATGATAATTATTGTTGCTTCGTCTACCGGTGACAACTTATTGGGGTGATCAGTCCCTCCTACTCATCTAGCCAATTAAACTAAGCAATAATAGTTATATGAGTCAATCGTATTATCCCTCTATAAGGGTCTTTAATAGGGGCTTGTGCGTAAGCATGTCGGTACCACATGGTTACCCCCAGGCTCTATTAGAAATTCTTCCTATAGTATATCCATCACGCTTCCGCTACGCTACTCTAACAGACTATCTCGTAACTAGTTATACTACCCTTTTTTAAATCAAGTTAGCTAAATCTCCTCACTTAAGCTTGTAATTCTGCGAACCTATCCCAGAGTTTCCGTTAGGTGATGGCTAAAAGTCATGGGTTTTTGGTGTAAATCAAGATAAAATACTAAGAAATCTCTACCTCTTGTAATTACTAATCTAATGCTTACTGTTAATGATGCAAGCAACCCTCAGTCCAACACTATCATCCTTACTATTTTATAGGACATACTACTTCAAACTAACTAAGCTATACAAAAAAAAACCCAAATAAGACAAGTAATGTATGTAACTCTAGAGTCCATGCACTGAAATGCAATAAACCACATACACAATCCGGTTAGGACCGAACTCCTCTGATACCACTTAATGTGACACCCTTTACCCCAAAAGTATTGTTAAAGAGTAAAAGCGAAAATTATATTTTGTTTGCAAAAAAATAGGAATTTCTCAAAATCATTTCGCAAGTAAAGAACATCACATCTAAAATCGTTAAATTAAACATTTCAAATACCGTAAAGGACTTAGGCTACACTGGCCTTTACGTTTTTCTACACAAAATAGGTTCTCAACAATTTACAATTCAACTGCATTTTCACTAAGAAAAATACGAGTAAAACATCTCAACCCGATGTCACGTGGTTAGAGTAGTATTCCCCTTTCTAAAAGCTTCGAAGATGAAAAGTCATAAACAATCAGTCAATCACGAACTCATCATCCTAGGCTACGTAACCTGAAGACTATGACTCGGCATCAACGTCGATCTCAGCATCACCTGCAGGCTTACCGTCTATCCATACACCGTGGTGTACATATAGCCACAGAGGAAAACACGAAGAGTGAGGAATCATATCTCTAAGAAGAATTATCTGGCAAGGTAGACAACAACATGATGCACATAGCAAAACATGTAGCTATACCAATCATCTAACATCATAACTAAAGCAAACACAAAACATAAGGCAACGCCGTAAACGATGAAGTACTAGACTCGAGCTAACATTTACTCGACCTATGCATAGGTCTTACAACTCTAACCAACTGGGTCCTTTCGAACTTATTAACATAAACGGTGGAGTACTCATGATCGGGCTATCTAGAGGCTGCATCCCATACACGGGCTCTTCAGGCTGGATCCCATAAACGGGCCATTCATCGATTAGGTCGATAAATGGCCCTTTGGAGCTGAGTCCCATAAGCTAGCCTTGCAGAGCTGAGTCTTCCTTAATCATTCGCAACGAGCACCCATAAGCGGGCTCCGTAGAGCTGGGCCTCACTTAGCAAACGCATCACACACTCAACGAATTGTTTAATATATATCAATATTCTAAGGCCTTTCATCATTATCTAACTCGTACGAATTGTTTAATTCATTTGTTAAACTTGTGTTATAGCATACTAGACAATATTCTCTAACTTAGATCTTTTTCTGCATAACTGTAACTTCTAGTATCTTACCCGTTGTAAAACCTTCTCAAACTTACATTTATCTTGCCTAAGGTGAGACCAGCCCAAACCAACCCAATGGGTAGCATTACCAATTATCTTTTACTTAGCCTAACCACTTTTAGGTCATTTTACTGCATAAGAACACCCAAAACCTCCCAAGTTCACAACTAATATTCCATTCCCTAGTCCAAATGCCTTAATCATCTTAATATCACTTTGTCCAATTGAAATTGGTAGAAAACACGTCAGCACTAAGGCTAATCAACAGTAGTAGCCCCACAAATTCCGCTCATAGCGAAAGAGACAAGCCAAGCTTATATCTACAACCACCAAAAGCATCCGATCAAGGCTATTCATCCACTGCACATGTCAACAAGCCATAACATCATTATAGAGCATTTAGATTCATCCAATCAACAGGTCAAACATCTCAAAACAGAATCATATCATACGATCTAAGTCATAAGACATGTTAAGTCATATCATTACAATTAGGTAACAATGAGCATATGAGCATAGTTTTGCAATAGCAACATAATTCAAATCAACTTATAATTGACTCCTTGCTCCTACAAGGGTCTTAGATAATCCAAATAGAATAAAAAGACATTGCCACTGTACCTATAATAGCCTTAAAGCATTTATTCAATGTCACGCGAGACTTAGTGGTCATGGGACACCCCAATCACGTTATCAAAATCCCTAACTACCAAAACCCATTAGAAATCCTCCACCCACTTCTTACCTTGATAGAGAAAATTCATAGTGTCAAAGGGAACAAAGAGGATTTACCTATAGCAATAGAACTAGGCACCAAACGAGCACAGAGAAAATTAACGGTCACGCAAAGAACGAAATACGACTGAAAAAATGATAATCGATGTCAAATAATATTTGGAAATTTTTAAATCTGAAACGAAGTCAAAAGGAGGCAAAAAGAGCGACCGGAAAAAGCCTTATCGAGACAACGGGATTACGAGGGGTCCATCGTCAACTTCACTAAAATAAAAGAACGAGTAGTGGTTTCGAAAGGTTTCAACACGAAGAATCCAAAAATGACATCCATTTTTCTAGCCGACAACCGTGGTGGCCAAAAAATGGATATTACATTCCGCCCAGAGACGTAAAACACGACGAACGGGGCTCTAATTGATCGAACAGAGGTTAGAAACGTGTTCAGGGGTCGATTTTGAGTTGAGTGGTGAAGTTTTTTAGCTTGTCGCGGTCAAATGAGGGAGAACGAGATAAGAGAAGTTTGGAGGCGGAAAGGTTCTCTAACTACGTCTGCCGCTGCGTGAATTTGTTTAGGGAAGATGAACAGTACATATTCAAGTGACTTCGGGGATGCGCGTATGAAGAAAAGGGGTGCAGGAAGTATGTTTTCTTTTTTCCAAAAAGCAACTGCATGAGCTGCACATCACCACCCATCTATTTCTAACCCCCTTTTTCTTTTTTATTTTTTTTATTTTCACACTCCCCCCCTCATAAAATCATTTCTTTACTCCTATTTAATACCAAACCCATTCCCACACTCTCATAAAAATAAAACAATTATTCCAAAATATTTATACTACTCAAGGCTAATATTTTATAAATAAAAAATAAAATACTAATATATCATTCCAATATATTACTTACTAAAACAACACACATTTAAAATGAACAAATCACACATTAACATATTAAACACATATTCAAACATAATCATGTATTATCTTGCACAATATTCTATATTAGTACACAAGAACTCGTACTCACATATTAATATAATTAATCACATATCTATTTAGATGAGATCACATATTAGTAAAAAATCATGCATTAATATAGGCATAATTAATATCTGTAAATTACTTAACAATACCAAAAATGAAAAAACTATATACCATAACATCGTAAACCAGCGCACTATCTAATTATAAAATAATAATATTAATAATACTAAAATCGTGGTGTTACAATTCTCTCCCCCTAAAAATAATTTCGTCCTCGAAATTCCAAGGTGTTCTATGAAAACAAGGAGGACCTAACTCTCTACCCAACTGTCTTCTAGTGCTTTCTTAAGGTCGCTCCCTATGCCCAAAATTTATTCTTAAGGTTTAGGATCCAAAACTCCATGCTCAAACCTACTGGCAACATGAATCTATTCTTAAGGTGGCTGGTCTCTACTCAGCTAATCCTTATTCACCTAATGTAGACTACTCTCACACAACACTTGCCCATGATAATTGTTGTTGCTTCGTCTACCAGCGCCAAGTTATTGGGGTGATCAGTCCCTCCTACTCATCTAGCCAAGTAACCTAAGCTATAATAGTTATATTAGTCAATCGTATTATCCCTCTATAAGGGACTTTAATAGGGGCTTGAGCGTAAGCATATCGGTACCGCATGGTTACCCCCAGGCTCTATTAGAGATTCTTCATATAGTTAAACCATCACGCTTTCGCTACGCTACTCTAACGGACTATCTCGCAACTAGTCATACTACCTTTTTTTAAATCAAGTTAGCTAAATCTGCTTGCTTAAGCTAGTAATTCTACGAACCTATCCCAGAGTTTCCGTTAGGTGATGGCTAAAAATCCTGGGTTTTTGGTGTAAATCAGGATAAAATGCTAAGAAATCTCTGCCTCTGGTAATTACTAATCTAATGCTTACCGATAATGATGCATGCAACCATCAGTCCAACACTATCATCCTTACTTTTCTATAGGACATACTACTTCAAACAAACTATGATGTACAAAAAAAAAAACACAAATAAGACGAGTAATGCATGTAACTCTACTCAGAGTCCACGCACTGAAACACAATAAACCACATACATAGTCTGGTTAGGACCGAACTCCTCTTATACCACTTAATGTGACACCCTTTACCCCAAAAGTATTGTTAAAGAGTAAAAACGAAAATTATATTTTGTTTGCGAAAAATAGGAAATTCTCAAAATCATTTCGCAAGTAAAGAACATCACAACTAAAATAGTTAAATTAAACATTTCAAATACCGTAAAGGAATTAGGCTGCACTGGCCTTTACGTTTTTCTACACAAAACAGGTTCTCAACGATTTACAATTCAACTGAATTTTCATTAAGAAAAATACGAGTAAAACATCCCCACCCAATGTCACGTGGTCAAAGTAGTATTCCCCTTTCTAAAAGCTTCGAAGATGAAAAGTCATAAACAATCAGTCAATCACGAACTCAACATCCTAGGCTACGCTGCCTAAAGACAACGACTCGGCATCAATGTCGATCTCAGCATCACTTGCAGGCTCACCGTCTATCCATACACCATGGTGTATAAATAGCCACAAAGGAAAACAAGAAGAGTGAGGAATCATATCTCTAACAAGCATTATATGGGAAGGGAGACAACAACATGATGCGCATAGCAAAAC
The DNA here is from genome assembly GCA_037113605.1 of Calophaca sinica. Lineage (NCBI taxonomy): Eukaryota > Viridiplantae > Streptophyta > Magnoliopsida > Fabales > Fabaceae > Calophaca > Calophaca sinica. Next base: position 86,226,958 of record CM073731.1, read on the forward strand.
ATGTAGCTATGCCAATCATCTAACATCATAACTAACGCAAACACAAAACATAAGGCTACGCCGTAAATGATGCAGTACCAGACTCGAGCTAACATTTACTCGGCCTATGCATAGGTCTTACAACTCTAACCAACTGGGTCCTTTCGAACTTGTAACATCCCAATTTTTAAGAAAAGTGATTTTAGCGATAAAATCCTGAATACTTGAAAATAAGTCATAGAGATTGATCACCTCAATGATTTACTGAGAGTACGAGGACTATTTTGACTTATTTTGAATAAATTTATTTACTATAAATAATTATTATTCATGATGTCAATTCAATTAAATTGATAAGCGTGAGCATTATCTTTGCTTTAATGAGAATTCATCAATTAAAAACCTTATATAAGTTTTCTATGTGACGCGGTAACGCGTATTTTTGTTGACTAAGAAATTGATTGAGTTAAATCAAGATAAAATTAAATTTAAGAGTTAATATTTTATATTAATTCATGGTCCGAATATCGTCAAAATATTTTAACGAAGTTTTGTCACGTTTTGAATTGCCGGGTAATTTTTATCCACATTAAAATTTAAAATGAATTCCGATTTCGATAAAAATTGAAATGTAACTTATTTTGAGGGTGTTTGAGTGTATTTAATTGTTTTTATTATTTATGATAATATTTTATCACGCGGTGAATTAATTTCTCTGCAAATTAATTTTCGCAAATTTATCGGCAACAGAATTAATCGGTAACGCAGTTATTCAACGCCGTGTTTTTAGCACGCTTTAGACTTTATGATTAGAGGGTAATTACGAAGGATGAGAGATTAGATAGGATAGACTTGTATTGGGAATAGAATCTTACTTTATGGAATTAGGTGTCACACTTTTGGTGGTTTATTAGTGGTACTTTTTCCTAATTAATCCTAGCCAAGTGTTTCATTTGTTTAATTTATTTTCCCTCACCCTTCCTTTGGCCTTTCAGGTCGTGACCTTCCCTTTTCTTTTATTAACTCATTTAATTATTTTAATTGTTTCCAAGTGAGATATAAATATTGTGTGATAATTGTTTTAAGTTAATTGTAATTCCCTTTCTTTTTTTTGAGACCTGGTCGTGACCCCCCATCTCACTTTCCATCCTTCATCTTACTTTCTCCTTCTTCATTTTAGTATGAAAAAAAAAACAAAGGTCTTCCCATGGCTTCCATGCCTTCTCCCTTCTTTCTCCTTGCGTGACCCCTCCCACCTCCATACATTTTGCTTCCTCCACTCTTCTTTCTTCTCCTTGCTCAGCCATACACCCCCACCCTCACTCACATTCTATTCATTTCTTTCACTTGTAGAGAGAGAAGCTTTAAGGTTCTTCAATGGTGGTCACTTCCATCCATTTCCTTGACTCACTCTTAACTCCTCCTTCTACTCAATCATTCCTTCCAAGCATTGTAGGTGAGAAGAAAATCAAACCCTTTGTCCCCATTTCCAGCTCTAGGCCGTGGGCCTCATTGGTAGTATAGGATGAACTTTTTCTTGTTTGATTCTTGTTTTATGCTTTGATTATTGATTGATCATGACCATGAAAGAAATGAGCACTTAAATCCGCAATTTTATTGGAACCCTAAGCACTAAACCTAAGGGAAAATAGGGGTTGTGTGATCTATTTGGGAATCCATTTAATTAGATTATGTTTTTTGATTACTAGATACTAATTTTGCTATTGTAGTCATTAGCTTTAATTGAAATCAAAGGATTGATGATTTTGGTAGAGAAACTCTATTCTTGAAGAACATGACTTGAGCATTTGAACTTGATTATGTGTGTAGTTGAAGTTGTTGTTGTTTTTGGTGGAAGAAATAAATTATTTGAAAAGGTGTTGTCTTGAACTAGCTTAAGTTGAAAACTTTTGGGAGAAAATAGGGTGGTGGCCGCGAGCTACTTAGGGGTTTTGAGATAAATTTATTTTGTGTTCTTAAGTCTATATTAGTTAAATTGATGTGTGTTTAAACCTTGGAAAACTTTGGAAGAGGTTTGATTGAAATTAGAATTTGGATTGAGTAATTTTTTATTGAAAGACCTATTTTTGAAAGAAGGTTTAAGAGCGATTACCTTGTGAACAATTTGATTGGGTAATGGTCCTTGGGTATTAGTTAGTATAATTGTTATTGTGGTTGTTGAAAATGTTTAAGTAAGAAAGTTAGTGATTTTTGTGGAAAACTTTGTCTTGAGGGTCTTGAAAAATGGGTTTGAAGCTTGAATAGGCTTTGTTTTGGGTGATAGGTTGTTGTATTGTGTAAATAACCTCATATGAATTGGTATTGTTGTGTTGTTTTAGAAGTTTTGCAAATTGTCTCTAATTTTTTGTGTATGGGTCGTGAGCCTATAGGTGTAGGGAAGGAAAATTTGTTTTGTAAACTTGCTTTCATGGTGCATTAATGTTGTTTGAGTTTTGGAAAATTATAAATATGGTTTGCTAAACTTGAAAGGAAGTCTTGCAATCTTTTTAAAAAGGGGTGTGATAGCTGAGAGCCCCAAGGGTTTATGTTAGGGAAATTATTTTTGTAAACTTGCTTATAATAATTGGTTGATATGTTACTAAGCTTTGGAAGCTTAGAAAAAAAAATGATGAATTGAAAATGGTGATGTTTCATGTATTGGCTTTCAAAGGAAATGATACTTAAATTTAGTATTTCAAGCATATGTTTTAGTATTCCAAAGTGAGTTCTAAGTGGAAGTGTTGATTGGGAATGGATTAAGTTGAGAGCCTGAGGTTGTAGAGCTAAGTTTCTAGAATTGTGCTAAGTGTGCTTTGTGTAATAGGCTTGAGTAATTCGAGACCGTGCGGCATAGAATTGAAGAGCACGTGGACGCGTGGCTTGGAGTCCGGTAAGGGCAACTCTTAGACATGGATAAGTTTCATTATTTAATTTCAAGTCTTAAAGCGAAGAAGTCTGAGAACCTCAGGGTTTGAAGTGAGGGTCTCGTACCCCTTCAACTTTTAGTTCCTAAAATTTTATTTATGATTATTTAGTGGGCTTGTCTGCAAGTGGTTGGCAGCTGTCCTCAACCCTCCACACTTGTATGATTACCTCTCTACCAACTCCAATGAGTTGCAGAGGGATGAACTGAGTTTTCGGTGTCGATGCTTGATATGATGTGAATGCTTATACTGCTTATACTGTTGACCTGAGTGCATTGTGTTAAGCTTGGCATGAATATTATTTGATATGTGTTTAAATAATTATTCGATTGCTTCTTGAATGATCATATACGGTGATTGTTTCATTGGGGTGGTGAAAAGTGTCGACGTGACGTGCATGAACTATATCCCGGATATCTTAGGGTGGTCGCGGAGCCCAAAGCCAATGGCTGGAGTTCAACAGTTAAGTTAGGCGTCGTGTCGTTTGGGGTTATCGTGACGTTTATGAACTATATCCCGAATAACCTAGGGTGCTGGGATCCCCTAAAAGGCTACGGCTGGTTTTCGGCAGCTTAGTTAGACGTCGTAGCGTCAAGGAACATATCCTGAATTTCCTAGGGTAGTCGTGGAGCCCAAGGCTAATGGCTGGAATTCAGCAGCTTGTTCGGCGTTACTTTCCGAAAAATTGTAGAGAGTGTCTTGAGTTGCATATTGGGGCATGGGTGCGTGATTGCTATCTCCTGTATTATGTTGTGTTGTTAATATGCCCTATTGTCAAATATGTTGTTGTATTTGTACCTATCTTTTTGTAAGAAGTTAACCTTTGCTAGTGGTTCTTTCAATTAATGAATGTAACTCAGATGGCGGAGCAAGCGGAGGATTCGGGACTGCGGAGAAGAGAAGCTGAGGATAGTCGTCCAGCTTCTTACTTGAGTTTCTGGGGTAGCTTACTAGAAGTCTAGTAAGGAATGTAGCGTGTTGACCAGCTATAGGACGTTGTCTTTATTTCAGGGTTGTAATAAAATGCGTATAATGTTTCCAGACATGTGTTGTCGTATATGAATTCATGTAATAAATGAGTATGGTTAATGTGGTTTTATTTGGAGTCTTTATTTCTTCACCGCCATGTTTCTAAAAATCGTTGTAGTACTCTGTCTGACCTTTTAAAAGAAAAAAAAAATGAACCATACTTTCGAAAAACCCAACAAGCAGAGTATTCCACATTTTGGAAATGTGTCAGCTTTTGTCAGAATGCTAGTTTAGTAGTGCTCCAGAAACGGGGTGTTACAGAACTTATTAATATAAACGATGGAGTACTCATGATCGGGCTCTCTAGAGGTTGCGTCCCATACACGAGCTCTTCAGGCTGGATCCCATAAACGGGCCATTCATCGGCTGGGTCCATAAACGGCCCTTCAGAGCCGAGTCCCATAAGCTGGCCTTGTAGAGCTGAGTCCCCCTTAATCATTCGCAACGAGCACCTATAAGCGGGCTCCATAGAGTTGGGCCTCCTTTAATCATTCGCAATGAGTACCCATAAGCGGGCTCCGTAAAGCTGGGCCTCACTCAGTAAACACACCACACACTCAATGAATTGTTTAATATATATCAATATTCTAAAGGCCTTTCATCATTATCTAACTCGTACGAATTGTTTAATTCGTTTTGTTAAACTTGTTTATAGCATGCTAGACAATATTCTCTAACTTAGTTCTTTTTCTGCATAACTCTAACTTCTAGCATCTTACCCCTTGTAAAACCTTCCCAAACTTACACTTATCTTGCCTAAGGTGAGACCAGCCCAAACCAACCCAATGAGTAGCATTGCCAATTATCTTTTACTTAGCCTAACCACTTTTAGGTCATTTTACTGCATAAGAACACCCAAAACCTCCCAAGTTCACAACTAATATTCCATTCCCTAGTCCAAAGGCCTTAATCATCTTAATATCACTTTGTTCGTTAGCACTAAGGCCAATCAACAATCGTAGCCCCACAAATTCCGCATATAGCGAAAGAGACAAGCCAAGCTTGTATCAACAACAACCAAAAGCATCTGATCAAGGCTATTCATCAACTACATATGTCAACATGCCATAACATCATTATAGAGCATTTAGATTCATCCAATCAACATGTCAAACATCTCAAAACAGAATCATATCATATGATCTAAGTCATAAGCACAACACATTAAGGCATATCTTTACAATTAGGCAACAATGAGCATATGAGCATGGTTTTACAATAGCAACATAATTCAAATCAACATATAATTGACTCCTTGCTCCTACATGGGTCTTAGATAATCTAAATAGAATGAAAAGACATTGTCACTGCACCTACAATGGCCTCAAAGCATTTATTCAATGTCGTGTGAGACTTAGGGGTCATGGGACACCCCAATCACGTTATCGAAATCCCTAACTACCAAAACCCATTAGAAATACTCCACCCTCTTCTTACATTGACAGAGAAAATTCGCAGTGTCAAAGGGAGCAAGGAGGATTTTCCTATAGCAATAGAACTAGGCACCAAATGAGCACAGAGAAAATTAACGGTTATGCAATGAATGAAATACGACTGAGAAAAATATGATAATCGATGTCAAATACTATTTCAGAATTTTTAAATCTGAAACGAAGTCAAAATGAGGCAAAAAGAGTGACCGAAAAATGCCTTACCGAGACAACGGGGTTAAGAGGGGTGCGACGTCAACTTCACCGAAACGAGAGAACGAGTAGTGGTTTCTGAAGGTTTCGACTCGAGGAATCCAAAAATGACGTTCGTTTTTCACACCAACAACCGTGGTGGCCGAAAAATGAAAATTACAGTCTGCCCGGAGAGAAGAAACGCAACGAACGGGGCTCATATTGATCGAACAGAGGTTAGGAACGTGTTTAGGGGTCGATTTTGAGTTGGGTGGTGAAGTTTTGTAGCTTGCCGCAATCAAACGAGGGAGAACGAGATGAGAGAAATTCGGAGGCGGAAGGGTTCTCTAACTTCGTCTGCCACTGCGTGAATTTTTTTCGGGAAGATGAACAGTACATATTCAAGTGACTTGCGGGAGGCGCATATGAAGAAAAGGGATGCAGGAAGTATGTTTTCTTTTTTCAAAAAAGCCACGGCATTGGCTGCACATCATCGCCCATCTATTTCTAACCCCTTTTTCTTTTTTCTTTATTTATTTTCACACTCCCCGCTCATAAAATCATTTCTTTACTTCTATATAATGCCAAACCCATTCCCACACTCCCATAAAAATAAAACAATTATTCCAAAATATTTATACTACTCAAGGCTAAAATTTTATAAATAAAAAAATAAAATATTAATATATCATTCCAATATATTACTTACTAAAGCAACACACATTTAAAATGAACAAATCACACATTAATATATTAAACACATATTCAAACATAATCATTTATTATCACGCACAATATTCTATATTAGTACACAAGAACTCGTATTCACATATTAATATAATTAATCACATATCTATTTAGATAAGATCACATATTAGTACAAAATCATGCATTAATATAGACATAAATAATATCTGTAAATTACTTTTTGTATATAAAAATATGTAGTTACCTTTAATATAATAACACGTTTGTAACAATACCAAAAATGAAACAACTATATTATCACTTAAAACTTACATTTACATATATATCTATATAAGGATACCACAACATCGTAAACCAGCGCACTATCTAATTATAAAATAATAATATTAATAATACTAAAATCGGGGTGTTACAATTCTCTCCCCCTAAAAAGAATTTCGTCCTCGAAATTCCAAGGTGTTCTAAGAAAACAAGGAGGACTTAACTCTCTACCCACCTGTCTTCTAGTGCTTTCTTAAGGTCGCTCCCTTTGCCAAAAATTTATTCTTAAGGTTTAGGATCCTAATCTCCATGCTCAAACCTACTGGTAACATGAATCTATTCTTAAGGTGGCTGGTCTCCACTCAGCTTATGGTTATTCACCTAAGGTAGACTACTCTCACACAACACTTGCTCATGATAATTATTGTTGCTTCGTCTACCGGCGCCAAGTTATTGGGGTGATCAATCCCTCCTACTCATCTAGACAAGTAACCTAAGCAATAATAGTTATATGAGTCAATCATATCATCCCTCTATAAGGGTCTTTAATAGGGGCTTGAGAGTAAGAATGTCGGTAGAACATGGTTACCCCCTGGCTCTACTAGAGATTCTTCCTATAGTTAAACCATCACGCTTCCGCTACGCTACTCTAACAGACTATCTCGCAACTAGTCATACTACCCTTTTTTAAATCAAGTTAGCTAAATCTGCTTGCTTAAGCTAGTAATTCTGCGAACCTATCCCAGAGTTTCCGTTAGGTGATGGCTAAAAGTCCTAGATTTTTTGTGTAAATCAGGATAAAATACTAAGAAATCTCTGCCTCCAGTAATTACTAATCTAATGCTTATCGATAATGATGCATGCAACCATCAGTCCAACACTATCATCCTTACTTTTTTATAGGACATACTACTTCAAACAAACTATGCTATACAAAAAAAAACACAAATAAGACAAAGTAATGCATGTAACTCTACTCAGAGTCCACACATTGAAACACAGTAGACCACATAAACAATCTGATTAGGACCGAACTCCTCTGATACCACTTAATGTAACACCCTTTACCCCAAAAGTATTGTTAAAGAGTAAAAATGAAAATTATATTTTGTTTGCAAAAAATAGGAAATTCGCAAAATCATTTCACAAGTAAAGAACATCACATCTAATATAGTTAAATTAAACATTTCAAATACCATAAAGGAATTAGGCTGCACTGGCCTTTACATTTTTCTACACAAAATAGGTTCTCAACGATTTACAATTCAACTAAATTTTCATTAAGAAAAATACGAGTAAAACATCCCCACCCAATGTCACGTGGTCAGAGTAGTATTCCTCTTTCTAAAAGCATCGAAGATGAAAAGTCATAAACAATCAATCAATCACGAACTCGACGTCCTAGGCTACACTGCCTGAAGACTACGACTCGACATCAACGTCGATCTCAGCATCACCTGCAAGCTCACCGTCTATCCATATGCCGTGGTGTTTAAATAGCCACAAAGGAAAACAAGAAGAGTGAGGAGTCATATCTCTAACAAGCATTATATGGCAAGGGAGACAACAACATGATGCGCATAGCAAAACATGTAGCTATACCAATCATCTAACATCATAACTAACGCAAACACAAAACATAAGGCTACGCCGTAAACGATACAGTACCAGACTCGAGCTAACATTTACTCGACCTATGCATAGGTCTTACAACTCTAACCAACTGGGTCCTTTCGAATTTATTAACATAAATTGTGGAGTACTCATGATCGGGCTCTCTAGAGGCTGGGTCCCATACACGGGCTCTTCAAGCTGGATCCCATAAACGGGCCATTCATCGGCTGAGTCCATAAACGGCCCTTCGGAGCTGAGTCCCATAAGCTGGCCTTGTAGACCTGAGTCTCCCTTAATCATTCGCAACGAGCACTCATAAGAGGGCTCCGTAGAGCTGGGCCTCCTTTAATCATTCGCAATGAGTACCCATAAGCGGGCTCCGTAGAGCTGGGCCTCACTCAGCAAACGCATCAGACACTCAACGAATTGTTTAATATATCTAACTCGTACGAATTATTTAATTCATTTTGTTAAACTTGTGTTATATCATACTAGACAATATTCTCTAACTTAGTTCTTTTTCTGCATAACTCTAACTTCTAGCATCTTACCCCTTGTAAAACCTACTCAAACTTACACTTATCTTGCCTAAGGTGAGACCAACCCAAACCAACCCAATGAGTAACATTACCAATTATCTTTTACTTAGCCTAACCACTTTTTGGTCATTTTACTGCATAAGAACCCCCAAAACCTCCCAAGTTCAAAACTAATATTCCATTCCCTAGTCCAAAGGCCTTAATCATCTTAATATCACTTTGTCCTATTGGAATTGGTAGAAAACACGTTAGCACTAAGGCTAATCAACAGTCGTAGCCCCACAAATTCCGCTAATAGCAAAAGAGACAAGCCAAGCTTGTATCAACAACAACCAAAAGCATCCGATCAAGGCTATTCATCAACTACATATGTCAACATGCCATAACATCATTATAGAGCATTTAGATTCATCCAATCAACATGTCAAACATATCAAAACATAATCATATCATACGATCTATGTCATAAGCACAACACGTTAAGTCATATCTTTATAATTAGGCAACAATGAGCATATGAGCATGGTTTTACAATAGCAACATAATTCAAATCAACATATAATTGACTCCTTGTTCCTACAAGGGTCTTAGATAATCATAATAGAATAAAAAGACATTGTCACTGTACCTACAATGGCCTCAAAGCATTTATTCAATGTCGCACGAGACTTTGGGGTCATAGGACACCCCAATCACGTTATCGAAATCCCTAACTACTAAAACCCGTTAGAAATCCTCCACCCTCGTCTTACTTTGATGGAGAAAATTTGTCGTGTCAAAGGGAGCAAAGAGGCTTTGCCTACAGCAACATAACTAGGCACCAAACGAGCACAGAGAAAATTAACGATCACACAAAGAACAAAATATGACTGAAAAGAAATATGATAATCGATGTCAAATAATATTTGGAAATTTTTAAATCTGAAATGAAGTCAAAAGGAGGCAAAAAGAGTGACCGAAAAACGCCTTACCGAGACAACGGGGTTACGAGAGGTCCGACGTCAACTTCACCGAAACGAGAGAATGAGTACTGGATTCCCAAGGTTTCGACGCGAGGAATCCAAAAATGACGTCTGTTTTTCAAACCGACAACCATGGTGGCTGAAAAATAGAAATTACAGTCCGCCCAGAGAGATAAAACGCGACGAACGGGGCTCCGATTGATCGAACAGAGGTTAGAAACGTGTCAGGGGTCGGTTTTGAGTTGGGTGGTGAAGTTTTGTAGCTTGCCGCGGTCAAACGAGGGAGAACGAGATGAGAGAAGTTCGGAGGCGGAAGGGTTCTCTAACTTCGTCTGCCACTGCATGAATTTTTTTTAGGGAAGATGAACAGGTCATATTCAAGTGACTTCGGGGATGCGCGTATGAAGAAAAGGGGTGCAGGAAGTATGTTTTCTTTTTTCAAAAAAGCAACGGCGTGGGCTGCACATCACCGCCCATCTATTTCTAACCCCTTTTTCTTTTTTCTTTTTTTATTTTCACACTCCCCTCTCATAAAATCACTTCTTTACTCCTATTTAATACCAAACTCATTGCCACACTCTCATAAAAATAAAACAATTATTCCAAAATATTTATACTACTCAAGGCTAATATTTTATAAGTAAAAAAATAAAATAATAATATATCATTCCAATATATTACTTACTAAAGTAGCACACATTTAAAATGAACAAATCACACATTAACATATTAAACACATATTCAAACATAATCATGTATTATCATACACAACATTCTATATTAGTACACAAGAACTCGTACTCACATATTAATATAATTAATCACATATCTATTTAGATAAGATCACAGCATTAATATAGACATAATTAATATCTATAAATTACTTTTTGTATATAAAAATATGTAATTACCTTTACTATAATAACACGTTTGTAACAATACCAAAAATGAAACAACTATATTATCACTTAAAACATACATTTATATATATATATATATATATATATATATATATATATATATATATATATATAAGGATACCTGATAAGAACGAGACTGATAAGGGAAGAAGAAGGAATTGAATTCCCGAGGATGGGAAAGCCTTAGAGGAAGAATTGGAATAAATTTTCTGGATGCTTTTCATTTCTATTGCATGCCTACGTATAGTGGAAATTCTCTAACAGAATTGCTCAGCATTACAGGATCATTTGACAGGTGTACACATCTCCTTTCTTTACATTTCTCTATTTTTTACTGCTCTCAAATTATAGAATCTTCTAGAATCATTAATTTCACTCTTTTCTCCTCTTCCCTTCAAGTGTAACGAGCTGGTTTCTTAATGACCCTAATGGGCCTCTTTCTTTCCTCCTGGTTTGCCCAACATCTTCCTCCTGGTATGGCCCAACATCGTGCGGCCCAGTTTCTTCAATGGTCTGGTCCGTATCATTACTTCCCTCCTCAAAACTGATCTTGTCCTCAAGATCAAGTGTTGGGAACGAGGAGATAAGGGAAGACTTTAGTTCCCACGTTGCCTCATCAGTGTGTTGCCCTTCCCATTCCACCAACATTTCTTCTTGAAGGCCAGCTGCAGTTTCAACCCAGCGGCGAGCTAACAGGCGCGATGGGCTTCGGGAGCAGGGAGCCAAATCAGCGGGTAACGGCAGGACTTGAGTGGAAGGTTGGCCGTGGCATTCCTTCAAGAGGGACACGTGAAACACCGGGTGTATTCGAGCGGCCGCCGGTAGCTCTAACTCGTAGGCGACGTTGCCGATGCGACAGAGGATACGAAACGGGCCGTAGAACCGCTTGGCGAGCTTCTGACTTGCGCGATTCTTTACTGAGATCTGGCGATAAGGTTGCAGTTTGAGGTACACCCACTGTCCTGTCTCAAAAACCTTATCTTTGCGGTGTTTGTTGGCCTGCTGAACCATCTGATTCCGAGCATGGGCAAGGTTCTCCTTCAGAGTCCTCAAAGTTTTAGCCTTTTGGGCTAACATGGTGTCCAAAGTTTCGATCTTTGCAGCGCCCGGAACATAAGAGCAGATCGAGGGTGGTGGTCGGCCGTACAAGGCTTCAAACGGGGACATCCCTATGGCTGAGTGAGAAGCAGAGTTGTACCAAAACTCAGCAAGGGGAAGGTAGCGAGTCCACAGCTTGGGTTCCTCACTCACAAAGCAACGGAGGTAAGTTTCCAAGCACCGATTCAACACCTCGGTTTGCCCATCTGACTGGGGGTGGTAGGAACTACTGAAGCTCAAAGTAGTGCCCAGAGCCTTGAATAATTCTTGCCAGAACCTGCTGATGAAGACACGGTCCCTATCACTGACAATGCTCTTGGGAGTGCCATGTAAGCGATAGATCTCAGCAATGAAAACAACAGCTAAAGAGGCAGCAGTGAAGCTAGTTGGTAGGGCAATGAAATGGCCAAATTTGGTGAGGCTATCCACCACTACCCAGATCACAGTTTTTCCTGCTGAGGTAGGCAAATGGGTAATGAAGTCCATGGAAATATCCTCCACACCTGGGAAGGGACTGATAGTGGCTGTAATAACCCATAAGGGCTATATGTCTGGTATTTGTTGTATTGGCACTCAGCACAACTCTGAATGAATCGTTTCACATCAGCATGCATTCCTGGCCAGTAGAAGACAGCTGAAAGCCTGGCAAGAGTTGCTTTGATCCCTGAGTGCCCTCCTATTGGTGTGGAGTGAAACTCAGAGAGTAGCCGATCGATAATTCCAGACTCCCTTGGCAAAAATAGACGGTCATGAAAATACAAAAGCCCTGATTTGTAAATGAATTTCTTTTGTGTAGCTGAATCTTCCTGGCACTTTCTGATAATCTTCTGTCCTGCAGGGTCATGGCAGAAAAAATCCTGCAACTTCGTGAATAATGGAAACGAGAGGGTGCTCATAGAAGTGAACACTGCGTCATTAGCATGATCAGGGACGCGGGACAAGGCATCAGCCACAACATTCTCTCGGCCAGGTTTGTAATGTATTTCATAGTTGTACCCCATTAGCTTAGTCGACCATTTCCTGCTCTGAGTCCTGGATGGCACTGTCATGAGGCTTTGAGACTCTTATGATCTGTAAAGATTTTGAAAGTGTGCCCCAACAAATCACCGACGCCATTTTTCTGACGGTCGAGGCAAAAAGCTCCACGACATAAGTGGAGGAAGAAGCCAAACGTGGCCGAGCTTCTTCTTTGAAAAAAGCTAGAGGCGACCATTACGGGACAAAAGCGACACCAATGGCCACATTGGAGGCATCGATGGTCACCTCAAAGGGCAATGAGAAATCGGTAGCCCAACACCGTAAAGCTGCCATGGCCGACTTGAGTTTGATAAAGGCCTCATTCCAGATCCGCCAGGAGAATTTATTTCCCTTTAGAAGGTCGGTTAGGGGTGTAGCAATGGTCGCATAGCTGCGAACGAACCTTCTGTAGAACCCTGTGAGTCCTAAGAAAGCCCGTAGGTCAGTGAGAGATCTAGGTGCAGGCCACTCCACAATGGCTGAGATCTTGTTAGGGTCGGCTTCCACTCCGTTGCCTGAAATAACATGTCCTAGGTATTCGACAGTAGTAACACCAAAATGACATTTGGAAAGCTTAGCATAAAATTGGTGAGTAATCAAGAGTTCTAAAACCTGTTCCACATGAAGCAAATGGTCAGTCCAATTAGCACTATAGATCAGAATGTCATCGAAAAAAACCAAGGTGAACTTCCTCAAATAGGGCCTTAGGAGGTCGTTCATGGCCGCTTGGAAGGTAGAGGGGGCATTAGTTAAGCCAAAAGGCATAACTAGAAATTCGTAGTGGCCATCAAAGGTCCTAAAACCTGTTTTATGAATATCCTCCTCTACTAAACGGATTTGATGGTACCCCGCCCTCAAATCAATTTTGGAAAAATAGGTAGCCCCTTTAAGTTCATCTAAAAGTTCATCAATAGTGGGTATAGGAAATCGATCCCGAATAGTAAGGGCATTGAGGGCACGGTAGTCCACACAAAATCTCCATGTCCCATCTTTCTTCTTGACTAAAAGAACCGGGGATGAATAAGGGCTAGTACTAGGGCGAATAACCCCATCTTGTAACATTTCAGCAATGAGCTTGGCCATGGCCTCTTTTTGGAAATGTGGGTATCGGTAAGGCTTGATGTTAACCGGGCTAGAATCTGGGACAAGGTGAATTTTATGGTCATGGGGACGGTTAGGGGGTAGGCTGTGAGGTTGGGAGAAAACAGCAGCAAATTTGTGGAGGATGTTGAGTAATTCAGGTTGGAGGGGGTGCATGTGCCTTAAATCCTTAGCTACTAAGGTATGGGAGGTGTTTGGGGTAGGGTTGGAGGTTGTTGGCAGCATGGTGAGGGTGTGGTAAGTGTCGATGGCATCGGTTTGCATCATACGGGTAAGTTGGTTATAGGATGCTTGGGAGATGATAGGATTAGTAGAGCCCTGAAGAGTAATAAGGGTGCCTTCATGAAAGAACTTCATAGAGGGAATGGTGAAATCCGCATAGAATGGGCCAATTGTTTGAAGCCATTGGACTCCAAGAACAATGTCAGCCCCCTGTATAGGTAGTAGGTAAAAAGGAATGTGAAAAGTGTGGGTGGAAAGGGTGAGGGGAACCTTAGGACATATCCCCAAACAATGAATATAGGCGCCATTCCCTACCATTACAGAAAAAGGATCATGGGGTTGGGTTGGTAAAGCTAGGAAGGTGGCCACATGGGGTTGGAGTATATTATGGGAGCTGCCAGTGTCAATAAGGACAGAGACACCATGACCATTAATGAATGCCTGAAAACGCAGTGTGCGTGGTGAGCTGTGGCCAGTGATAGCATGAAGAGAGAGATGGAAACTCTCAAGGGTAGGGCCAGTAGTTTCTGGGGCCGGTTCATTTGCTGCAGGGGTAAGGGTAAGGGTTGATAGGTTAGGGGTGGGTTCAGCGAAGAAAAGCATGTCCTCATTAGAGGAAGGGTCAGCCGGCCCAGGAGGTTCACTTTCCTCTGTTAATAATAACAGAAACTGGCGAGTTTTACACCTATGGCCCATGTGAAAGCGCTCATCGCAATTATAACACAGTCCCTTGGCTCTACGGGCTTGCATTTCCGCAGGGGTTAAGTGTTTGATTGGAAAATTAGGTTTGGCTTGGGGTGGGGCTGGTAAGGCTAATCGGGCAGGAGGGGTAGGTAATAATGGTGGTTTGGGCTGAGTGGTTTGGGAAGGGAAATGGCGCACTGGTGAAGGTTTTGGGGTGTAGGTTTGGGATGTTTTTCCTGCAGCAAGCTTAGTCTCCACTAATTTAGCTAAGCCAATAGCATCATAAATGGTAGGAGGCTTCAGAATAGCCAATTCATTTTGGATCTCAGAATTTAAACCAGAAATGAAACAATCCAAAATAGCTCTAGGTGAGAGACCCGTTACCCTATTGTTGAGCTTTTCAAACTCCTTCTGATACTCAGCAACTGTAGCAGACTGAGTGAGCTTGAAGAGGGCCTGTTGATGGTTCTCAAATGAGGAGGGCCCGAATCTGAGCTCTAATGCCCTCGTGAAAGCCTCCCAGAACGAGAGAAGCCCACAATTGTGCATCCAGTGGAACCACCCGAGTGCATCGTCACGCATATACCCAGCAACATGAGAGATGCGCATATTCGATGGAATAGAGTAATAGTTGAAGAACTGATCGGCTTGAAAAATCCATTCAAGTGGGTTGGAACCATCAAATGGAGGAAGGGTCAGCCGTGGTGGTTTCAGGGGTTCAACCAGGGTGTTAACAGGTGAAGCTGAATATGGACTGTGTTGTAGATCCTGTAACTGAGTCTGCAGAATCTGGAATGTGTGAGTTTGAGCTTCATTACGCTGAGTCTGTGCAGCAATGAAATCGGACAGGGTTTTGGAAATGTTGGTGAGGGTCTCTTGCATTTGGTTGATTTCTGTTTTCTCAGCATTTGAGCGGGGCATGGTTGCAAGACGAGAGCACCAATGATAAGAACGAGACTGATAAGGGAAGAAGAAGGAATTGAATTCCCGAGGATGGGAAAGCCTTAGAGGAAGAATTGGAATAAATTTTCTGGATGCTTTTCATTTCTATTGCATGCCTACGTATAGTGGAAATTCTCTAACAGAATTGCTCAGCATTACAGGATCATTTGACAGGTGTACACATCTCCTTTCTTTACATTTCTCTATTTTTTACTGCTCTCAAATTATAGAATCTTCTAGAATCATTAATTTCACTCTTTTCTCCTCTTCCCTACAAGTGTAACGAGCTGGTTTCTTAATGACCCTAATGGGCCTCTTTCTTTCCTCCTGGTTTGGCCCAACATCTTCCTCCTGGTATTGCCCAACATCGTGCGGCCCAGTTTCTTCAATGGTCTGGTCCGTATCAATACCAAAACATCGTAAACCAGCGCAATATCTAATTATAAAATAATAATATTAATATTACTAAAATCGTGGTGTTACACACAACATCAGTTTATTGTTGCCTATGTTTATATGTTGCTTACTTACAACTGATTGGTAACTCCATTGGCCTGCTTCTGCTGTGCGACATTCCTAAGGACATCCATTGCCTCAGCCACCTTTGCTTTAGTCAAGCAAGTGAAATTAGTTCTGGTCCATCTCCAAAAGCATGCCTATCACAAACCATCTAGTGATTACTTAAAAAATTATCGAAAGATAAAAAATTTGACAAAAGCAATCAGCAATCCCATTAAAATTATAATTTATTAAGTACAATCCTCTTTTGTGTAACATCCCAAATTCCCCTAAGCCTAATTATTAGAGATCTTAAGTGAAAAAGGGATTTAATCCCTAAGGGTTAAATAGAGTTTATAGCTTTTAATTTGGTAAATTAAAGCTAAGTTTGAACCCAGGGATAAAATAGTAATTTTCGTTTTTATTTTTTATTTTCTATAACTTCTATTATTAACTTTTTAAATTTTACTTTTTATTTATAATATTTTTATATTTTATTAGATTTTAAATTATTTTTCATAAGGTTGAATATAGAAACAAATTTCTTATCCTATCCTGTTATTTCTAACCCGGCCCTCCCCTCAGGATAAAAATTTAACTAGATAGACAAGATATGATAGGTGACAGGATTGAGTTATCATATCCTGCTAACAAACACTCGATTAAGACAGGATATGATTGTTTATCATATCCTGTCTCTCCTATCCTTGCCACCAAAGGGCCCTTAAGGTTAGGGTTTGAGAGATGGAAGGAAGAAGGATGAAGGATGACTAAAGAGAGGAAAGGGAGAAGGGAGGCGGTGAGGCGGTCTAGGGTTCTAGTAAGAAGAGAGGGAGAGAATGCGAGAAGGAAGGGGAGAGAGGGTAGAAAGATGGTGGGGGTGCTACGGCTACTGAGAGAAGTGAGAATGGGATTGAGTGATTAGATTTTTAGGGTTATGAGGATTGGGCCATTGGGCCGCGTGATGGTTGGGATAGGCTTATGGGGTGCGAGCAATAACGCGGGGTGCGCGCGCAATGAAAGGGAGCGTAGGGCAGTGTTGCATCCAGAAGAAGGGGTGCAAGAAGTAAAAGGGTGAGGGAGTGCGATGGGTTGGTGGGCTGCTTACTAGCATACCGCTAATTGCACCCCTCTGTTTTACTACATGCATCCCTCTTGCTTTTATTTATTTTTTTCTTTCTTTTTTTTCCTTTTTTTTCCTCTTTTATTATTTTAATTTCTCCTTTCTAAGTTTAGAAGAAAATATTATTTTTATTTATTACTATTTATTTATTTTATTTTATTATTAATGCATGTATAATAAACAAAAGATATTTTTTTTAAAAAGAGATCAGACATAATTAGGATATGAAAGCGGAAGCAAACGAAAACTTCTTAAAAGCTTGACCGTGTGACTTTGTTATATGAGAAATGCTAATTATCATGAAGTAGTGGCTCGTGATATTTCACGAGTGACGTGGCACTAATGTATATTTTGTTTCGATTCCTCTCTCTCTCTTGATAAAATTAATTTCTATCTAATTTCTGAATTAGATTTCAAAAATAAATACCCAAATTGGTCCCCAATAAAAATTACCGAGACCAATTTATTATCTAAAAAATAAAAAATACCAATTTGGTCTTTAAAAATCTCAAATATGGATCAAATTAGTATCGATAAGGACTAAAATATCCCAATAAATTATCCTAAAAATGACTAATCTGGCCCGTATTTATAGTTTTTAAATGATAAGTTATTGTTTATTTTTTAAAGACTAAATTAATCTCCGTAATTTTTGTTGAGACTAATTTAAGTATTTATTCTAGATTCAATCCTCCAATTGCCTCTCGTCTACCAATATTATGTTTCAAGGTTCCTCCCATTGTATTAAAGAGGGATTCAACGCGCTATCGGAAAAGGAGATAAGAATGTCAAGCCGACAACCGCGCAACTATTTATTTTTTGTTTTTATTTTTATTTTTAATAGTTTTTAGGAAAGAAAAAAAGTTCTTGGTATTTGCAATGCAATTGTTTCGCGAGATATTGCATGACTCTTGTTATACTATATAGACAAATAAATAGATAGATATTTGAAGCAAGAGGTAAGCAATATTACACGTAGACATAACAATGGTACACAAAAGTAAAAAATATCTGAGAATCGTCCTACAATAAATCGTATCATAAGAAACATACCAACGACAATACCCAAAAAAATAGAAAGTGGCTAAAAAAGATCACAAAATCAAGCTAATTAATCACACGCAAGAGAAACTAAAAATGATAAAACCCAAAAATTATAAATACCCCAAGCCAAGGTGTCCTACGTACGGGGAATTCGTACATGTATCTTATTAGTGCGAGTTACTGTTTCAACTCATAATGGCTCAGTAACGCAAAAACGCAGCACCGACAACAACAGTAACCGAATACACCAGAAAGCTCGGAGGAGTTACAGAAGAGCCACTATTTCCCGGTGGCGGCGCCGTTGCATTAGACGACGACGGAGACTGTGTCCCCGGCGCTGGAGGTCCGCCGTTCGGCGAGTTTCCCGTTGGAGACGTTGATGGTGATGTAGCCCCTGGAGACGGAGGTGTCGTCGGAGGTCCACCGGCCGGAGGAGTGCTCATCGGAGACGGAGTTGGTGATGTGGCTGCAGGCGCTGGAGACGGAGTCGGAGGTCCACCTGCCGGAGGAGTGCTCATCGGAGACGGAGATGGTGATGTAGCTGCAGGCGCTGGAGAAATCGTCGGAGGTCCCCCGGCTGGAGGAGTGCTCCCCGGAGACGGAGACGGGGAGGTAGCTGCAGGCGTCGGGGATGTGGCCGGAGGTCCACCAGCCGGCACAGGGGAACTCGCCGGAGATGGGGATACAGAAGGAGGATTTCCCGCCGGAGAAGGTGAAACAGAGGGCGATGGGGGCATCGCCGGCGGCGAACCAGATGGTGGATTTGGCTTTGGCGATGGTGTAGGAGAAGGTTTCGGTGGTGATGTTGGAGTTGGAACAGAGGGTGGTGTTTGTTTTCGCGGAGTTATAACCAAAACGATTAACTTCTGACCCTTTTCACAGTTTTCATCTTTTCCACTGATGAAGTAGAATGGTCCTGGTCGATCCAACTTGAACTCCGTGTCACCCTCTTCGAACTTCTTGATCGGGTTTGTCTTGTTGCACTTGTCATAGTCCTCTTTCTTCACTTCCAACACCGAGTCTGAACCCTTCTTGTACTTGAAAACTATAGGATGGAATGAATAAATAAATAAATAATCAGACCCAGAATTTGATATATAGCAACCAGAAACCGTAATCAAAGAATAAAAATTGCATCCTTAATTTTGAGTAATGGAATTATGGAAATAAAAACTATGGGGTTACTACTTGACGACTTGATTACCTATAGTGTCGTTGACGTTGAACCTGTTCCTTCCAGACCATTGGTTGTAATTCTCGGAAGGATTTGGAGTCCATCCAGCGCTTCCCCCAACGTAGAATTTGTGGGCTTCGGAGCTTGAGAGAAGAAGACTCAAGAGAACAAAGAACAGGCAGAGAGGTCTATGAAACTCCATGACGAAATGGGAAGAGAGTTCGATGTGGAGGGTGTGAATGGATCGAGGTGTGTATATATATAGTGTAATAGAGAAAGTGTGTGTGATGGTTTGACACACCAAGTTTGAGAGGAAATTGAATGGAAACCGAAACCAGAGTAAAGTCGATGAAGAAAGGGATTGAAATTGAAATATATAAAGACTTCAGTCTTGTATCTGTTTTGACTATTCCAATGGGGAGATGAGATGATGGACACGAACAAAGGTGTCAAATGCGAGTGTGTAACGTGTGATAGTTATTTGCTTTCATTGTGCAATTCATACTTAGGGAAACCATACACTTGGCGAAATCGCGGGGAGATATTATTTCAATTTATTATCGAAACATATTTAAATTTTATATTTTTTGAATATTCTTGCCCTCTTGGGTGGGCATAATTCGTGTGGTGGTCAGCGGTCATTGTACTGAACCACATATTGTTGAACACGTCTTAACTGTAAGAAACAAAAAATGGACTTTCTCTCTTTCTATCATCTTTTTTAATTTAGTAAACTATAAAATGTTTTTTATTTGTTTCCTTTTCATACGTTTAATTTTTACTAAAGAAAAAGAAAAGAATGAATAATTGTTTTTCCATTTTTTAAAATAAAAGCAAAGTATAAAAAAGGAAGCATAGAAATTTAAAATTTAAAATATCTTGAATGAAAAAGAAACAGACAATTTATTTTTTAGAAATAAGAAGTATAAAAAGTTGTAATTTTTATGTGTTTTTAATTGCAAACGTATATATGTTACTATTTTTTAGTAGGTAGAGTTTGTACTATCTCCCTCCTTATCACTCTGGTACTAAAACACAAGACCTTCAAGTTTGGATAAAGAACTACTAGATAAAACCTTGTTCCTCGTACACGTTAGCAGCCTTGCTACGTCAGACAAAAAGGGGAACACTTGTCAGCTTGCAACTTGTATATGCACACATCCTTGACATGTCACCAGAGCATTCCTCCTTTCTTGTTGAGATATTGATGCAACTTTGAAACACCAGATGCAATGTTTTGTGGCTATAAAATTGTGTCTTATGAAATATCTTCATGATTTCACTAAGACTATCTACACCCTTACAAGCTTGGTTTAAAAACCTTAAGACAAATTGTTTCATCACAAATGATATTTTATATCATCAAAACTAATTTGAGGATCACACTTTATCATCCTTCTAGTTTCAACACACTCCAACGGCCAAGTCAATTTTATAACTCCTTATTATATTTTTTTTAAAAGCAAAAATAGAGTGCAAAGACATCACTATAGAGAAAGTGATCCCAACTAGGTTGGCACCACAGACTCTACCAATCACTTGCCAGCACACCACAATTTATTAAAAAATCAAAAGAAAATCGAACAAAAACAAGAACCTGGGAGACCAAACCAAAACCACTACAACAAAAAAAGGGAATAAATAGGGTTTTTTTTTTCCTTAAATAGCGCTTAAAGGCGCTATATATCGTGCCGCTACTGATTGTATCTTCAATAAATAGCGTTTGTTAAACGCTACTTAAAGTTGAGAATAAATAGCGCTTAGTTAGGAAGCGCTACTTATTCCTTGAGAATAAGTAGCGCTTTATTTAGGAAGCGCTACTTATTCCTGAGAATAAGTAGCGCTTCCTTTAAAAAGTGCTATTTATTCTCAAGGAATAAGTAGCCCTTATCATAATAAGCGCTACTTATTCTCAATAATGATTTTTTTTTGGTTATATTCACATACCTATGCATATAATGGTTACTGCACACCAAAATAATCATCAACACTCAAATTTGTGCCAATATCAAAACTCACAAAATCTAAATTTAACATTACATGAAATAATTCTCAGCCAAATATTAACAAAACTATCATAAATAAAACATTAAAATACATTAACTAAAACATAACACATATTATGCTAGTACCTAAACATTACACACTAATCTTCTTCTTCTTCTTCTTCTTCTTCTTCTTCTTCTTCTTCTTCTTCTTCTATGTGCCTATACATAATAAAATTCGTAACAAAATATCGACACCACTCTTCCTTGAGTACGGTATGATCAGGATATGCGTCGAATTGACAATCAGGAAAGTACTGCGAAATAAAAATTAAATCAAGTTAGAATTGAACACATGCTTCCAAATGGTATGTGTAAAAGTAAAAAAATTATATAATCTTCGAAATTAATTATTACATATACATACCTCCGTTGGAATTTGTGTTTGGTTATGAATGACGATATCCTTGAGAAACTTCAATACATACCGGCCACAATCGTCAGAGTTCAGTTGGCGAGGACACTATAAAACAAAAAATATGAAATTAATTGCTTTTATTTTGGTAATTTAAATAATTGCATAAAAAATTTGGTATAATACCTTTATCGGTATCCATTTAGGTGTCGTTGATTTAGAAAACCGAGACTTGACATTTAGTGTTCGATGAACAAGGATAGCCCTAAGTGCAAAATCCAAAAAAATCATTCAATATATATCCAATACATTCATAAGACTGCTCTTAACATCAACACACAAACTATATCAAATTTGTAACAAAATTTTGGCAGAGTCTCCCCTAAAATATGGACATTCCAAAATTTATGCAACACCTGTAACAGCATAAAATACCATACCAGCCAGCACAAAGATTGAAATTCACCAAACATAAACAAATAAAAACTTCAACATTACAATATCCAAATACCTAAGTCATTAAAAACAAATCAATCACATTCCTTAAACATAATAAATTCAGCATTCCAATATCCAATTTCAAATTCATAACGATAATCAATCCAATACATTCATAAGACTGCTCTTAACATGAACACACAAACTATATCAAACTTATTAAAGTTCACCCGCATGAACCCCAACTCATCCATTTGTACACCGTTGTTATTGTCAACCCACTTGCATTGGAATACAGGCACTATTGGAATACAGGCACTCGAAACATCTTGTAATCCAACTCCCATATGCGTTCAATGACCCCGAAGTATGACATATTCACATATATGGGGTTTCTGTCTTTCGCACTTGATATATGCATAGATTCAACTACAAGAGTCACCCCACTATTTTGCATTCTCCTCCGATCATCGTGTTCTTTTGTATAGAAAGTGTACCTGTTCATCAGATATCCGGTATAGGAGATAACATGTATATCTGGACCTTTAGCCAACCATCTCAATCTTTCTGAAACCGAGCTAGGATTTGCAATAAACTCTTCAGAAATGTATTCTTTCAACCACTTTATAAAACACCGATTGTGTTCTATTGTTAACCAATTTTGACTCTTATTTGGGTACAAGCTCTTGAGTATGTCCTTATGTTTTACAACATATGACTCAACCTCATCAGCGTTGTGTAGAACATATAAGTGTGCTTGTTCCCATTCTTTCCTTGATATAGTCAATATTTCAAGTCCAGTAATCCCTTGCCCTGCACTTTTTCCTGTGTGTGACGAGGCGTGGCAACCCTATAGAATGTTCAACATTAGATAAATAGTCGGTACAAAATTCAACAACTTCTTCGACTATATATCGCTCAACAATACAACCCTACGGTCGTGATCGGTTTTTCACATACCCTTTTAATATCTTCATGTAACGCTCAAACGGGTACATCCATCTCATGTAAGCTGGCCCACACAATTGTGTCTCCCTAACCAGATGAATTGTCAGATGAATCATTATGTCAAAGAATGAAGGCGGGAAATACATCTCAAGCTCACACAAGTCAGAATAATTTCTTTTTGCAAGGCTGGCAACTTTTCAGGGTCAATCACTTTACTACAAATTGCTTTAAAGAAGAAACAAAGTTTAGTTAAGGTATTCCGCACTTTGTTGGCCAAAATGGATCGTATAGCTATGGGTAGCAAATTCTCCATGAGAACATGACAATCATGAGACTTTAGACCCTTTAACCTAAGATCTTTCATCGATACGAGGTTCTTAATGTTTGAAGAGTACCCCTCTGGAACTTTAACTCCATCAAGAAACTTACAAAAATCTTTTTTCTCTTTTCTGGATAGAGTATGAGCAAATGAGGTAGATATGTACGACGTTTCCCTTTCTTTTACGGGTCCCAACTCTCGCCTCAATCCCATACTAACCAAGTCCAAACTTGCCTTGATGCCATCTTTAGTCTTCCTGCACATTAGGTAGGGTACCAATGAGACTATCAAAGATATTTTTTTCAACATGCATCACATCAATGAAATGTCTTACGTATAATGACTTCCAATATGGCAACTCAAAGAAAATCGACCTTTTTTTCCACCCTTGTGTGACAAGGTCTCCCGCAAAAGGTTTCCCGAATTTAATATTCAAATCTTTTACTTTTTCAAACAGTTGTGCACCTGTCAAAGGCAAATGAGCTCTACGTTCTTTTGTATTCCCATTGAATGCCTTTCTCCACGATCGATAATAATGATTTGGATTCAAAAATCTACGATGCCCAAGGAAGACATTCTTCTTACCATGATCTAATCGAATCCAATCTGTATTATCTTCACAGATAGGGCATGCACACTGGCCTTTGGTACTATATCTCGACAGATTACCATATGCTGGAAAATCATTAATTGTGCCAAAAATCATAGCCCTCAAGGTGAAACTTTCTTCTCTATATCCATCATATACCACTACACCTGTCTCCCACATTTGCTTCAAGTCTTCAATTAGAGGAGCCAAGTATACATCGATATCATTTCCTGGTTGTTTCGGCCCAGAAATTAACAAAGACAACATCATATATTTACGCTTCATGCATAGCCATGAAGGTAGGTTATAAATCACCAAAATCACAGGCCATGTACTGTGAGAGCTACTCTGAACATCATGCGGGTTAAATCCATCAGTAGACAATGCAAGTCGTAAGTTTCTTGGTTCATTCCCAAAATCAGGGTAATCAATATCAACTTTTTTCCATTGAGGAGAATCTGCCGGGTGCCGTAACTTTCCATCTTGAATCCTTTCATCCTCATGCCATGTCAAGTTTTTTGCATCTTCTGAACTACGATACATACGCCTGAATCTGGGAATTATGGGAAAATACCATAAAACCTTCTCTGGAGCCGAATCTTCCTTCTTATACCGTGAGGCTTCACATTTAGGACACGACTTTAACGACGCATATTCATTACGAAATAAAATGCAATCATTACGACAAGCATGTATTTTCTCATAGCTCATCCCAATAGATCGTAATATTTGTTTAGCCTCATATGTCCGACTAGGAAGCACATTATCATTTGGCAACATATCTTTCAATAGTGTGAGTAAGTCCGTAAAGCTCTTATCACCCATCCATTGCCCGACTTCAAGTTAAACAACTTTAACATTGCCGATAATCTTGTGAATTTAGTACAACCGTCATATAATGGCTTCTCCGCATCACTTATCAACTTCTCAAACATTTGAGGACAATCACGAAGATCTTCTTCAACCGCATTTGCCATCTCTTCAAAACGGTCACCATCATATGTATTTGTACCGGTGTCCTCTGACGCATATCTCCCACTATTCCCCATATTCGAAGATTCACCTCTTGTCTCACCGTGCTTTGTCCAACAGGTATAAGTTTGATCAATCCCATCTAAATGCCATTCTAATTCCTTAACATTAACTTTGTTTGCATAACAACAACTTAAACACGGACATACGATTCTACTAAGATCTGTTGTATGCCCAACTACAAACCTAATAAAATCTTCCACTCCATCCTTATATTCCTTCGACAAACGATTGGCAGGCATCCACTTTCGATCCATATTTGCCTATGAATTGAGAAATAAAACAACACCAAGGCATTCAGAGCAACAACATAGGCTATGTCGTTAATGCAAGACAAAATTGAGATTAACTAAAGCCTAATTAGATAAACCAAGACTAAAACTACCACTTCTCTTAACAACAACACACAGACTATATCAAATTTCTAACAAAATTTTGACAGAACCTCCCCTAAAATATGGACATTCCAAAATTTATACAACACCTGTAACAAAATAAAATATATACCAACCAGCACAAGGGTCCACATAGGTCAAACATAAACAAATAAAAACTTCAAATTCAACCATTTCTCTAAAACGATCTGCAGTAACATCTCTATTATCTCATTCTTCATTTAACATAATTAGAAAAAACACTAACATTAATAATAATTATACTAAAAAACCTATCAGCTAAAAACACATTAACATTGATCCCTCCAAGTTCCTCATCAACCATTTCTCAATCATTTCTAAACATAACTACAAAAACCTAAAACCAATAAACAACTTAAAGAATGAGATAATTTTACTAGTTTAGATCCCTGCATTTAGTTACTTTATATGTTTTTGGACATTTCAAAAAACAAAAATAAGAGAATACTGAAGAAAAAAAAACAGAGTCTTGAATATGCCTAAATACAAATGGAAGATACTGCAGAATTCTAATCCCACATACTAATGTGTTGTACTGTGTTTTTGATTTTCCATTTCATTTTGATTTTCCATTTCAAAGCACGAAGATAGGGTATGGAAAACAATGACTTCCTTGAAAAAAAAATGAAAGCGTTTTTGGGGAAAAAAAAAGGAAAGCAAGAAGAATGGGAACAGATGAAACCTGTTGGTAACAGAAGAAGGTCTGACGGTGCGACGGTGGGAACAGAAGAAGGTGGTGGCGACTCCACAAACGACGACGACTACGTAAGCAGAGATGCGACGGCGACACTGAGAGGCGATGCGACGTCACAAACGGCGAGGCCAACAGCAACGATGAGAGAAAGGAGCTTCGAAGGTGAGAAACTCGAGCAGAGATGGTGGCGACACTGAGAGGAAGGAGTAACAATGGCGACGTTAACGTTGAGAGAAACTCGAGAGAGAGAGAGAGAGATATGCGACAGTGTGGAAGTGACTGGTATTGAGAAACGCGGGCTGAATTAAAATTAGTATTTGACAATAAATAGCGCTTTATCGTTGAAGCGCTACTTTAGGTCAGACAATAAGTAGCGCTTCCAGCGTTAAGCGCTACTTTAGGTTAAGACAATAAATAGCGCTTCCAGGGTTAAGCGCTACTTATTCTTTCGTCCATCTTTAAATAGCGCTTCTCATTGTAAGCGCTACTTATTCCTCCACTATAAGTAGCGCTGATTTTGTAAGCGCTATTTATTTCTTTCCCCTTCAGTAGCGTTTCTTAGTTAAACTCTACTTAAAGTACTCTACCTAATTTTAAGTAGCACTTCCATATTTAAACGCTATTTAAAGTGGCGCCATCTTTTAAAGAATTTGTTGTAGTGAACCCAGGCGAAACCAAGCAAATCTATAGTTTGGAAGCCAAAACCTATTACGAGAAAACTCCTCTAAAATGAAAGAGGGGACATTATCCCACCAAGTAAAACAACGGCTAGAAATACCAAAAGAAGCAAGCTTTTCAGCACAAGCATTGCTTTCTATATATATGAGAAACTGAAAATTGCATGGACTTGGTAAGTTGAACACAATTATTCCATCTCACACGAAGATTCCAAGGAACAAGCAAAGGATCTTTAAAAGCTGCTACCATCAAAGCTGAATCGCACTCCATCCACAAGCGAAGCCAGCCCTTTTGAAAGGCGAGCTCCACTGCCATAATAGCTGCAGTGAGCTCTACCTGAAAAGCTGTAGTAATTCCCAAATAATTCAAAAAACAACCCCAAATAGTTGTTCTACTATCACGAAAAATTCCACCACAGGAAGCATGCCCCGGATTACCCTTGGCTGCCCCATCTGTGTTAACCTTTGTTCAACCACAATTGGGAGGAAACCAATCCACTTGAATGATTTTAGGAGGCTTTGGAGGATGGCCATCTATATTGAAAGCTTTTAGAACCTGAAATTCATCAATGGAGCAAAACATACTATCCGTGGATAGTTTACTAGAAAGAGCTACAGCAGAGGAAATAAAATTGCAAACCTGCCCAAGGGGAATGCAACGATCATTAAAACGCAGCTCATTTCGACATAACCATATGCACTAAATAGCATGAATAATAGATGCTATAGCAACATCTTGAAGCTGTTTGCTCCAGGCCCTGTCACAAGAATTTAGAAGAGTCAAGATAGAGGATCAGTCAAGCAAAATTGAAAGCTTTGATGAAATCCAATTCCAAATAGCAATGGAGAAGCTACAAGACGGGAACAGGTGAGATGAAGACTCATAAGCAAGGCCACACAGACTGCAAGCCGAAACAATGACACAGCCACAGGCTTGAAGATTATCATCAGTTGGCATTTTGGATTGAAGAAGCCACCACACAGAAAAGATCGAGATGGAGGAATGTAATTTCTCCAAATTTTCTTTCCCTAAGTAACATTATGCCCAGCAGGGGTAAGATGGTTATAGGCATCCTTGAAAGTCAATAAACCATTATTTGTTCCTTTCCAAACGAATAAGTCTGAAGCATCACAGGAGGGAATGTGACAATTAAGAATATCAGTAGCAATAATAGGAATCTTCTGCATAAGATAATTTGGGATTTGCCAAGATTTGTTAGCAATAAAATCCTTCACAGAAGCTTTAAGCAAGATAGAGACCGCAGGAGGAAGATTAACCAAATCTGTAAGAGGCTGAGAAAGCCAAGGATCATGCCAGAAACGAATGTTAGCACCATCACCAATTAGCCAATGGCTGTGCTCACGAATGATAGACCAATTTTGCTTCAAAGCTGGCCAAATTGAGGATTTAACATACCTTGAGATAGGAACACAGTTTCTAAAGAATCTAGCTCTCATGAAGCAGGCCCATTGACTATCAGATGTGAAGAGATTCCAGCTGAGCTTAAGCAAGGCAGCCTCATTAATTCTTCTAATAGATCTCAGCCTAAGACCACCTTCACTAATAGGAGAACAAACTTTCTTCCAACCCACTATGACATTTTTTCTAGAATTAATATCGCCAGACCAAATAAAATTACGGATCCAATTGTCCATGGTTTTGAGCAAGGAAACAGGCCAGACATAGACCTGAAAGCTATATAAAAGCATGCTATGAATGACTGAATTTACCAGATGTACTCTCCCCATAATAGAAAGCATTTTGCCTTTTCAAGAAACTAACTTCACTTTAATTCTGTCAACAATAGGTTGCAGATGACAAACTTTAGGCTTACCATTAAATAAAGGAGCTCCTAAATAAGTAACCGGGAGACTACCAACAGTAAAGCCCAAAAAGTTTATGAGATCACCAATTCTATGATAGGACATACTACCAGTGTAAAACCTGCACTTGCCCAGACTAAGATGTTGACCAGAGGCTTCCCCATAAGCATGAAATAGATCCATTAATTTAGAAAGGTTTGATTTAGTACCTTTACAGAAAACCAAAATATCACCTGCATACAAAACGTGGCTCGGAGTGGCATAACCTCTAGGACTAGCCATAGGTTTCAACAAACCAGAGGAGACCAAGTGCGAGATACCTCTACTAAGAACTTCCTCAGCCAAACAGAAAAGGAGGGGAGAGAGAGGGTCCCCTTGTCTAACCCCTCTCTTACAATGGAAGAATCCAACTGCATGACCATTAATAGAGAAAGGAAGTTTTGCAAATTGAAGAATGACTCTAACCCAATTGTAGAAAGTTGAATTAAAGCCAAATGATTGCGGAACTTGTAAAAGAAATGCCCAATCAATGGTGTCAAAAGCCTTCCGAATATCAAATTTAAGAGCAACGTTGCCTCCAAAAGATTTAGAGTCTAGAAGATTAATAGCTTCAGAAGCAACACAAATGAACTTTGAGTTATTTCTCCCCTTAATGAAACCTCTCTGCTGCTCCAAAATGATTTTTGGGGCTATAAGAGCAAGCATGTCTGCTAGAACTTTGGTGATGATTTTGAACTGAAAATTGGCCAAAGCAATAGGTCTGTAGTCTTCAATTTTATTAGCACCCTTAAATTTGGGGATTAACACCACTAAATTGGAATTAAGGTTTAGAAGAGGCCAAAATTGTTTAAAAAATTGCAAAACAGAATTGAACACATCATGGCCTACCACATCCCAGTAGCATTGATAAAAGCCACCACCAAATCCATCCGGGCCAGGAGCACCTGCAGCATTCATAGAAAAAACAGCCCCTTTCACCTCCTCCAAGAAAGGAAGATTAGTGAGCATCAAATTGTCTTCTCTGCTGACCGAACTTGGAATGAAGGATTGGACAAGATTGGAGTTTACACAGTCATTGTTAGAAGCATATAAGTCTGTATAATAAGCCAGAACATGATCTTCAATGGCTGCCTTGGAATCTAACACCAAACCACCATGCTTTAGCAAAGACATTCCTTTGGAAACTAGCCTAATCTTAGTTATTTTATGGAAGAAATTTGTGTTCCTGTCCCCATTGGAAAACTAATCCAGCCTTGATTTCTCTCTCCAAAAAGCTTCTTGGAAAGATAAGGCTAGCTGAAGATTGGATTGAGCTTTCAGTTCTTCTTCATGAATGTTGTCATCAAAACCTGTAGCATCAATGACATGTTGAATCCTATCAACTTCTGCTTGAGCTTGCTGAACATTTAATTGGACATCTCCAAAGACTTCCTTATTCCAAAGCTTGAGTTCCTTCTTAAGGGCTTTAAGCTTTTGTGAAAGAATGGTCATAGGACTGCCAAAGACAGGCTGCTGCCACACTTCCTCAACTAACCTCATATAATCAGGATGCTTGGTCCGCATATTAAAAAACTTGAAAGAAGAAGGAGCTGCAACAAAATCATCTTGAGAAGTGACTAATAAAGGAAAATGATTAGATTCGCTCTTAGTAAGAGTGCAGCAAGAGACATAATTCCAAGACTGCAACCAATTATATTTGCATATGGCTCTATCAAGCCTTTTGTCAATATGATACTTAGCTTTCCTACCGTTGGACCAAGTGAAATCCGGCCCACGAGTTGGCAAATGATGAAGATGAAATTGATCAGACCAATTTTGAAAATCTGCACAAGAAGTAGTTGAAGGCAATTTGCTACCTCTAACTTCATGGGCCCCCAACACAACATTAAAGTCTCCAATAAATAGCCAAGGACCAGGAAATGAAGCTTGCAGCCTATTCAAATCTGCCCAAAGATCCCTCCTCTTGGCTACATTAGTGCTAGCATAGACAGCAGAGAGAAACAATGTCTTGTTAATATTGATGAAAAGGAAACTTGATGAGGGGCATTAGAAAGAACTATAGGATTTAGCCCCAGAGAACAAGCACACCAGAGATTTGGTCTAAGGACTTGCCTATCATTGACTACTAAAGGCTACATTCGAATTGATTCCCAAAAACTAGATGGAAAATTCTGAAGATAAGTCCACGGTTTTGAAAGAAATAAGAAATCTGGATTATGAGTATTAC
This sequence comes from Calophaca sinica, assembly GCA_037113605.1. NCBI lineage: Eukaryota > Viridiplantae > Streptophyta > Magnoliopsida > Fabales > Fabaceae > Calophaca > Calophaca sinica. The sequence continues at coordinate 86,257,983 of CM073731.1, forward strand.
ACAATCTTTTGAGCACCAATCTTGTATCAGGATTGGCTATGCCTCTACAATTCCAATAAAGAACTTGAGCAGCCTTTTTAGAGACTGCCCGAGAACAGGTATGATAAAAGTCAACCGAATTCAATTGCTTTCTCTGCTTCTGCAGTTTTTTCTTTTTTGATCTAGACATTGTAGGTGTGTATCCCTCCCCATCTTTAGAGCTATCAGCTTGATTACAAGAGGACACAGAGGTTTCCTCCACAATTTCATCATCACTAGCATCACCCCAGTGTGTAGACAAATGCCTCAAATCATCCTTGACAATAGCATTGTGATTATCTGAGTAAAATTCAAGGTCATGACTAGCATCACTTAATTCCTTGGACATGCTAGGCTGCACAATCTGAACCAACCCAGCCTCCTCAATTAGAATATTATCATCAGCTGCTTTAGTAACTGGCATGGCAAGATTGCTAATAGCATTTGAAATAGGTTGATCATTCTTAGAGATCAATTGAGTCCTTGGGCCCTCTTCATAAACAGCAACTGGAGCATCCTTAGTAGAGGCAGTTCCAGTCACATCAGGAAATTGCTGAGCACCATTATCTTTATGATTGGCAATCAATTCTAGAATTGTGTTAGGATCAACAACATCAGTCTGATTACTACCAAGAACCTGATCACCCTTATGATTCTCACCATCAATTCTCTCGCGACTACTAGCTCCCTCATTTAGAGGAGCTTGCAAAGTAGCAAAATATTTATCTGTGTAGGAACCAGGGACATAAGTATCATCCTTGATAACCTCTTTTTGCTTGACATCAGAAGGCTTTTGGTTTGCGACGTTTTGCTTGCCATCTGAAGCCTTTTGCTTTGGGACATATTTAGTTGATTGTGCAGGCTTAGAAGCCATCTTGTGTGAGTCCTTCTGAATAGTAATCACCTTAACAACATTAAGATCAGACTTGGCAGCATCAGAGTCTTTCTGAAGTGAAGTGACCAATTGTCCCACATGAATGACAATAAGAGGGTAGGTTCCCATATTCAATAGCAACAAAGAAAGCATAACCTCTCTTTCTACCAAAACTTGACCACGAAGCCTTTTGCTTTGGGACATGTTTAGTCGATTGTGCAGGCTTAGAAGCCATCTTGTGTGAGTCCTTCTGAATAGTAATCACCTTAACAACATTAAGATCAGACTTGGCAGCATCAGAGTCTTTCTGAAGTGAGTGACCAATTGTCCCACATGAATGACAATAAGAGGGTAGGTTCTCATATTTAATAGCAACAAAGAAAGCATAACCCTCTCTTTCTACCAAAACTTGACCACGAAGCTATCCACTTTGTTATACCCCAATTTTGTCCACCTACCTCTTGTAATTTATTTTTATTTTTGTTTTTACTTTATTCTTAGCAACAAATTTTGGGTTCATTTTTGCGTAATTCTTTGGACCAATTTCAGCCCAATTGCGATAAAAAGGGGAGGTGCCGCCCTTTTTAGAAAGTGTTACAAATTGCCATTACAGAGCACAAGCCCAAAATACAAACCAACACTCCGTTACATGTCTAAAAATTGCAAAAACTACAAACAAAGTCCATTACAAGTCCAATAATAAAATTATAAAAAAATGAATAATGAATAAAAATGAAAATAGAGCAGGGATGCGCATGGCCTCCTGCTAAAGCAGGCAGCAACACTTTGAGGAACAAGCCAGAGTCCCCTTTCTCTATGTTCCTAGCCTGTTTCCCATTTTGGCCAAGACCAAGCAGCTTTGCAGGCACTACTCTGCCACCTCCTACATCCTCTACATCCTTCAGACCTCTCTCATAACCCTACAACAAGCAGGCCAACATTGTCCTATTAAAGCCCTCTTCACTTTATAAATACCAGATTGAAATTCACAGACAGAAAAAAAGAGGGGATTAGAAGAGCGAATTTCTGAAGAATTCTTATCACCAAAACAAAAAATTAGGGACTCCACATTAGGGCCCTAATTCACTTGATTCAAACACAGAAAAGAAAAGGAGTGCACGGTTAAGGAAAAAAGAAGCAAGGCAGCGGAAGTAGAGAACGATGCAGAACAAAAACTTCTAAAAAAAAGAAAATAAAAGTTCAGAATCGTTGGCTACTGAAGCCACAATTCTTCAACCTTCGTGGAGCTTGGAGACCAGGTAACCCTTTGGGACGCACGTTGATACAGTGGTTTTCCAAATTTTTGAATATCATGCTGAAATCGTATATATTATAAGGATCAGGATGAGAATAGATAATAGAAAAGAATAAAAAAAACGAAAATGGAAGAGAAAATTAGAGAACAAAATGGAGAGAAACAGATTTTTAGAACCTGTGCATGTGTCTTTTCCGAGAAGACGCCGCCGCGAGCACCGCCTTGTGCTTCATCTTCTCCCACGTACTGTCACGAGCACCATCGCGTGCCTTCTTCCTTCTCACCGTGCAGTGAGCATACCACCATAAGCCGTTCACCACCGCGAACCGCCAAGATCCTCCCCTATCCCTTTCGGTCTCCCTCTCTCGCACCTTTCCCTCTCCTTCTCTCGCGACTCCTCTTCTCCCCCATCAACACTAGTTCCCCCTTCCTTGCTCACGGTTGCGTGGGGTCAAGGATGGCGCGCACTGGCCGTATCCACTTCCATCCCCCTTTTCTCTCACGCCTCCCTTCTCTTCTCTCTCCACACGATGCCCCTGTTCCCTGCTCGGCCTAGCTCGCGATCGCACATAGCCAGGGTGGTCGCCGCCCCTTCCATCTCCCTTTCCTCTCTCAGCCACTTCGCGCCCTCCCTTCTTTTCTCCTCCCCTGCGCCGTTCCCATCTCTTCTCCCCCCTCTTTCCAAGCTCTTGCGCAGCTTCTTTCAATTTTTAAGGTTTCAAATGAAACTCGTTTGATAGCCCCCTCCCCTTTTATTTTTTATTTCTTTTATCAATTCTATTTTTTCATTTATTTATTCATTTGGTTGGGCTTCAGCCCATTTTTTCCTCTCCTGGGCTTTTACGCAGCTTCCTCCTTCAATTCAGGGTTTCCCAAATTGGACCCCATGTGTAGAGCGCCCCCTTTCCTTTTATTTGTTAATCTGTTTGTGTGTGTTTTCTTTTTTTTTTCTTTTTTTTTTACCTATCAATTTTTTATTATTCATTCATTTGGGTTGTTGCTAAGTATTGGGCTTTTGCCTATTTATTTCCTTTGCCAAACAAACATGGACACCCCTTTTTACTAGTTAAACTATGACAATTTTGCTCAACTAACTTTTTATTTATCATACAAACTTTGAGACTATTTTTTTCTTAAAAAAATATATAAAATTACGAAGATTAATTACTAGTAATGATCACTCGAGATTGCTTCCCGTTTGATCATTATGAACGTTAATTTTCTAAACAAAAATGGGTTGTTAGTGAGGGCCACTCTTGATTGCTTCTTGTTTGGTCTCCATGAAAACCTATTTTTTTTATAAAAATAAAATCAAGTTTATTTTATTAGTAATGATCACTCGAGATTGCTTCCCGTTTGATCATTATAAACACCTTAATTTTCCAAACAAAATAGGTTGTTAGTGAGGACCACTCTTGATTGCTTCTTGTTTGGTCTCTACAAAAACCTACCTTATAAAAAATATACAATTAAAATCAACCAACACACAATCATTTTCTACCCGAGAACTACGTAGCCTTTGATTTCTCCACTGCACCTGGAGATACGTAGGAGTAGGAGCCCATTCCTATCAAGCGCAAAAATAAACAACTTTTATTAAGTCCTCTTTTTTATCTTTGTTAAAGGAAAATAGATATTTTTAGAAGTTAATATAATTTTGCACAATCAGTTAGAGGTAACCTTTTTCGAAAGGATGTCGTAGGGTGCTAATACCTTCCTTACGCATAATTCGACTCCCGAACCCAAATCTGGTCTCGAGGACCATTTTCTTCAAAAAAAAAGGGGGTTTTCCAATATTTTCCCTTCAAAATAAATTATTTGTGGCGGCTCCATTAAACTCGAATAAATCCCTTCCGGATTCTTCGGTCGCTTTAGCTGGCGACTCCACTGGGGATATTTAGAGAGTCAAACCTAACATGATTAATTGTGCAAAGTAGTTAACTTTAATTTTTAATTCCCCTTCTTTTTTTTCTTTTGTAAATAATTATTTATTATTTATTACGTATTTGTTTATTTTTAATTTGTTGTGAATAATATGTATATGTTAAACATTAGGATAGACGACTATATTTGTATGCTTTGGTTGTTTTGCAGCTTGGGTAGTGTTAGGGTGTTGCCCCTCTCACACACCGCACCTACATGTTTGCACACACATATGAGTGAGACCCTATACCCGGGTCAGAGCAAAGCCTAAGTTAAGTGGAGGTTTGGTAATAGTCAATCGGAATTTGCTTTCTTTCTGGCTATTGCGAGAATCTCATCTAGAGTGTGCTCCTTCTGGGTATTCCAAACCGAATAGTTATCTATCGTTGTGGTTAATATTCTGGAGGAGACTTTAGCTCTAGAGGCCTTTGGTGAGATTGTGATTAGAGCCACCCGTGAGATCTATCACTCGATACAAGACTATAGACCCTTAGGTTAGAAAATCTCCAACTTTAGGTTTAACCCATTTAAGACACAAGGGGCATCATGTCATTTTTGTTCTTCCACCAAAAATCTGTTATATCATGTCCATGCATAAAAAGAGTTTACTAAACCACATATCTTCACGCATGCATGCTATACAGATAATAATCATCATCATCCAACATTATATCTTCACACATTCATTCTTCAAAAAAAAACATGTTGAATTTTAATATATATATATATATATATATATATATATATATATATATCGTATTCTCATTTCATTTTAGGTCGCCGGAGAATCGTAGGAACTCAAAAGCTTGGCTGCAATTGTTTTGTGAAATAATATGGGGACAAATAGTGAAACAGTTTCAAAGAAGCTCATACATGCCAAAACAATGAGGCCCACGGCTCCCTGGCACAAATAAATAGATTCATGCATCCACATTCATTAATTTTTCTTTTCTTACATACTCATATCATTTTTTTTAAATCACCAGAAAATAATTGAACAAACTGGTTCCTCGACACCCTTATCGAACTCGCTCTCAATCAAAGATCATGGATGACTAAGAGACGAAAGATGACGTAAACCAGCTGAAGGAACAGATGAGCAAAGTTTTAGAGCTTCTGCAGTCTCTAGACAAAAAAAGGTCGCGGATGGGGTGTCTTCACCAGTGAATGATGAAAATGAAGCTACGCCTTCCCACCCACCTGACTTCAGTCCAATGCAGTTGCAATATGGTCTCAATGCTCAAGGGGTGATGGTACCTTTTGCAATTTACCCACAAGGTCATACAAATTCACCAGCTAGCGACCCTCAGAATCAAATACCGCAATTCCCACTTTACGGTCTCCCACCTGGTTATACGCCACCTATGGCCAATGATGATTCTGCGAACCATAGTCCTCAAGGCCCCCAGGCACAATAGTTCCCGCTATTTGGTCTCCCGCCTGGTTACACACCGCTAGGTGTTAACAATAACTCTGCAGAAACTGATTCCCAAGCACTTATTGTACAAGATGTAGCTCAGCCTTAAGGATCCGGTTCAGGTACTGAAACCATACCAGTTCAAAGCTCAACTCCTGTCTTCATGACATACACCTTTCCGCCTGGTTATGTTCCACCCCATATTGGGAATACTCAAGAAGTCAGTACGCTTGTAGTGATCCCTGTGGTGAATCCTCGACAATTTGGTCACCCCTATTATGTTCAAGGAAACCCATTAAATCCCTAGACTAACCGTGTTGCCTGGTCTCCAGCCATGGGGGGATCCAATCTAAGCGTCCTAGTTGGGAATCAATGGTCTGATACAAAGTTGCAAATCCTCGAAGATAGACTAAGAGCTAAAGAAGGAGTGAGTTATCTCGGTTCAAGTATTTCTTCAGATCTTTGTCTCGTACCAGATGTAGTCATACCGCCAAAGTTTAAGGTGCCAGACTTTGACAAGTATAAAAGGACAACTTGCCCGAAAACCACTTGACCATGTACTGTAGGAAGATGGCGTCCTATGCACATGATGACAAACTTCTAGTTCACTTTTTCCAGGATAGTTTAACAGGGGCAGCGTCGAGTTGGTATACACACCTTGAGCGATCTCATATTCGCTATTGGAAGGATTTGGCGGATGCTTTCTTGAAGCATTATAAGTATAACATTGATATGGCTCCTGATAGAATGCAGTTACAAAATATGGCAAAAAGGGACAATGAGACTTTTAAGGAATATGCCCAACGATGGAGAGGATTGGCAGCCCAAGTGGAACCGCCTCTGATCGAAAAAGAAATGGTGGCTATGTTCATGGATACTCTTCAATCACCCTTCTATGACAAAATGATCAGAAGTGTATCGTCAAGCTTTTCAGATATGGTCATCGTAGGGGCAAGAGTTGAAGGAGGAATGAGAAACGGAAAGATTGTCCACAGTTCTGCTGGAGTAAATGATGCTAAGAAACCCCTACAAACTTTATGAAGAAAAAGGAAGGGGAAACTAATGATGTGATGACGAGCCTAGGAGGACATACCCAAGGAAAGCCACCCGCCTTCATTACCAGTTTCCCGCAGCCTTTCCCATTCCCTTACTTTTCACCTCCATACATTGCCGTTGCCTCTCATAATCCACCCACCCAGCCTAACCAAAACCAGAAACAGCCAAATGACCAAGAGAGAAAAGTAGTCCAATTTGACCTTATTCCCATGACATATACAGATTTGTTCCATCACTTCATCAGCAATTCCTTGGTCTCCCCGCGCTCGATGAAACCGCTTCAACCGCCCTTCCCAAGAGGGTATGACCCAAACGCCAAATGTGAGTTTCATGCAAGGGCAATAGGTCACACAACTGAAAACTACAAGGCCTTGAAGTACGTGGTTTAGGATCTGATCAATACCAAATTGTTGAGTTTTAAAGAGGATGGCCCTAATGTGGGTAATAATCCCCTTCCAGGTCATGGAGGTCCAGCAGTCAATGCCATTACTGAAGAGTTTGGGACCAACCCCTAATAGCTAAATCGGAAGGCAAGGAACCAAATGATAAGAATGTCCCTATCTGCGACATCAGACAAAGCTTTCAGAGTGCAAGAATGTTGAACCCAAACCAGATAGCAACTGTCAAATATGACCGCAGTGCTGAAGACAACATCGTCAACCTTATCCACCCTTGCCCGTCGAGTGAAAAACTTGGAAATTTGGAAATTGTTGAGTTTCTCGTGATTTTTGATTCGAAGTAATTTTGTAATGCAAACCCTATTGCTCTGCCCAAGGCTTTAGGATCATTTATTGTCAAAATGGCATACACGTTTCATTTCAGTATCTTTATCATAAAATGCACTTTTGAATTTTCCAGTCATTTCCCTTTTCTTTTTTCATCTTTTCCATTCCCTTTCATCTTTTTTTGGTTTTTCATTTCGTCTGTAACACCCCAAATTTCTAAGCTAAGTTGAGAATAAGTTATGAGGAGAATTGTGTGATTGTCTCCAAGCTTAATTTGATTTCAAGGTGAGTGGATATAATTACACAAAGTTTTGATAAGAAAGTTAATGGGTTTGAGTTGAGGAATAAGTGTGGATTTAATCCTAAGATGGTTAAAGGTGTTGATTTGTAGTTATGGAAGTTAATTTGAGAAGAAAGTCTCAATGTTTGGTGTTAGAACTAAGTTTTCCTGGTTTTTCTGCAGTGTGAATCGATTCATATAGCCCAGGAATCGATTCACGGCATTAAAGATCCATTGGCATCAAATTTTAGCAGTGGGAATCGAGTCACAGAAGCGTGAATCGATTCACATAAGACAAACCCTTTGGGACTCGCAGTGTGAATCGATTCATTCATTAAAAGCGCAATTGAGCGCTTTTTACACTGTGGGAATCGATTCACACTATGCTGTGAATCGATTCACAGCTGCAGAAGTGTATAAAAACGCAGTTTCAGCGAGCAGAACGCGAGAAGAAGAGAAAGGGAAAGGAGAAAAGGAAGGGAGAGCTAGGGTTTCACCCTTTAAGAAGGATTGAAGAGATTCATGTTGGATTTCTTCAATCACTTGCCTAAATGGAGAGTTTGAGAGTGGAGATTTGAGTATTTGAAGATTTGGGTTTGAACCCTAGAGAGGAGAAGAAGAAGCACGAATTTGGAGAAGAATAAGGGGGAGAAGACCAAGCTCCAGCAAGGATGGTTCAAGTTCTTGGATGGAGAAGGAAGATTGAAGGTTGAAGATCAAGATTTGGGAAGTATTTGGAGGAGCCCAAGTTGAGCAAAGAGGGAAAAGCTTGAAGAGGAGCAAAGAGTCCAAAGTTCAACCTTCCTAGCTCAATGTCTTGAAGAATAGAGGTGAGTTCTTCAACCCTTAGGTGATGGGCACCCATAAGTCCCACATATAGGAATTTCTCTTCCTTTAGTAATATGTGAACCCTAGGTTCAAGTTAGGTTTTAGATACCTATAAGAGGTTGAGTTATTATTGTTATGATTGTCATGATTGTTATGATTGTTATGATTGTGTAGTGGGCTTGATTAAAAGAGGTTGGCGACTGCCCCCAACCCCCCACAGTTGAATGTATGCTTGATGTTTTCTCTCTTGAGAACTCCATAGAGTTTCAAGGGATTAGTTAATGTATGTGTTGTCCATTAATTTGGTGAATTGTGAGGCTTGTCAAAGAGCCATAAGCTTAAGTTATAGAGGTCGAAGAAAGGACCCTAGGAAAAGGATGTAATAGAAAGAATGTATGAATTAGTGTTCATGATTTGGAGTCATTAGATAAAAAGGGATGCTATTAATATAAGCTTGATTCATAGAAATAGTTGTAATTTCTTTGAATAGTTATGTAATGAGGATGATGTGATGAATCCTAGTTAGCCAGGTTGCATTTCTATGAACATGCATACAATCATAAGCATAAGCATATGCATAAGCTAAAGTCCATGGCAAGACTCCTCTATTTATAGGAGTAGATCGGTTTGGTTAACCAAGTGGGACGCCCTTGGAGGGTTATGACGTCTAACCACCATTCCGAAAGTGTGTAATTGGGGTCTAGGGACTGAAGCCTACGACACTACCCAATAACACAAAGTGCATTCACTACTGCAGATTAGTCTTTTAACATCGGTTAAAAATGACCTTTAACATCGGTTTTGGTTTCGTTATTGATTCAAGCGATATTAAAAGTGGGACCTTTTCACATCGGTTTTTGAACCGATGTTAAAAGCGACCTTTTCACATCGGTTTTTAATTATAACCGATGTTAAAAGCGATATTTTCACATCGGTTTTTCAATATAAGCGATGTTAAAAAGGAACATTTTATATCGGTTTTTGACACAACCGATGTTAAAACAAAACTTTTAATATCGGTTTTTAAAATAACCGATGTTAAAAACAAAACTTTTAACATCGGTTATTCTCATAACCGATGTAAAAAGTCATTTTTTTAAATAAAAAAAAACTGCATTTATTTGTATCATTCCTCCTGTATAAATTGGCAACAAAAGCCAAAAGGCACACGATTGTAATAGACAAAATCTTATAATAATAACTGTATATATGTAAAATTTCGAAACAACAACCTAACCTAACCCAGAAATATTTCTCTGTGCAATTTTTCCTATAATAACAAATAACACAAAGGAAATAAAAAGCTAAGGAAAGGCTTTAAACCTACATTTACATAATAAGCTTTCCCACAACACAAAATTCTCTATGGTCCAATGTTTGAACAATCAAATTACCTCCAGATCAAAGAAAAAGTTAATCTCAACTTCTGAAGAAAATTACCTCAGCATCAGCATAAGTTGATTGTCTTCTGATACTGCATCTAGGATACTTCACAACTGACTTCGAACCATACCACTTAAGCTTCAACTATTTCCATAATTAATATGAGCAAGATCAGTATATAAAAGAACCATATGTAATGATGTGATGTCAAATGGGGAACAATGATACCTCTACTCTATCAAACATGTCATCAACTATCAAAGGCTTTCCACTGTAATATGCATCCCGAGCCTGTTGAAGAAAGCAAAGAGCAAAGAGCACATGTTAAAAGTAACTCTACAAAGATAAATGAATTTAAAACCAAATAAACACGGGAAAAGAAGGAAAAAAGAGAATAAACCAATGGAGGAAATGCCTCTTCGCTGTTATGCATTGAAGTCTAGAAATAATTTCGCAAAAATATTGCATCAATTTTATGGTCACATAAAATTGCTCATAAAAGAACACAATCAAAAGAATCTCATAATAAGTTTTTAGCCTATGAATTTCGATTTTTTTATAAGTCTCTCATTTCACTTACCATAATAACATGTACAAACCTAATTTAGAAACTAATCCAAAGTGAGCTTAGACTGAAACTCCTGTGAGTGGTTGGGTGGTCACTGCAACAGATATGTTCCAACAACCAACATAATAACATTCGAGTTTTGACAACATCATACACTTTCGATAACCTCATAATCAGTATTTCTTTTTCTTTATCTTTTGGGAACATCATAAGGAGTATTTCAATTTGTGATTGACAATAACCCAAATAGCAATATTTAAGGTTTCCTGTATAATAGAATAAACTTGATTAACCCCAGCTACTGTTCATTAAGTGAATTTGTGAGAACATGAATTTTGAATATAAGGAAAGGAAAAGATATGTCTAAATACGAGACGTGGAGTGTGGAGAAGAATTGAAAGGAGGTAATGAAATTACTTGGGAATAAAGAGCTTCAAGGGTCTCTTTGTTGGCGGTGTCAAGGGGCCAACGTATATGCAAGATGGACCGAGAGGCGGTCATCGCAGTGTCAAGATGGGTCTCTTTGTTGTCGGTGTCAAGATGGGTCTCTTTGTTGTCGCGTTCTCCCCTCTTGCTCTCTTCTCGCTTTGCCTTCTCCGCCTTGCTCTCCCTCCCACTCCTCTCTGCCTCGCGTTCCTCGTTCCCTCTCTCTCGCTCTCGATCTCTCTCGGACTCGTCGTCGATCTCTCTAGATCTCTCGCTCTCGATCGCTTCTCGATCTCTCTCAGAAACAGGTTCAAAAATCAAAGAAAGTAGAGGTTAATCGGAGAAACACACATAGTAGAGGTTAGATGAACTTCCCCTTCCTCCGTCACGTCCCAATCCCTCCTGTCGCACCACCACGAGGTTCGCGGTGCCCCACCAACTCTCTGTTTCCATCCCTCCTCTCTCGATCTTTCCCCGCACTCCTCTTTCTCGCCTTCAATCTCTCACTCTTACTCTCAGATCTCTCGATCTCTCATTCTCCCTATCTCTGATCTCTCTACACCTTGCTTTCTCCCTCTCTCGGTCACTTTCTCCCTCTCTCTCGAAAGAGAGCCATGGGAGCATAAGAAACGAAGGCACAGCGCCTCTCTTTCTGATGTTCCTTTCTCTAGGATTGAGTTGGCCAAAATAAAGAAGTGACATCCGGTGTTACAATTTCTAAATCGGTCTTAAATATATCTGATGTGAAAACGTTTTTTTTAACATCGGTCTATAAAACAACTGATATGAAAACCCTTTTTAACATCGGTTTTTTAATAACCGATGTTAAACTTTTGTTTTATTTACAAAAATGCCACCGCCTTGTTTTTTACATCTGTTGTGAAATAACCGATGTTAAAATTCGATATAAAAGCCTATTTCTGTAGTAGTGATTACATGCAAAGCATCATATTATATATCTCCTATGAATGGTATAATATGTGAAGTGATGTTAAGTTGACGAATGTTGATGAATTCTATATATATATATATATGTATTCGGAATTAGCTTAGTTAGTTGTATGAAATCTTGGATAGCACACCCCTAGTCGCTTAATTATTATATAGTAATGAGCATTGTGATTAGATCACTTAAAGGATAAGCAAGCTAGGTTGATTGGGATTTGTGGTATAGAGCATAAGGCAAAGTCCAATAGCATAAGAAAAAGCAAAGATGTGTTAAGGACAAAGTGAGTAAGTAAGAACAATACGTTCTTAGTTAATAAGGTTGCAATTTATATTGTATTAAGGTTAGTCGAGCTAAACAAAGGTTAAAGAATGGACATTTGTAGGATTGATGTGGGTTGCTATACATTTATGTGTTTAGTTTAATCACAAGTTGATAAGTGGCATATTGGCCCAAGGATTACCCTATTTGATTATATGCTAAGTTTTTAACTCAAGCTAGCGCCTTCTAAAGCGTCTTAGCTTAGGGATATCGAGAAGTTGCAAGTCAAGTCCTTATGGTACATAGGGAGAGTATGTCTAGGCTTGAAATGCCTAAGTTAGTCTTCTCAGCCTAGAATGTTCCGAGGAGAGAATGGTGAGGAGTCCGTGAAGAGCTCACTGAGATTTTATAATCTCACCCTATTCTTTTTATTTGTTTCAGATAAGCAGGTACTGAAGACGGTGAGCCGAAGCTTCAAGCTTGGGATACATAAGCTAGATATATATCAGAGTGGAAATTTTATATTCCAAGTTATGTATAATATGTAATCTTTTATTAGATTAATGAATTAAGTTTAATTTACGACTTGGATTACTGTAATCAAGTTTGTAAGTTATTAGTAACTCCTGTGCTTTAATGTAATTTGTCGTACTTTCAATTATGTTGAGGTGCGGGTGTTACATCGTCAATCTTAACTAATGCAGATCAAAAACATTGTCTTTAAAAATGATGATGCCAGTGACTCATACTATAATTTTGACTATCCCATGAAGACAATTTGGAAACCCCTTCTGAACTGATGAGATTGATGGTACGAGAGGCAAAAATGATTTAACCCCACGAGGAAGAACTTGAAATAATTGATCTGAGTACTGAAAGTGACAATAGAAAAAAAAAGGTAGAGCAAATGCACAATTTGCTAAAAATTAATTTTTGTGAAAATTTGAGCAACAAGATTTTGAGATGAAGTTTGGCCATTTTTCTCTATCCCAAAAATAAAAAATATATATCCCTTGCTACCCCTTTCGAGGTTAAATTTTTTTTTTCTTTCAAATACCCTAAACAAGGATCACCCGTCCATCGGAGGCTAGCACAATAGTCTATTCAATTTTGTCTGTTCAAAAAAAAAAAGCAAAGCAAGCAAGCAAATAGCAAATGCAACGTATCAAAGACGCTTGCAAGAATCAAAAAATCAATAAATAAAAATGCCAAAACTAGACAAGAAGACAATTGTGCTAGCAACCATCAAAGTGTATCTTTGCACTAAAAATCTTTGTTGAAAAAAACCCAAACACTTTTTGGGCCTGAAATATCCTTTCTTTTGTGACCCTTCAACCCCTGGCCACGTTACAATCCTAATAAATTCCATTCTGATCAAAATCAAATTGCTCATATTTTCTCAAAACTATATTTTTGGAAGAGGAAATCGATATAAACTCCTATTGCAGTTGCTTCACCAAAAATGTGGTTGTCAAGTTCATCAAAAGGGATCCGATCTGCCACCACGGTCTGCCAAATAAGATCATCACTGATAATGAGACTAACTTGAATAACAAGATGATGAAGAGTTGTGCAATAACTTCAAGATCCAACATCATAATTCCTCACCATGTCGCCCAAAGATGAATGGGGCAGTTGAGGCTGCAAACAAGAACATCAAGAAGATTGTCCAGAAGATGGTTGTAACATTTGGAGACTGGCATGAAATGTTCTCTTTTGCCTTGCACGGTTATCGAACTTTGGTTCGCACCTCAACGGGGGCAACCCTTTCTCGCTGGTTTAGGGAAGCAGTACTTCCCATTCAAGTCGAGATCCCTTCGTTAAGGGTATTGATGGAGACAAAACTGGAAGAGGCAGAATGGGTTCAGGCTCGGCTGGATCAATTAAACTTCATTGAAGAAAAGAGAGTGATGGCCTTATGTCATGGACAACTATATCAGCACAGGATGAAGAGGGCTTACGAGAAGAAAGTTTGTCCTCGGGAATTTCAAGATGGAGACCTAGTACTCAAGAAGATTTTGCCTATCCAAATGGACGGTGAAGATCTCCCACTCCCAGTGAACTCTGATGCAGTCAAAAAATATTATGCCTAAAAAAACATATAAAGAGCCAAGCAAAAATGAGCTCGTTAGGTTGAAAACCTGAAAGGGCGACCTAGGTAAAAATTAGAGTGACCCTTTGGATTGAAAACTTGAAAGAGCAATCCAAGCAAAAGTTAGGGTCTAAAATTGGACATTAAAGTTGGCTGATGCATCAAGAGGCTCAAGTTACCCAATCGGGGCAGTTTTATATCTTTCCATAAGTTGAGTAATGAGTATTCAAAAGTCATGGATATGGGAAGCTGGCATTTATTCCTACAAAGACACAAAAATCTGCTTAGTTATTCTCTTTTCTTTGTTTTTTTTCTTTTTCTTCTTTCTGCATTTTTCTTGGTGTACCTTTAAGTCTGCTTGACTTCAGTCCTTGTACACAACTCTTCTTTGAATATCAAACACCTCAGTTTCCCCCCCCATAATCTCGTGTTTCAAAATGTTGTTTTATGATATTAGGCACTGAATTGTGAAACATGTGATGATACTGAAAAACATTACGATTATTATATACATTCTAAGAATTATGAGGAACGCCAAATCTCGATGAATAAGTTTCAAAAAGGCATTGACAAAAGGATTTCCTTTTAAAAAAATGACTATCACTGCATCAGCAACCTGCGCTTCCTCCCAGTCAAAAGCATAGTAGGAATGAACCCAATGAACCTTGGTTCGTCCCATATCTTTAAGCACTAGAGATCATATGGAATGAGGAACCAGTGCAATAAAAATAATAGTCGCATTGCATACATGCATCACATACCATATATTCATGCATCATCCTCCTATCACCACCTTTGAGCCGCTTTTATTCCACCTGGTCCACACACCAAAGGTTGATCCTTCACTATTGTTTCCAAAACAATGCGCCGAGCATTGGTCCTTTATTTTGCTTTCTAAGCAACGCGCCAAGTATCGCTCCCTTTTATTGCTTTAAGATTACCGCGTCAGTACCCGACCTGGCGATAATCCCTCATTATTGCTTTTTGACCAACATATCAGTTCCGGACCTGATGTTGATCCTTCTTTATTGCTTCCCATCGACACGTCAATACCCTACTTGGCGTCGAACCTTCCGATCACCGTGTCAGTACCCGACTTGGCGGTGATCCTTCTTTATTGCTTCCCATCGATGCGTCAATACTCTACTTGGCATCGAGCCCTCATTATTGCTTTTCGATCACCGCGTCAGTACCCGACTTGGCGGAGATCCTTCTTTATAGTTTTCTAATAAACGCACCAAGCGTTAATCCCTCATTATTGCTTTTTTGATTACCGCGTCAGTACCCGACCTGGCGGTAATCCTTCCTTATCACTTTCCGGTCAAATGCACCAAGCGTTGATCCCTTATTGTTATTCCTCACCCCGTCCATTTGCCTTTCTTGGTTCAGGACAAAATTAGTGTCTTTCTCTTTACTTCTATTTTACAACGAAAATTTGACAACCATTATTGTTCACATTTTCTAATAAAATATAACTAAAGAGGTGCAGCTATTATACCCCAATTTTGTCCACCTACCTCTTGTAATTTATTTATTTATTTTTTTTACTTTATTCTTAGCAACAAATTTTGGGTTCATTTTTGCGTTCATTCTTTGGGCCAATTTCAGCCCAATTGCGATAAAAAGGGGATGTGCAAATAGCTGGCCTTTTTGGAAAGTGTTACAAATTGCCATTACAGAGCACAAGCCCAAAATACAAACCAACACTCCGTTACATGTCTAAAAATTGCAAAAAGTACAAACAAAGTCCATTACAAGTCCAATAATAAAATTACAAAAAAATGAATAATAAATAAAAATGAAAATAGAGCAGGGATGCGCATGGCCTCCTGCTAAAGCAGGCAGTAACACTTTGAGGAACAAGCTAGAGTCCCCTTTCTCCATGTTCCTAGCCTGTTTCCCATTTTGGCCAAGACCAAGCACCTTTGCAGGCACTACTCTGCCACCTCCTGCATCCTCTGCATCCTTCAGACCTCTCTCTCACAACCCTACAACAAGCAGGCCAACATTGTCCTATTAAAGCCCTCTTCACTCTATAAATACCAGATTGAAATTCACAGACAGAAAAAAAGAGGGGATTAGAAGAGAGAATTTCTGAAGAATTCTTATCACCAAAACAAAGAATTAGGGACTCCACATTGGGGCCCTAATTCACTTGATTCAAACACAGAAAAGAAAAGGAGTGCACGGTTAAGGAAAAAAGAAGCAAGGAAGCGGAAGTAGAGAACGATGCAGAACAAAAACATCTAAAAAAAAGAAAATAAAAGTTCAGAATCGTTGTCTACTGAAGCCACAATTCTTCAACCTTCGTGGAGCTTGGAGACCAGGTAACCCTTTCGGACGCACATTGATACAGTGGTTTTCCAAATTTCTGAATATCATGCTGAAATCGTATATATTATAAGGATCAGAATGAGAATAGATAATAGAAAAGAATAAAAAAAGAAACTGGAAGAGAAAATTGGAGAACAAAATGGAGAGAAACAGATTTTTAGAACCTGTGCATGTGTCTTCTCCGAGAAGACGCCGCTGCGAGCACCGCCTTGTGCTTCATCTTCTACCACGCGCTGTCACGAGCACCATCGCGTGCCTTTTTCCTTCTCACCGTGCAGTGAGCATACCACCGTAAGCCGTTCACCACCGCGAACCGCCAAGATCCTCCCCTCTCCCTTTCGGTCTCCCTCTCTCATGCCTTTCCCTCTCTTTCTCTCGCAACTCCTCTTCTCCCCCATCAACACCAGTTTCCCCCTTCCTTGCTCGCGGCCGCGCGGCCAAGGATGGTGTGCGCCGGCCGCACCCACTTCCATCCCCTTTTTCTCTCACGCCTCCCTTCTCTTTTCTCTCCACGCGATGCCCCTGTTCCCTGCTCGGCCTAGCTCGCGATCGCACATAGCCAAGGTGGTCCTCGCCCCTTCCATCTCCCTTTTCTCTCTCAACCGCTTCGCGCCCTCCCTTCTTTTCTCCTCCCCTGCGCCGTTCCCATCTCTTCTCCCCCCTCTCTCCAAGCTCTTACACAGCTTCTTTCAATTTGTAGGGTTTCGAATGAAACCCGTTTGATAGCCCTCTTCCCCTTTTATTTCTTTATTTTATTTTTTTATTTCTTTTATCAATTCTATTTTTTTCATTTATTTATTCATTTGGTTAGGCTTCAGCCCATTTTTTCCTCTCCTGGGCTTTTACGCAGCTTCCTCTTTCAATTCAGGGTTTCCCAAATTGGAACCCATGTGTAGAGCGCCCCCTTTCTTTTTATTTGTTAATCTGTTTGTGTGTGTTTTCTTTTTTTGTCTTTTTCTTTTACAAAATTTTTTATTATTCATTCATTTCGGTTGTTGCTAAGTATTGGGCTTTTGCCTATTTATTTCCTTTGCCAAACAAACATGGACACCCCTTTTTACTGGTTAAACTAGGACAATTTTGCTCAACTAAATTTTAATTTATCATACAAACTTTGAGACTATGTTTTTCCTAAAAAAATATATAAAATTACGAAGATTAATTACTAGTAATAATCACTTGAGATTGCTTCCCGTTTGATCATTATGAACGTTAAGTTTCTAAACAAAAATGGGTTGTTAGTGAGGGTCACTCTTGATTGCTTCTTGTTTAGTCTCCATGAAAACCTATTTTCTTTATAAAAATAAAATCAAGTTTATTTTACTAGTAATGATCACTCGAGATTGTTTCCTGTTTGATCATTATGAACACCTTAATTTTCTAATATTTTCCCTTCGAAATAAATTATTGGTGGCGGTTCCATTAAACTCGAATAAATCCCTTCCGGATTCTTCGGTCGCTACACACTTAAATCAATATCAATAAGGACACGCGCATAGTGACCAAAAGAGCGCTTATTGGTGGCTCATCAAGACAAATAGGGACACCAATGCTCCTAGCAATAGCAAAGATGATACGAGGAGACCAATACTCCTATGCCAATCCTATGAATCGAACCCAACATTGGGCATGGGTCTGCTTAAGTTTATTTGGATTAAAATCAGGGGTCCATGAGAACAGGCAAGGAAAGCCTGGCTTCAAACTCCAAGAGCTATTGACTCTAATGCTTCGCAAATCTTCCACTTTTGAGAATTCAAATTCATAAAAGCCTTTACCAAGTGGAATCAAATTCCATTGTCCCAAAGGCTTCCAAAGAGCTGATAACTTGGATCGTAAGTCATTGACTTTAATAGGAGCATCACCCTTAGAGAGGATGAGACGACCATGAAGGTGGTTTTTGCATCTTTCAAGGCCTGCTTTATAGTCTTCATATGGTATTTGAATCGCGATCTCATCTCCCTTCAAGCAAGGTCTCGGGAGTTGACTATATGGGATATCACAAGAATTGGTGACTGCTTTCGCAAAGGATAAATGTTGTGGAAAAGGTGGAAGGGTTCACAGGAGGAGGAGGTGGGCTAACAGGAGGAGGAAGCGCGTTGGTCACCCCGGCCAAGAAGCTCCAAGGACCTACGACAGCCATGGCAGTGATCATGCAAACCCTACGTAAGGAGAAACCCTAGCAGAGAGCATTTTTCAAAATCTTGATCCGTGCTTTATTATAAAAAATTGTATTGACTTAAATATGAAAAATATCGTGAATTTTGGTACACAAGTAAAAAAATAGTTGACAAGTATTGTTAGTTTGAAATTTTTATCTACTAATGCATACAGTCATACACCAACATGCATCCACCAATATTTTGGCAGGTCATTCTTTGTTAAATTTATTTTAATTATTAACAGAATAATATAAATAATAATGCATAAAAATACTAGCAAATATAACTCTTACACCTATAGAACATTTTTTACATATATGCAAATTTAATTATTAAAATAAAATGATGATAACATATCACTGTGCAGCTAACTTGATTGCATATTACCGTTCAAAGGCCGTCTTTGACATCGCCAATGGAGCATACAAAATATTGGAACAGAGAGATGTGTATATGATGAGGGGCAGAGCGAATAAGCATATTACAAAGCACTACAAATCATTAAATCATCAACATTCGGATAAGCCTATTAATGTTTTTTAATATCTCAATGCACACATAGAATAATATAACTGTATAAGAATGTTACTCAGCACATTCCGCGTAGAAAGATATATATGTAATTCTCAAAGCACAATTAAGTATGTATCGAATTCATAACCTATTATTTGCAAAGTCATGTTGACCCCGAAAAAGAAAGCTCATCAGCATAAGTAAATGAGAATTTGGATTCCTTTAAACAAGTTTTGAAAACTACCGATTTGTCTCTAGTGGCTTCAAGGATGAAGGGCATGTGGGGGCTGTTTTTACCATCAGATTTTGATCCGAGGTGGACCTTGAGACTGGCCGGAGAGATTGAAGTGACAACGTTGATGAAGTGAACGATGTTGCACTAGGTGGAACATGACGGAACGCACGGCGGCGGTGGTACCTACAAGTACTTCGATGCCAAAGTTAGTATCGGAAGTAGGTGGTGCCTATTTAGAATAATGTGTAACTTGATTTTGAAGGGTTAGATCCTTTTATAAGCCGGTTTAGCTGATCCTTTTGGAGGGAAAAGCAGTTACGACTTTAACTAAATGTAGATGATCTGGCGCAGAACGCAGAGTACCATTAGATTTAATCATGCGGTAGGATTTCGATCATCCCTTTCGCATTTGTTGTCCCGAAGTGGATGTGTAAGGCTTGGGCCGATTTCAGATATTTGGGCCTCGACCCAGTCCAGATTAGTTACCCCCCAAATCCTGAGATTGGTTGTTGCTCAATTTTGCACCTAAGGACAAGTGCACCCTATCGCAAAAGTTATAAGGTGAAATGTTTTAGACCTAGATGTCGAACCCACAGGGAGAACTAACAATTATCAAACTACTCAATATCTTTTACTATTTAGACAAATCGAACTAATTGTGAGAATTGGTTTGAGTGCGTTTCGAAAACAGGAACTAAACTTGTGACAAGAAAACACGAAAGCAAGTAAGGAGAAGATTCAATTATGAAAGCCTAGGGTATCCGGGTTCACTTAAGCCAAGCTCTTATAATTAATCAATTACTCAACATATGCATATTTTTCCTATTTGATTGCCAACCACCTACTCTAATGTTATTAACACCCAATGATCATGCAATGTTAACAGTTTTTTTCTGAGTTTATCCACAATGATCATGCAAGATAAAAAGTCAAGAAAACATTAAGCATTAGAGGTTTGTTAATTCAATAATTGATTGAAAACAGGCAATTACCCTTGATCTAGCGTAATTAGCGAATCCAATTATTCCTATAGATATGTTAACTAATTGCAGTACGATCGCCAACAATTAAATTAACTATGCTAAGGTTGATCAGGACTTAATTGGATTAAACATAATAGGAACAATTCAATCATAGGAAAACAGGACATGCATCTCATAAATTGAAAGCAAATAGAAACATAGGCAAATGATCCCCCATCACCCTAGAGACGGGTTTTAACTACTCATGTTCAGGACTGAAAATAAACATGCTAAAAACATCTCAGAATCCACAAAAGAAATAAATAGACTGAACCAGGACAACCTTTCAAAATGGCGACAGAACTTCATTCTCATTCTCCTCTCTACTCAAGAAATCTCTATTTTCTCTCTAGACTGACTTTAAAAGGCGGCTCCCCCCAATTGTGCTCTCAAGAGTTCCACAAGGGCTTCATATAGCACCTGTCATTATGTACAGTCGTGCTTCAGCATGTATAGTCGTACTTTACTTAAAGTCTACTCAACACTGTAATTATGTACGGTTGTGCTGACTTCAAAAATCGGTGTTGAGCCATGCTTACCTTCATGTACAGCCGTGCTGACTTGTGTCAGGCCGTACTGAGCCCTGTCGAGCCGTGTTGGCTTCATTTTTTTACGCTGGAACAAGCATAAAAGTAGCAGGGGCGTACACCATGCATGTACGGGCGTACATAATGCATAGAATCTCATAATTTTACTTTTAAATGCCCAAATTGCGTCCCAAGTGTCCAAAAGTGCTTCCAAAGTAGTTTTTCTCAATTTTCGACAAAATCAAAGGTAAAAGGAGTGAATTGGAAATAAAAGCACTTAAAAAGGGATATAATTCACACTTAAAAAATCTCTAAAATTCACACTACTTTGGGACTTATCATTGGCATCTAAGCGTATAACTCAAATGAGAATCAGTCATACCTCGTTGCCCCCCAGTTCGGTTACATTGGGACTTATCATTGGCGTATGAGCATATAACTCAAATGAGAAACAATCATACCTCGTTGCCCCCTAGTTCGGTGCTAGTTTGATGTAAGTTTCTATAACACCTCGTCCCTGGAGCGCTACTAAACTAACTATTACTCTTGCCAGTTCAATATTCTTTCGACGTCAATTCATGACGG
Organism: Calophaca sinica; assembly: GCA_037113605.1. Taxonomy (NCBI): domain Eukaryota; kingdom Viridiplantae; phylum Streptophyta; class Magnoliopsida; order Fabales; family Fabaceae; genus Calophaca; species Calophaca sinica. Next base: position 86,279,410 of record CM073731.1, read on the forward strand.
CAGGAAATCTATTTCTCTATGATTTAGCTCTTTAAATAAGTTGAGATAAGGAGAAATTTGGATTTACTGTAGTCAAAAAAATGATACAACTAATATAGTTAACAAATCAGAATCATTCGATAAAGATCAGATAGTTCACGTTTTGAATTCATGTTCTGAATTCAATTCTGAGTAATCGGATCTTCATCCAATGATTTTAATTGCTTGCTATTCTATTTTTGTTAGGAGGGCATGAAAGAGAAACCATGTTATTTATATATAAAAAAAGAAGAGAAACAATGTAGGAGAAGAATCCATAAATGATTCTATCACAACATAATTCCTGCAGTTTATCATTCTTTGTTCTCTTATTGAGAGGTGCCGCCACCTTATCTATGATGAACCAATAGATAGTGACCGTGATTTATTACTTTGCCTCTTTCCATTTCCTTGAAACGTTGAGGACAAGATGTCGCTGCACTTCATATACTTGTGCTCATAAAAACACTGCCCCATCCCATTCAAACGTGGCCTCTGTTCAGACATGATGTTGAATTGTTGATAAAGAAGGATGACTCATGCGGTACTACAATATCAAACTATATTATGAAGCTAAAAAGGGGCCCATTTGTTTATAAGTATATAAACATTTAAATTGTGGTAATTTGTACTAATGTTTCAATTACTTTATTTCAATTACTAAAAATAAAAGTTTAGTATCACATTATTAATAGTACAATGATATTTATGTAAAACGTACGGTAGTATTTAAAAAATGCTTTGTAACCCTATTTTTGAGAATAATAAGAAAATCAGCCGCTCTAACTTTCAAGGACGTAAGCACGCTTGTCGAAACTCGTTAACAAATCTCTCGTGTTCTTCTGTGTTTTATTCGCTTTATTTAGAATCAGATTCGCTGTTACAACAATTGGTATCAGATGATGTCGAACCCTGGTACTACGAAATTCGAAGTAGGAAAGTTCGATGGAACTGAGAATTTCGGATTATGGCAGAGGAGGGTGAAGGATCTGTTGGCACATCAGGGAATTCTAAAGGCGCTGTGTGCAACCAAACTGGCTGCGATGGAAGACGAGGATTGGAAGGAGCTGCAAGAGAAGGCTGCGGAAACCATACATCTCAGTTTGGCAGACGAGATGATATATCATGTCATGGATATGACATCTCCTAACGAGGAGGGCATGTTATTAATAGTTCTAAACATGTCCTGTTAAAATTATTCATCATATAAATTATCCATAAAATTTACAACATAAAAAAGGAGTTTTTTTTTTTCAATGAGAAACAGAAAAACAAATTAGGAAACCATTGGGAACAAAGTCCTACCAAGGTTAGCCTTATAAGCCTACAAGGCAAAGGCTGGAATAGAAAAAAAAATCCTACTACAAGAATCTAGGCTGAGGCCAAATTTGGCAAAAGCACCCGCCACTTGATTTGCTTCTTGATGGGAATGAGAAAAATTTACCTCATTGATGGACCTTTGGAGAGTCAAAATACCCCTAACCAAATTGTAACAAGGATGTTGCGCAGAGCAACCTGACTAAATAAGTTTAACAGCTGTCAATGAATCAAATTCAGTGACTACCTTTCCAAACCCTTTCCGCATCGCTAAGGTGAGACCAATATGAATGGCCCATAGCTCAGCGTCCGTAATAGAGCAAGGACCCAAGTTTGAGGCGAAACCCACAAGAAATTCACCACGATGGTCATGGATAACACCCCTGCTAAGGCCAACTCACGAAAATGCCTCACCGCACCATCACAACTCACTTTCATATAAAATATTCAATTTCCTAACAATATATTTTTACTCTTTAATTTAAATATTAATAAATATCTATGTACATATTAATATATTTTTATTTTAAATATTCATCTACTTGTGATGTATTTTTATCCTTATCATATTTTATTTATAATTACTTTTATGACTTACATATCAATAGACTTTTTTGTAAACTTCTGATGTGTATGTATTGTAAGTATTTTAACTCTAAATCTCAATATGCTTTGATGAAAGTAAGCTAACTAAATTTTGTCATTCACAATATTTCTTCATAATTGAGAGGCATCAATATCTTACTATACATAATCAAAAAAGAAATCGTAAAAGGATTGATTTTTTTTATAAGAAACAGACAATGTTTAATAACTAAGTAACAATGCGGGGTGAGACACCCTCTACAATCATTGTTGATGTACAATCCAAGAATAGCGCTAACCGAGTTAACTAACTCTAATTGTGTAGAAGCCGCAAAGCAACATTTGGCTAAGTAGTCCGCACACTTATTAGACTCCCCAAAAGAATGTTGAATCTTCACTTGCCAATCGTTTTGGCAAAGAATGAAAAGAATCTCTTTCAAAAGATATTTATGTTGATTGTTAAAAGTACAACCTTTCTTAACAAAGTTCACAACTGTTGTGGAGTCGAACTCAAAGATAACCCTTTCAAGAGAATATGAGCAACTTTCACTCCATGAAGAAAAGCATTCATCTCAGCCAAAAGGGGACTGCAATTACCAAGATAACACATAAAGCCTTACCATGGTGGCCCTGGCTGCTACTGTGGCTACTGGCCTGGTAGCGGCCCTGTAACATCCGTATTTTTACGATGCGTTATTTAACATTATTTTAGTATAAATTGTCGTATTTATGCTATAATAAGCAGTTTCTTGTTGGCTAAGTAAGTGATTGAATTAAATCAAGATAAAAATTAAATTTGAGAATTAATATTATATATTAATTCATGGTTCAAAAATCGTCGAAAAATTCTAACGAAGTTTCGCTGTGTATTGAATCACTGGATAGTTTTTATCAGCAATAAAATTTTAAACGAACTCCGATTTCGATGAAAAATCGAATCGTAACTTGTTGTGACTATGTTTGAGTGTTTTTAATTGTTTTTATTATTTATGATAAATTATTATCACACGGTGAATTAATTTCTAAGTAAATTAATTTTAGCGATTTAAATCGGCGAAGAATTAATCGGTAGCGCGATTACTCGACGCCGTATTTCTTTTTAGTACACTTAAGACTCTAGAATTTAAGGGTAATCATGAGAAGAGAGAGATTAGATGTTTAGACTTGTGATTAGATGAGAATCTAGCTTTTTAAGTGTAGGTGTCACACTTTTGGTAACTAATTACTTTATTCTTATTTTAAACGTTTCTTAACCAAGTGTTTATCTTTTAATTAATTTTTTTTAATCCCTCCCCTTTTTCCTTGAGCTGGCCGCGACCCCCTATTAACACACCAATTTGTCTATATTTATAGGGTATTTTTAGTATCTAATTATACCATTTTGCACTAATTAATGCACAAAGGTACTCATTTATGTCTTATTATGCAGAATTATTATGAAGACACTACTCGGAGCAAAAGAAGCGAAAAAGGACAAAAAACTGGCTAGTTTTGGAAAGTTTTAGCACTACTGGACAAACGGTACGACTTGACCTACCAACGGTACGACCGTACCTAGAGCAGAACCTCTAGGGGCGTACCCCCTCAGTCTGTACCACCTGACACCGATAAAATAGTCGATGCGGTAGTGCCAAAGCGATCTGGTGTACAAGTGATGTCGTGGCAACAACACGCATGGAGTGCGGTTCGGCGTCATCAACGGCTTCGATGCGGCCAGTGTATATATGCGATGCGGCCGTGCGATCACGATCGATGCAAATTTGAAGCCAGATAACCAAATTCGCAGCCTAGTCTATAAATAGGGGCTTTTAACATGTTACAAAGACCTTTTGACGAATGTCGGAGTCAAGAGCCCCCAATTAAGATCTACTAGCAAACCCTTGCCCATTCCATCAAATTCTTGTCTCCTTGAAGCTTGGTACCATCTCGAATCGCTGCCAGAGCTTGTGAGGACGTGAAGAACGTGCTTAAGGACTGTCGTCATACCGAAAGGGTGTCCCGGTTTAGAATTTATTCTCTTGTTATGGATTATTCTTATTTCATATCTAAGTTTATGTTATTATCATTAGTAATGAGTAGCTAAACCCATCACTAGGAATATTGGGAGATCTTTTACAATACTCTTGATGTTTTGTTATTTAATTATATGAGTTTCTATTGATTGTTTGAGTATTTTATTCCTATTGTGCTTAACCAATAAATCATGTTCAATCTTTATTTAGTTGGCTTAATTGTGGTAACATGATCATGATTAGTTAACGAAACTATAGGATAAAAGAAGTCGCTTTATACACCGGATAGGTTAGAGCTTGTTTCTAATCAGTTATTAGATTAACAAATCCACCTGAACTTAATGCTTTTTCCCTTAGTTATCTTCCTGGACCAAACAGAATAATTAGTTGGGAGGAAGACTATTGTACGCGAGGACAGCCTCTAGTAATTTAGAGTGGGTGGTTAGTGCTCTTTCATGATAGATAACTCATATCAATTGATTAATGAACTCGAAGGTAGAGTATTGGTGAACCCGGTTCCCCCTAGGTTTCCCATAACATTGTTAAACCGTTCTTGCATTCAATCTGTTATTGCTTTAATTTCGATTACTTATTCTTCTCGTTTAATTTCAATTTTTGCTCGCCTAATAGAATAGAATCATATTAATTCACTGTCGCTCATTCTCTGTGGGTCCGACATTCGGAGTCCTAATTATACTGCACTTTTATTACGAGTTATGATCAGGTGCATTTGCCTGAGCCGCAACAAGTTTTTGGCGCCGTTGCCGGGGAATGATTGCGATATTAATCGAATTATAGATTTTATTCTCATTTGGCATAATTTTATTTAGTTATTTAATTTTTTGTTATTTTTATTTGGTTCTAAGACACTCTAATTTGTTTTTCTTTGGTGTATGCAGACAAGATCTCAACATCCTGAATTGATTTTTGATCTTGAAATTGAAAGAACACTCAGATTGTTGAGAAGACAACATCAAGCAATGGCTGAAGAATTAACGTTGAACGAGTACTTTACACCAACTACGGATGTGGCAGACAGTCTCAACTATCCGGCAATTGAGGCCAATAATTTCGAACTGAAGCCAACACTGATTTCTATGGCATCTGCAGTGCAATTCTCTGGTTTATCTTCTGAAGACCCAAGTGCTCATCTTAAGAGATTTCAGAAGGTTGCTAATACTGTCAAATGTGAAGGAGTGACACTGGAGGCTAGCAAATTAAGGCTGTTCTCTTTCTCATTGCAAGAGAAAGCACAACTATGGTTGGGTTCATTCCCACCTAACTCTATTACTACTTGGGAGGACCTGAAAACTAAGTTCTTGAATAAGTACTTTTCTCCCGCAAAATCTGCAAAGCTGAGAGCTGACAGGTCTGGATTTACCCAGAATGAAGGAGAATCAATGCCTGAGGCTTGGGAAAGATTTCAAGATTTATTGAGAAGTTATCCTCATCATGGTTTCACTAAGTGGCAGCAGCTTCAAATTATATACGACGGTTTCAATATGCAAACTAGAGGAGCTATTGACGCTGTTTGTGGAGGATCTTTTGGAAAGAAAACACCCACTAAGGCTTTTGATATTATAACTGAAATGGCTCAGAACAATGCTCAGTGGTCAGCTAATGACAGACAGCTCGAAAGAAAGAACCAGCAGGTAGGTATTTATAAAGTAGAAGCTAACACAGCTTTGGAAGCAAAATTGGAGGGAATGGCTAAGAAATTAGAGACTTTGATGGCAGCACAAATCCAGTCCAATTCTAATAATGATTGGGGTTGTATGGCAATTGAAAGTCAATTAGAGGAAGTCAATGCTATAGGCCAGAAGGATTTTGACCCAAAATCGGGGATGCAAGAGGCTATGTTGAAGTATATGCAAAGACACAGACATCCGTGTATGGAAGTTCTAGCCGGTTTCATGGAGAAAACTGAAGAAAGATTAAAGGTTATAGAAAACAAGACAGTTACGGCATCTTGTAACTTCTGTGAAGTAACAACTCATGATTCAAAGGACTGCACTAAGGAGGTGAATTTTGTTGGGCATAAGCAATATAATGACCCATACTCAAGCACCAACAACCCCGGGTGGAGGAAATTTCTCATGGAGAGATCAATAGAGATCCCAGGGCCAAAATCAGAATACTTATAAGCCCCCACATTTGTAAAATCATGCACAAAACGATAGAAGTCTCGGAGAAAATGACATTAACAACTTTATGGGACAGATGAATGAAAGGTGTAGCAACTTGGAAAAAATAGTCACTGAGAACGCAGCAGGTCAGAAAACATTGAGCGAGCAAATGGCAATTGTGTTGAAAGCAGTGACTCAAAGAGAAAAAGGAACACTCCCAAGTCAAGTGGAGCCAAATCCCAATGAAAAGTGCAATGCAATCTTCTTGGAAAAAGAGGAAGAGGAGAAGACTCAAACTGAGTCTCAGCTGGTAAGTAACTCTTCCTAAGGTTCTAAAAATTCTTGTATGGATAGGCAAGAGAAGAGGTTATTAAAAAAAACTTAGAAAGCTGCCTGTCAATATCCCTTTGACTAAAATTGTCTCTAAAGTCCCTAAATATGTTAAATTTTTGAAAGAAATAATTTCTAACAAAAATAGGATAGAAGATGAGACTGTTAAGTTGAATGAGGATTGCTCTACTATTCTTTAAAAAAAATTACCACCTATGCTTAAAGATCCAGGAACCTTTGCTGTTTCTTGTTTTATTGGTAATAATACATTTAAGGCAATATGTGATTTAGGCTCAAGTATAAATTTAATGCCTTTGTCTGTTTGGAAGAAACTGAATTTGCAGGAACCACAATCTACTTACATGTCTTTGTAGTTAGCTGGCAGAACTCTTGTTTACCCAAGAGGAATAATAGAAGATATGCTAGTTAAGGTAGGAAAATTTATTTTTCCTGTGGATTTTGTAGTCTTAGATATAGAGGAAGACAAAGATGTTCCTATTATTTTAGGAAGACCATTCTTGGCAACAAGAGATGCTACCATTCAAGTAAAGAGAGGAACTATGACTCTAAGAATTGAGGATGAGGAAGAAGTATTTAATATATATAATTCTAATAAAATTTCCCCCTCTAGTGTTTTTTGTTGTTTCTTGCAGGATACAAAAGTTGAAAAAGGGAAAGAAGTGCAAGTTGAAGAACAAGATAGTGACTCTTTAGAGCAGGATAAGGACATAACACCTTCTTTGATTTTGTAGGCACTGTGTTTGCCTAAATTTAAAGGATTTGATAGTGATGAACCTTCTTGTCATTCATTACCCTTTTATGGCTTGGAAAAATCTAACAATCTTGCAGGAGCCAAAGCAGGAAGGATAAAGCTCAAATTATTTTCCCTTTCTCTAAGAGGAATAGCAAAAGAATGGTTCCTAATATATCCCAAGCACCACTTTTCTAGTTGGGAAGAATTAGAAGAGTAGTTTTTAAGAGTTTTCAAATCCACACCAGAAGAAAGAATGGATCTATTTCAATTTTTCCGAGGATTCAAGAAGTACACTCAAGAGGAATATACAGGTTTTAAATTAGACCCATCCTTGATCTTAGAGGTGTCAAAATTGCAATTCAAGGGAACCACATGACAAAATCCTATTGAGCACATGAGACAGTTCTGTAAGAATATGAGAAATGCAAAGTTTGAAGGCTTGTCTCCAGATAAAGCAAAGCTAATGCTTTTACTATTCTCATTAGATGAGGAAGTCAAGATTTGGCTTTATCTCCTGCCAGTTGAGGAAGTAAAAACATGGAACAACTTGGTGAAGAAATTCATTAGGATTTTTGCACCGAACTTTGAGAAGCCAATTTACATCTGTGAAGACTGTAGGTACACAATGAACCCACAAAAAAAGTGCTCAGGTCCTTCATGGATGGACCACTCAGAAAAAGGTGATTACTTTGCTGTGTTTCCCAATGGTGAGAAGACAAAAGGTAATGTTAAGGATAGGCCATTGCCCGCTTTGGACTAATTCTTAAGTCCTCCGACCCGTCAGGCTTGGGACATTAAACAAGCACTTACTGATAAGTTTTCATCTTATGTTAATTTAGAGTGATTAATTGAATTAAATACATGAGGAATTGAGAGAGTTGAATATATATTGAGCTTAAACTTTGGAATTCTTTACACTTGGTTGTTTGATTGTATGTTTTAACTCTTACATTATTCTCATGTATATTGCACTTGAATTGCAAGGAATGGAAACAAAACCAAAAGAAGACACTCTCAAGAATTCAATTAAAGGCAAAGAAGATGATTCGTGAGAGCATAAGATTCAAGGCCAAAAATGCGGAATTTAGCCAAGTAATTGAGTATGCGTGGCGCCGCATTTACAAGTAAAGGAATGCGGCGTGGCGCCGCATTTATGTAAACCGGCTCTGTCTTCATGCACGTGTGTACCGATCGGAAAAGAATCTGCGCGCGACGCATCGATCTAAATCAGGAAAGCCGCCTCGGTCTTGTGCGCGCACGCATTTGTCTTGCTTAATCTGTAGCGGCGACGCAGTCTTCTGAGAATCTGTATAATTAGATATTTGTTCACTTTTTAATCATCTTGGACCTTTGCTAACAGCCAAAAACACTAAAGAGAAAGATAAGGAGTGCTAGGGTTCCATTGTTCTTCATCTTCAAGGAGGATTCATTCTTGGGAACAAGGTTTGGATCATCAATGGAGTTGTTTTCTTTCATATGTTTGTTTTCTTCTTTTACTACCATGAGTAGCTAAATACCTTAGATTAGGATGAGATGAATCATGTACAAACTCTTATGTAGTTAGTTCTCTTATATTAATACAAGTTTATGTTATGTAAATTGAGTTTCTAATCTCTATACTTCATGCTTTTCAATACTTGATCACTATTGCATTGAATTTGGGTTTCATCTTTATTGGAAAATAGGATGAATGAACTTGAACTGAGATTAGTAATCATAATCATGAAGATTATAGGAATATAACTTGTGGTTATGTGTTCTAATGAATCATGGATCTTATTGCTTAGTCTAATCATTAATCACCTAAGGGATTAGGGATTGTGGCTAGAATAAAGGGTTTATGAGGCAAGGGATTGTCCTTAAGCTAATTGATTGATTCAAACTTCAACTTATATGAAATTACTTCAGTTAATGATGAACTAGTTATATAAGAGCAAGTACAAGAGGATTCAAATCCTAGTCGTTTTCAACCAACCAAGTCAATTCTATTTTTACTTTAACTTGTTCAACGTTACAATTACAATCAAAATATCCAAATCATTTCCCTTAAAGTAATTACACACTTATTCTTATTGATCACCATCATAATCCCTGTGGAGACGATACTCTATTCATTACTATATTACTGGTTGCGATTGGTGCACTTGCCTTAAAAAGTAATGTATGAATTATGCTAACAAGTTTTTGGCGCTGCTTCTTGGGATTGTTGATTTGATTGTCAACAAGGCAAAGGAGTTACTACTTTGAACAATTTAAGTTTTATATCTAGTTAGTTAGTTTTTGTGGATATACTTTATCTTGTTTTAAAATACAAATTGTGTGCTTAATCATCTTTCTAGTTGTTATGTATGCGAGGAAACAGACATCCGAATTGGTGTTTGATCAGGAGATAGAAAAGACGAAAAGCAAATAGGAAGAAGGCTAAGGAGGCAAGGCCAGAAAGAACATCAACAATCTCAAGCTTCTACTTCTACTCATACTCGGGTAGAGGAAGAAATGTGAGAACCGCCACCTAGGCGTACTCTTGGTGATTTTGGCGCGAAACAACAGGGAAAGATTGGCTATTGGTTACCAACCGTAGAGGCCAATGCATTTGAGATCGGGACTTCTCTCTGAGTGCACTCAAGCAAAATCGGTTTCTCGAGCTGAAAATGAAGACCCCAACCGGACTTGGTGAATTTCTTTGAAATATGTGGAACTTTGAAGTCGACTGCAGTTCTGGATGAAGCAAAGAAACTGAGATTATTCCCTTTTACTTTGAGGGATAGGGCAAAGGATCAAGCTAAGTTTATTACCCCAGGGAAGTATTAATACCTGGAATGACTTAGAGGATAAATTCATGGATCGGTTTTTCCCACTGCCAAGTTTGTCAAGAGGAGAGTGAAGTGAGTAGCTTTGAACAAAAAGATGGTGAAACCCTATGATGCTTGGGAAAGATTCAAGGTGTTGTTGAAGAGATGTCCTGGTCATGGTTATGATAACTTGTGCCAAATGCAAATGTTTTGTCATGGGTTGAGGCCTAACACAAGAATGATGCTTGATGCTTCAAGGGAGGCTCAATGAATTCAAAGGCAGTGAAGAAGCAAGAGAACTAGTGGAGGCAATGGTCTCAAATGATTATCTTGTCCACCATGATAGAGGAGCACAAAGCAAAAATGGCATGTTTGCGCTAGAGACAAGTGATGCTATTTTGGCTCAAAACAAATTAGTATCACAACAACTTGAAGCCCTTACAAAAGAACTTAAAGATTTAAGAACAGGATCTTCTTCAACCGCACAAGCTAAAGCGTAATCGATGCAAAGAAGTGTGATTTCGTGGTGGAGGGCATGAAAATGGGCAATGTGAAGCCCAAGGTGAGCTTAGTGAGGAAGCCAAATACATGGCAAATTTCCAAAGGCAAGGAGGGATCCATATTCCAACACTTATAATCCAGGGTGGAAGAATCATCCCAACTTTTCTTGGAAGCAAAATGATGCCCCTCAATCAAGCAAGCCTCCGCAACCAGCAGAATCAAAAGATAAGCAATCTGACTTAGAAAATGCTCTCACTCAGTTTATGAAGATGACTCAAACAAACCTCCAAAGTCATGAAGCTCATTTCAAGAATCAAGATGCATCCATCAAAAATCTTGAAAATCAGATTGGACAACTTTCCAAGCAACTCGCGGAGCAATCCAAGGGTAAGTTTTTTGCAAACACTGTAGACAATCCAAAAATGAGTCTTGTAATGCTGTTACTCTGAGAAGTGGAAAGGTGGTAACACCATCTATGGTGGAACCATTAGTCCCTGAATGTAATGATGAAAAAAACAAGGTGATGTTGGATGAGGAGTTGAAAAATAAAAATGAGGTGAATGATGTTGAAGAAATTGAAAAGGAGAGTGAGAAAAAGAAAAATGATGATAAAAATAGTTCGAGATTGGTGGATGAAGGTTCTATCATCAGAAGAACAAAAGCTGAAATTTTAAAGGATGGAAACAAGCCTCAAATTCTTCCTCCATATGTGAGACTTCCTTATCCTCAAAGGGAGAACAAGAAAAAAGAAAAGGAGGAGCAATATTCAAAATTTACGGACATTTTTAAGAGGTTGCAGATTAATATACCTTTTCTTTGAGGCTCTTGAGCAAATGCCTACATATGCCAAGTTCATGAAGGAAATTCTCACAAAGAAGAAAAATTTAGAGATGAAAAAATCACCTTGGTGAGGAATGCGATTGCAATAATTCAACTAAACTTCCTCCAAAGCTCAAAGATCCTGGTAGTTTCACAATTCCCACACTATAGGGAATATAACTATTGGGAAGGCATTATGTGACTTAGGAGCAAGTATCAACCTCATGCCACTTTCTATGTTGAAGAAGTTGGGGACGGATGATGTGAAGCCTACCAGGATGTCGCTTCAATTAGCGGACCGATCAATTAAATATCCTTACGGTATTATGGAGGATGTCTTGGTGAAGGTGGATAAGTTCATTTTTCCGGTGACTTTGTTATTACGGACATGGAGGAAGATGCGAAGTTCCTCTTCTCTTGGGAAGACCACTTTCTTGCAACAGTAGAGCTCTTGTGGATGTGCAAAAAGGCCAACTAATGCTCGAGTACATGATGAGAAGGTGACCTTCAATTTGTTTGAGGCAATGCAACATCCAACTGATAGAGATACCGTGGCCGTGTAGACACTGTCAATTACTTGGTGGAGGAAACTTTTTCAGCAATATCCTTGACTCCTCTTGAGAAAGTACTAGTACAATGCAGTGTTGAAAATCTTTGTGAGGAGGATGAAGGGAAATAGCGAGAATGTGTGAGGCAGTTGGTAGCACTAAGTACTGAGAACAAATTTGTGAATTTGAAAAGAGAAGAAATGAAAAAGAAGAGGTCGACCAGAAAAAGCAGAAAATTGAGTTGAAACCACTCCCTCCCACTTGAAATCAGATTCCTTGATGATGAGAAAGAAAGTCCAGTTATTGTGAGCAACCTCATTGTCAAACTTGGAGGAAGAAAAATTGATGAGAATGTTGAGGGAGTACAAGACAAAGAATAGGTTGGTCTATTTCCGACTTGAAAGGAATAAGCCTGGCATTCTGCATGCATAAAATTCTGTTGGAGAAAGAATTTAAACCGGTGGTGCAACCTCAACGGAGATTAAATCCGACAATGAAGGATGTGGTCAGAAAAGAAGTCCTGAAGCTTCTTGATGCGGGCATGATTTATCCCATTTCGGATAGTGCATGGGTGAGTCCAGTGCAAGTTGTTCCCAAGAAAGGAGGGATGACGGTGGTCAAAAATGAAAAGAATGAGCTCATCCCTACAAGAACAGTAACGGGATGGAGAATGTGCATAGATTACCGCAAGCTCAATAATGCCACGAGGAAAGACCATTTTCCATTGCCTTTCATGGATCAAATGTTAGAAAGGTTAGCAGGCCAAGCTTTTTATTGTTTTCTTGATGGCTATTACGGGTATAACCAAATTGCGATTAATCAGGAGGACCAAGAAAAACAGCTTTTACTTGCCCTTTTGGTGTGTTTGCGTCTCACTGATGCCATTTGGATTATGCAATGCTCCTGCAACTTTTCAGAGGTGCATGCTCTCCATATTCTCTGACATAATTGAAAGCTCAATAGAAGTGTTCATGGATGATTTCTCTGTTTTTGGCTCATGTTATGATTTGTGTCTATCCAATCTAGCTTCTGTTCTTAAGAGGTGCGTGGACACCAATTTAGTGTTAAATTGGGAGAAATGCCAATTTATGGTTAAAGAAGGGATTGTTTTAGGACATAAAATTTCAGCAAAGGGAATTGAAGTGGACCAAGCAAAAATTGAAGTAATTGAGAAGTTACCACCACCTGTGAATGTAAAAGGAGTGAGGAGTTTCTTAGGTCATGCGGGCTTTTATCGAAGATTTATTAAGGACTTCTCAAAGATTGCAAAGCCAATGTGCAATCTCCTAGTTAAAGATTCTGATTTTAAGTTTGATCAAATTTGTTTGAATGCTTTTAATGTGTTGAAAGGAAAGCTGATTTCCTCTCCGATTATAGTAGCTCCACCGAGTTTACCATTTGAACTCATGTGCGATGCAAGTGATTATGCGATCGGGGCTGTTTTGGGACAAAGAACGAGAAAAATTCTTTCATACTATCTATTATGCTAGCAAGGTCTTGAATGAGAATCGGTGAATTATGCCACCTTGAAAAGAATTGCTAGCTATAGTATTTGCTTTGGAGAAATTTCGATCTTACTTGATTGGATCGAAAGTCATTGTCTATCTTGATCATTCGCCATCAAATACCTTTACTAAAATTGATTCTAAGCCTCAAATGCCTTAGATGGATATTGTTCTTTGCAGGAGTTTGATTTGGAAATAAAAGACAAGAAAGGAAGTGAGAATGTGGTAGTGACCACTTATCAAGGCTGGAAAATTCTGAAATGTGATTAAGGAGAAAGAGATTAACGAAGAATTTCTGATGAGCACTTGTTGATGGTATCCGAGAGGCCATGGTTTCTTTGATATGGCTAACTTTAAGGCAACAAGTGTGATACCAGAGGATTATACTTGGCGTGAAGAAGAAACTCTTCAAAGATGCAAATTTCTACATTGGGATGATCCATTTTTGTTTAAACTGGGCCCCGATGGGTTATTGAGAAGGTGTGTCACATCCGAGGAGGCACAAAGTATAATGAAACATTGTCATGATTCACCGTATGGAGGTCATTATGGTGGAGAAAGAAGCTGCGACCAAGGTGTTACAAAGTGGGTTATTTTGGCCAACGCTTTTCAAAGATTGTCATGAATATGTCAAGCAATGTGATAAGTGCCGGTAAGACAGAAGCATTTCCAGAAAAATGAGATGCCCTCAATAGCATTCTGAAATTGAACCATTTGATTGTTGGGGTATTGATTTCATGGGGCCTTTCCCATCATCTTATTCCAATTTATACATTTTGGTGTGTGTTGACTATGTCACCAAATGGGTTGAGGCATGTGCAACAGTAGCCAATGATTCCCAGACAGTGGTCAATTTTTGAAGAAAAACATATTTTCCAGATTTGGAGTACCTAGAGTGCTCATAAGTGATGGGGCACGCATTTTTGCAACAAGTACTTGGAGACATTCTTTGAACAAGTATGATGTAAAGCATAAGGTTGCCACTCCCTATCACCCACAAACTAGTGGGCAAGTGAAGTTTCAATAGGGAGATAAAGAAGATTTTGGAGAAAGCAGTTGGTGCTTCAAGGAAGGATTGGTCAAAGAAGCTTGACGATGCTTTGTGGGCCTACCGGACAGCATTCAAAACGCCATTAGGATTCTCTCCTTATCAGCTGGTTTATGGGAAGTCATGCCACTTACCATTGGAGTTGGAACACAAGGCATTTTGGGCCATAAAATTTCTGAATTTTGATTCCAAATTGGCTGGACAAAAGCGGTTGCTGAAATTGAATGAGCTGGATGAAATGAGGTTGATGGCTTATGAGAATGCAACCATTTACAAACAAAGAACCAAGGCTTATCATGACAAGCATTTGGTGAGAAGAGATTTCCAGCCAGGCCAACAAGTTCTACTCTTCAATTCAAGGCTGAAACTTTTCCCAGGTAAGTTGAAGTCCAAGTGGTCGGGACCATTTGTAATTGGAGAAGTTTTTCCACATGGAGCAGTGGAATTAGAAGATCCCGGCTCCACAAGAACTTTCAAAGTTAATGGGCAAAGATTGAAGCCATTCTTTGGAGGAGAAGTCTCAGGCAAGAGTAGCCCTCGTTTTGCGGGATCCATAAAATGACCAAGCGTCGAGCTAGTGGCGTTAAAGAAGCACCCATGGCAACAAGTTTGCCCAAAAAAAATAAAAAATCTTTGCGGGTGATGCGCGTGGACGCCATAAGTAGTGCGCATGACGCGCATAAGCTTTGATGAGTGAACTTGGAGCAGGCGGATGATCGCGACGCCGCAACCTTAGCTCATGACGCGCATTTTTTTAATTTTGTCTCTGTCGATAGTCTTGGCGTGTGCGCATTTACACTGAATTGTTCTTGTGCGCGACGCGCATTTTTGATTTTAGCTTCGTGACCGTGCGGCGTGACGCGCAAATACAAATGAATTGTTGCGACGCCGCAACCTGGCTTAATAAACGGAGATGCTCGCGCAGCTCCTCATTTCACTCACTCAAAAATCATTTCTTAACCAACCCTAACTCTAAAAACTTCACCACCACTCAAGCACAACTTGCATAGAGAGATTAATCTTTACATTTTCTTCACTTCATACATCATTCATCATCAAGTAAGTGATTTCATGACTTCCTTTTTCTAATTTTTCGTTTGCCTTCATCTCTATGATGAAACCATTGTTGGTTTGTTAGATGCTTTTGTGTGCACACAAAGTGTTTGATAAAATGCTTATGAGAGTATAGGGAATAGAACTTGATAATGTGCTAAGCCATACTTCATGTTTATGCCATACATTGTTTCAAATGACAAAATTTGGTTGTCCTCAATCAAATAATTGTGAAAATTATTAGATGACCAAAGGTTTGTCTAATTGCAAGTTAGTGCATAAGGAATTTTTTTAATCACAAACCATTGAGATTGTCAACTTTTGCAAGAGTTTTAATATGAAAATATGAATTGCATTGGTAATCTCTTTGTTGGAAAACCATAGTGGTGAAGTGATAATGTTCATAGAATTTTAAGATGTTTGTGTTGATACTAACATAGAAAACAATTTTTGCACAAATCTTCGTTCTATGTGCAGGGAACTATGGCTCGTAATCCAGAGAAACGCAAGAAGCACGAGCTCAAAGGCGAGGGATGCAGGCTATTTACAGAGCTATTGGTGCTTACCAAAGTGGCGATTCGTGAATATGGGCCTGACATTTTCCAGAGCCTTACCGATGATGATGAGGCAGGCCTTGAGCCAGCTCCCTAGTTTCTTTCAGCGGTGGCGTCGGGCGGCCCGCCCCATCATTTCACTCAGCGGTTGAGTCCCATGGCTCACCGTTTTGGTTTTCTACTTTTATCTTTTGTTTTCTTTTATTTTTCTGTTTAAATAACAATATTCAATGTATTTTGTACTGATTGTTTGTTTTTGGGGAACTCTAATTTCCTTTTCTTGTACCTTGTGTTAAATGAATTTTTAAGTTAAGATGTTGATTTGATAAGTGGAATTATGGTTTTTTATTTTCAGAATCCCCATGATATGCATGCTTATGAATTGTAATGGATACCCAATTGGATTGTGACTTTGCATGCCTCTTTTTGATAAAAAGTTCACAAATAACCCTTTGAAGCATGTTAAGTAACATTTAACTGCAAGATTCGTTTGTACTTAATTTCCTCTCTAACCAGTGAGAATTTTGTGCCAAACAGAACTTTTTCTTCTTGTGTGCTTCCGTTATATGTGACAGTCTTCAGAATTTGACCTCGTTCTTAGGATTTTATACTTGCATGTTTACACATATTGAGGCAATTTTTTTCTAATACCTAGAGCCTAAATTCACCACCTAATTCATTTAATCCTTTGTTAGCCCGTTTGAGCCTAATTGTCCATTATTTGCGATCTATTTTCATTGCAAGCCTAAGACCAGAATCTCAATTGTCCCTACTTACTTGGAGTTCAGGAGCCATATTACGACATGTCTTAGCATTTGATTAAGTTTGGGGTTGCTTGAGGGCAAGCAAAGATTCTAAGTTTGGGGTGGATGTACAAGAACTTAAATTGTTCAATTTTGTATAGAATTTGGACTTGTTCATTGTAAAAAAAAAAAAAAAAAGTCATTAATGTGTAAATATTACCTATTGTTCTTAATCAATTATGTTGGGGGAGATTTATGTGAATGAATACAAGGGTTTGATATCAATGTCGTGAAGTGGTTTATTTCTTACTTCAAGATTATGAGCCTACTATCCAAATAATTCCTGCCCTTACCTAAGCCCCGTTACAACCTTAAAGGCCTTTTAAATGTGTATTACATTGCATTGTATTTAATTTTTTAGAACTTGGTCAAGCCTATGGTAGAGTGTTGCGTATGATGTGATTGAGAGAACGATCCCAATGACACCGGAGTGAAAGTGAAATATCATTTGTGAGGAAAGTCTGTTAATTTGAGGATAATTGATAATTGTGCGTTATGTTGTTTGCTTTGTTCTTTTGGGAGAATTTGGAATTGAGAAAGCAAGTGATATAAGAAGGCATGAATTGTCACCTTTACCAAGTGTGATTAAAAAGAAAGTTGATTGAGCATGTGTTTATGGTGGAGATTGAAAATACATCCATTAATTTCAATTTTTTTTACCCATGTTTTTAAATTAATTTTTGCTTGAGGACAAACAAATTGCCAAGTTTGGGGTTGTGATAAGTTTTCATCTTATGTTAATTTAGAGTGATTAATTGAATTAAATACATGAGGAATTGAGAGAGTTGAATATATATTGAGCTTAAACTTTGGAATTCTTTACACTTGGTTGTTTGATTGTATGTTTTAACTCTTACATTATTCTCATGTATATTGCACTTGAATTGCAAGGAATGGAAACAAAACCAAAAGAAGACACTCTCAAGAATTCAATTAAAGGCAAAGAAGATGATTCGTGAGAGCATAAGATTCGAAGGCAGCCAAAAATGCGGAATTTAGCCAAGTAATTGAGTATGCGCGCGTGGCGCATTTACAAATAAAGGAATCGGCGTGGACGCGCATTTATGTAAATCGCTCTGTCTTCATGCGGCGTGGCCGCCGATCGAAAAGAATCTGCGGCGACGCATCGATTACAAATCTGGAAAGCGCCTCGGTCTGGCAGCGCATTTATCTTTACTTGCCTAATCTGTAGCGCGGCAGCGCCGCGGTCTTCTGAGAATCTGTATAATTAGATATTTGTTCACTTTTTAATCATCTTGGACCTTTGCTAACAGCCAAAAACACTAAAGAGAAAGATAAGGAGTGCTAGGGTTCCATTGTTCTTCATCTTCAAGGAGGATTCATTCTTGGGAACAAGGTTTGGATCATCAATGGAGTTGTTTTCTTTCATATGTTTGTTTTCTTCTTTTACTACCATGAGTAGCTAAATACCTTAGATTAGGATGAGATGAATCATGTACAAACTCTTATGTAGTTAGTTCTCTTATATTAATACAAGTTTATGTTATGTAAATTGAGTTTCTAATCTCTATACTTCATGCTTTTCAATACTTGATCACTATTGCATTGAATTTGGGTTTTCATCTTTATTGGAAAATAGGATGAATGAACTTGAACTGAGATTAGTAATCATAATCATGAAGATTATAGGAATATAACTTGTGGTTATGTGTTCTAATGAATCATGGATCTTATTGCTTAGTCTAATCATTAATCACCTAAGGGATTAGGGATTGTGGCTAGAATAAAGGGTTTATGAGGCAAGGGATTGTCCTTAAGCTAATTCAGTTGATTCGAACTTCAACTTATATGAAATTACTTCAGTTAATGATGAACTAGTTACATAAGAGCAAGTACAAGAGGATTCAAATCCTAGTCGTTTTCAACCAACCAAGTCAATTCTATTTTTACTTTAACTTGTTCAACGTTACAATTACAATCAAAATATCTAAATCATTTCCGTTTTAAGTAATTACACACTTATTCTTATTGATAACCATCATAATCCCTGTGGAGACGATACTCTATTCATTACTATATTACTGGTTGCGATTGGTGCACTTGCCTTAAAAAGTAGTGTATGAATTACGCTAACACTTACCAGGAGGAAACCTCAGTTACTAACATTTTTATCTCTTATCTATTTGTTTTATTTCTATTCTTATTTTATTTTATTCTATTTTTATTCATTTTAGGAATATTTGAAAATACAAAAAAATTACAAAATTGAAAAATCAAAATTTTCAAGAAAACCAGTAGGTATGGGCGCACCTTGCACCATGTACGGCCGTACCACACGACTTCACTTTCAAAATGCGGAGAAACAGACAGTTACGACCGGACATAAACTAGGTACTGCCGTACCCCGTATCCAGAGGCTGAATATAAGGTAAACAGTGAGAGATAAGGGCGTACCTCACCCTCGTACGCCCAAAACCTCTCCATTCGAGCACCCTCTTCTCTTATTCTCTTCGCATTTCCACTCACAAGATCATCCAGGTACTGATTCTAAACTCAATTTGTGGATTGATTGGCTGTTTTACTAGTTATTTTAAGTTTTTAGTTAGTTTAGGTTTTTGGTTTTGTTTAATTCTAACTTTGGGTCTCTAATCCTGCTGGCCTTGGCCCGGCTGGGAATGTAGTGGCCATCCTCAGTGAGAGCTCTTCAACTTTCTGAATCCTACCATCCCTCTGGGATCTCCAGAAGGGCCTCTAAATACTCCGGTGTCTGAACTGACTGTGCCATCTCAAATCCAAGTCCAATGTTGAATTCAGCCAAAGTGATCTCGTGGTGGTTCCCACGGATCCAAAATGTAACTATAATCTCCTGCTTCGGCTCATCCTCCCCGTCTGCACGCTGGGGCTCTCTATCTCTTATATGATAGCGACAGGTGGCTAAGAAATCTATAACTGCCTCCACAAAGAAGGGTTGTCTGACAGAGGCTGCCTGGAGCCATCCTATCCTCTGCAGTAGGGTCTCCACCTCTCCCCGCAGGCCAACCTGCTAAAGGGAATCAAAGTCTAAGTATCTCTGGGTATGGATGTGGAAATCCGCGATTGCACTGTAACGATCTACTGAGCTGCTACGGTATATAGTGAGGCCGCTCTGAAAGCCACGTGTTCTTTGCATCGAGAAAAGAAGAACCGTCGGTCTTTTGGCGCTTAGGCATTTTCCTGCAAAAATAAAATAGAAAAAATTAAATTTCAAGTAAAACATGTGTTTGAATGCAGCCAGTACTTCATGTGAATGCGGTCGTCTTGATGCTCTAAATGCACGCCCGATTCAATAGGTCGATGCGGCTGACTTAAGGTCTATGCACGGCCGTACTCTGCCATATGTATGCCTGTGCCTATGGTCAGTCTTCAACCCTAAGGCCGCTAGTACGGCCTTCAGTATGACCTGTTCTTGATAGGTACGGTGGTACTGCGCTACAATTTTGTGAAAAATCTACCCTATGATAAGATTTTCTCAATTTTAAGCCTAGATTTCAAGTTTCTAATCATTCCTAGGGTCCATAAACGGGAGAGCCTTGAGCGACAACACGATCACGAGGCCAGACTTATTTTTGCTATGGGCCATGACAGAGGGACACCACTGCGATGCCGAGATGTTTTTATTACAGATGTGCACCCAGTTGGGCGTTCATCTTCAGATTCAGAACACTGGGCATATCGTCTTGGGTTCTTTCATCTCCCGTCTAGCCCATCACTTCGGAGTTCGAGTAGGAGCTGGAGCCACGATGATTGAGATGGAGCCCATTGGCATTCAGACCCTTCTTAACATTGGTGTTCTGCGGAGATTGGGGCACGGGGACTTGGAGGTCATCAGACAGGAGGAGCAGCAGCAGCAGGACGAGGCTGCAGATTTTGTCCCACCAACAGAGGAGCATCTACCACCACCGCCGCCACAGCCTCAGCCAGCAGTACAGGGCCACTTCTATGAGGACGTCATGATGCGTCTTGACCAGATGTAGGCTAGCTTTGTAGAGCATAGGACCCATGTGGACCAGTAACTGTCACTTATTTTGGAGCACCAACAGCGCATCCAACCTTTCCTTCCTGCCGAGTGATGCGGGACCTTCATTTATTTTTCTATTTTAGTACTTAGGCTTTGCTTTTGTATTAAAAAGAGATGCACATATTTTGGGGCACATTCGCAGGATACATTTTATTATTGCTTTTCCTTTTATTTTATTTTTTTTGTTATTATCTTTTACTATATTTCTTTTTATTATGTTTCTAAACTTTTTAGTTTTGTGTTGCATAGTTCTTCCGCTGCTTACCAGTTCCATCAGTATTGCGACAAGGAAACGGAATATTTTGCCAATATCCCCATCCAATTTGTTCGTGATATTTTTTAGAGGAGGGTCTCTTTCCACATTCTTTTATAGCACTGTTTTCTCTTTTATTTTATCTTTTTGTGCTTGCTTTAACTTAGACGCAGTGAGGACACTGCTAGAAATAAGTGTGGGGAGAGAGTTTTACATTATGCTTATTACTTGGCTATGCTTATAACTGCTTATAATTATAGAAGAACTTTAAATTTTTGCTGATTTAGGGGCTATACAATTTTTTTTTCTTTATGACAACTTTTGATTGAATCAATTCGTTGCTAGTATTGGAATTTGCTGAAAATTAGCATTGAAGTTCTTTGAGTTTGACTTTCTGTGTAAGCTATTAAATGTGAGTTTTGAGGCAAATAAGAGGTCACATCATGCTTTTACCTCTTTTCTTTGTTGAATGATATTTTTCTTGGAATGCACATTCTAGAACATGTGCTGAGACCATTACGAAGCGAATATGAATTTATTTGCATGTGAATTTGGAAAGGACAATTTTTAGGAATTATTCAAGCCACTACCATTTTGAATGGATTATCCCACTAGTTGCCCACTTTTGTGCCCAAAAAGTATTATCTTTAATTTCTTTGATACCCTTCTTGTTACTTTTGATTATTTTCTGTGAAGGCAACCTCAAAAAAGTTTATTTGAGAGCAATTAGTGGCAAAATCAAAAGAATAATGTTGCAAAATCCCTTTTATATGTTTACAAAAGAGAAGACTTAAAAATTTATTCCCCTCCTAGTTCTTACAAATGATTAACTGCTGCATAAATGCATGAAAGGAGGAAAGGAAAAAGAAAAAAAAAAAGAAAAAAAAGAGCGTTGAAAAAGAAAAGAAAAAGAAAAAAATTTTGTGATCATGCTCATGCCTTCATAATTTACAAAAAAAAAAATAATATTGATTGAAAAATTGGGATTGTTGCCTACTCTTGAAAGTGAAAAAGAATTAGGTTACTTGTTTTGGTTGATTTGTTTCTAACCCTTTGTATGGCCTTTTTTTTTATCATACAAAACATTATTACCTTGGCCCTATTATAACAAATGAAAGACCCTCATTACTCTTTTGCATGTCTTATGGATTCTAATAGTAGAGTTTTTGATCAATGTACAAGCCTATGGTAATGTCATTTCATTTGAAAAATCTGAGTGTTAATGACTATACCTACAAACACTTTGAGATTGGTGAGAGTGTGACTTGAAAATCGCAGATTGTTAGCTTACTGGAACTCACACCTCTAATTGGGCATTCTATTTACTGACATGTTTGTGATATCATATTATTGTCTCACTTATTCTTCTGCCCCTATTCAGTAGAAATAGTTTTTCTTCCTATAGTTAACTAAGTAGTTTGCTTAAGGGCAAGCAAAGCTCAAGTGTGGGGATGTGTTAACACACCAATTTGTCTATATTTATAGGGCATTTTTAGTATCTAATTATACCATTTTGCACTAATTAATGCACAAAGGTACTCATTTATGTCTTATTATGCAGAATTATCATGAAGACACCACTCGGGGCAAAAGATGCGAAAAAGGATAAAAAATTGGCTAGTTTTGGAGAGTTTTAGCACTCTATCGACAAGCTGATGCGGCACGACCTACCAATCTGCGACCGTGCCAGAGCGAGAACCTCGATGAGGTGTACCCCTCAGTCTGTACCACCTGACGTCTATAAAATAGTCGATGCGGCGTAGTGCCAAAGCGATGCTGACGTACAAGTGATGTCGTGGCAACAACACGCATGGAGTACGGTCGGCGTCATCAACGGCTCGATGCGGTTGTGTATATATCTTTGTCGACCGTGCCCGTCCCGATCGATCTATTTGAAGCTAGATAACCTAATTCGCAGCCTAGTCTATAAATAGGGGCTCTTAACATGTTACAAAGACCTTTTGACAAATTTCGGAGTCAAGAGCCCCAATTGAGATCTAATAGCAAACCCTTGCCTATTCCATTAAAATTCTTGTCTCCTTGAAGCTTGGTACCATCTCGAATCGCTACCGGAGCTTGTGAGGACGCGAAGAACGTGCTTAAGGACCGTCGTCATACCGAAAGGGTGTCCCGATTTATAATTTATTCTCTTGTTATGGATTATTCTGATTTCATATGTAAATTTATGTTATTATCATTAGTAATGAGTAGCTAAACCCATCACTAGGGGTAATGGGGGATCCTTTACAATACTCTTGATGTTTTGTTATTTAATTATATGAGTTTCTATTGATTATTTGAGTATTTTATTCCTATTGTGCTTAACCCAATAAGGCCTGATCAACCTTTATCTAGTTGGCTTAATTGTGGTAACATGATCATGATTAGTTAATGAAACTATAGGATAAAAGAACTCGCTTTATATGCTGGATAGGTTAGAGCTTGTTTCTAATCAGTTATTAGATTAACAAATCCACCTGAACTTAGTGCTCTTTCCCTTAGTTATCTTCCTGGACCAAACGAAGTAATTAGTTGGGAGGAAGACTATTGTACGCGAGGACAGCCTCTAGTAATTTAGAGTGGGTGGTTAATGCTCTTTCATGATAGATAACTCATATCAATTGATTAATGAACTCGAGGGTAGAGTATTGGTGAACCCGATTCCCCCTAGATTTCCCATAACATTGTTAAACTGTTCTTGCATTCAATCTGTTATTGCTTTAATTTCAATTAATTATTCTACTCGCTTAATTACAATCTTTGCTCGCCTAATAGAATAGAATCATACTAATTCACTGGTACTCGCTCATTCTCTGTGGGTTCGACATTCATAGTCCTAATTATACTCCATTTTTATTACGAGTTACGATCAGGTGTACTTGCCTGAGCCGCAACACCCTCCACCCCATTCTCACTTCATTTCATTTCTATCACTTGCTCTTGAGAAGAAGCTTAAGGTCCTTCCATGGCATCCACCATCCTTCTTCTTTTTGGCTTTATTTTGCTTCCATTCTTCAACCATACTTGCTCCTATTTTCTTCTTCTACTTGATTACTCCTTCCAAGCCTTGTAAGTAAGAAGAAAATCAACTCCTTCTTCCCCCATTTTCAGCCCCAAAACCGTGAGCCCCTCTTTAGGGTGCATAAGTTATTTTTCTTGCTTCTTTCTTGTTTAAATGCTTTAAATATGGCTTGAATGGGATCATGGGAGAAATGAACATGTTTTTACCCAAATTTCTCAAACCCTAGATCAATGGTCTAAGGAAAAGGGGTTAAATGATCTTCCATGAAAATCATTCAATTGATTTGTGTTTCTTGTTCCTTGTTAATTGTTATTGTTGTTGTAGTTGTTAATTGTTGAGTTGGATCAAAGGAATGGTGAATTTTGTGAAACCCTTGTTTTTGAAAAAGCCATGATTGGGTATATGACTTGGATAATGCTTTTGTTTTGGAAAAATTTGTTGTTTTGGAAAGAAATTAAGTGTTGAATGGTGTTGTTTTGATTAAGTGGAATGTTTTGCAAATTTTTTAGAAAAGAAGAGTGTGGCCAAGAGCTCAAAGAGCTTGGAGAAGAAATTTTTTTGTGTGTTCTTAGCTTAAATTAAGTACATTGGGTTGTTGATTAAGTTTGAAAATTTTTGGAAATAGTTTGATTAAATTGGAAGTTGTTTGAATGTTAAGGCGATGAAACACTTAAGGCAAAATAGATTCTTTGTAATTCTAAAGCCAAGTGGAGCCTTAATTTAAGGATTTTGATGAAAAGTATTGATTCTATTGTTGTTTCATGTCTCAAGTTTTAATAGGAAGTAAGTTTTAAGTCTTTAAAAATATTTAATTTCAATTTGTGTGTCATTTCAAGTGTAGGTGTCTTGTTAAAATATTTTTGGGATTTAGAGCCTTGGGGTTAGAATTGAATCTATGCCTAGGGAATTATTTTTGAGTGGACTAGATTTGTACTAAGCCTTGATGTGTTGATAGGATCCTTGAGCATTGTTCGTGCTGAGTAAGTTGTGACGTGCTTGGACACGTGAGCGGTGTATCTTTCGGTAAGGGCTACTTCTAGATATGATTAGGGTTGGATATTGATATGCTGAAATGTGGTTGATGTTTATATGCTTATGTTTGTGAATATTGAATTGTGGATGCAAGTTGATTGGGATTTGCTGAATTATTGTGATTCTGAGTTGTTGGACTGTCGAATTGATTATGTGGTAGATGTTGGATATATGCTTAATTTATGTGGAAATATATTGCTGGTGTTGATGGATAATTAAATATGTATTTAATGTTGGATAGTTAAATAATTATTTGATTATGCCTGGTTGAAATATCATATGCATGATATGTTCATTTGAGTTGATGGAATGCATTGTGGTGTAACTTCGACCTGAATATCCTGGGGTGATGGATTGCCTCATGGCCAAAGAAATTCAGAGACGTCATTAGTCGAACCATCGCATGGGGCAGTGCCTGTTCTGGTACATACAGAACGACTGACCATAGCGTATGGATTTCCAGAATCATAAACTGTGGCATGTAGTCGCATTTGCAGGCATTGTGCATATTTATTGAATTTTATGTTATGTTGTACTATGTTATACTTGCTTATTTTAAGAAGTTGACCCTTGTCCGTGGTTCCTTCAATTGATGATGGTAACCCAGAGGATGGCAAATGCGGTGGAGATCCCGGCAATGACGATGTCGCCGGAGCTGATCTTTGACTTCCCAGATATGGAGATTCCCTTGGCTATGGAGTTCGACCCCACTTCAGGCTGAGTTGTATATACAGTGGATGTGGTTGAGACTTTCCATGTAGATGGACTGGTAGTTCGATAGAAGATCTCTCGGTGTGCTGTGAGCTTTCCTGTCATGGTGGATCAAATTGTGGATAGTTGGCATCGTACTCAGCAGGATTGAGTGCCATCGACTACTTCTTCTACTTTGGCTGATGAGTCCTTTGAGATACCTAGGGAGATGACTTTTCGTTATGCACCCATTCTAGTGGTACTAAGGTTAGGTGAATCGCTCGTAAGAGTGTAGGCATGAGGCGTTGGGTGTTGGGAACCTCTACTTCGCGAGCAGCGGTACACACACCTAGTCCAGTAGCGGATCCGGAGCCAGAACCGAAGGCTGTGCCGACTCCTCCTGTACGTATCAGGACACCCACCCCGCCTGTGGATCCTTCTTCTATTTGTTGGGAGTGTGGTGAGGTTGGATGCAGTGGCGTAGGATGGATTGACGAGGTGCTGGTGGAGGAGGTGAGGCCGGGTGGAGTACCCGCTTCTGTACCTTTTGTAGATTTGACTAGGGATGATGAGGACGACCCAATGGAGGATGAGGAGGAGGATCCGTCAGAGGATATGGATAGTGTTGGGTAGTTTTGGTTCGTTGGTGACATCTATTTGGTTGTGCATAGTTTTGGTTGGTGACTAGTCAGTCTGTTAGCCTTTTGAGGCACTAGTTAGTTAGGTCTGGAGGTTTACTTTTGGAGCAGCCCCCTGCGTGGGTAACTGTCGGGAGTACCCCAGGTGTATGATCACTCTTGTTAGGGTCTTCACACTTTAGGTGTATTCCTCTTGTGGATATTTGCTTACTTACTTTTGCATTTGTACAGACTATGTGTATATATATGGTTTCAGATGCCTCTATCTTTTGCATAGTAGAATTCCATCACGTTTCTAAAACGTTGTAGATACTCTGATTGTGTTTTGTGAAAGATATTTGTTTTAAAAAAAAAAATTTGCAGCAATTTCCAAAGGACAAAAGAGTATCACTTTGAAAAGATCGTTGCCTTTAGAGTTAAATTCTAGTTTGGTAGCGTTTCAGAAATGGGGTGTTACAGGCCCGTAGTAATACTGCTGACCATGCGGTGGCTGTGGCAAAAAAAACCCATGTTGTTGTGATGGCGATGGACCACCCTACTGATGTGAATCGATGAGCCATGTCGATACCAGGTAGAAATGTGGAATTGGCGATGAAGATGGCCCTCCCTACAGTTGTGAATCGACGGGCCATGCCGATGCCTGGTAGAAGTGTGGAATTGACGATCTGGCCTCCACTGTTGTTGCTGTTGCATCATCTCCATCACATGTCTCAAATGCTGCTCCATCATCTAGCTTTGTATGCAAGATGCACAGGGAGATGCTCCATGGAATCAAAGAAACCAGGGGAAAAATCCTCTCCAACTTACATAGAATCAATGGAATCTCTTGCTCCATCTTAATGAGATCATCTTTTCTCAATGATGCAGAATACAAATTCTTAAAAAACTGGCTCAACTTAGTTAGTGGGTTCAAAACATGTACTGGCAATTTACTGAAGGCTATAGGAAGTAAACACTCCATCAATACATGACAATCATGGCTCTCCATTCTTGTCATTTTCCAGTTGTCGACATTGGCACACCTTGCTAAATTAGAAGAATAACTGTTTGGCATCTTGAGCTCTGTTATCCACTGATAAACCGATTTTGCATCTTCAGGGGATAATGTGTAATTGGCCACCAGTTTTAAGGTCTTTCCAGTAGCGGGGTCATGAACTAACCATAAGTCCTTTCGCTTTTCACCTACAGTAAATTTTAAAGTCCCTCCGTGCCTTCTCGTTGTCTTTGGTTTTGCCCTTGACATTCATCACAGTGTACCATATGTTATCAAAAAAATTCTTCTTAATGTGCATAACGTCGAGATTGTGTCTCAATAAATTGTTTTTCCAATGAGAGAGTTCCCAAAAAATACTTCTTTTTGTCCAATTATGCCACTGTCCATAACCATCCGGTTTGCGAATCTCACCGTCAATTAGTTCTACTTTTGGCAGATTCTGAACTCTTATCCATACCTCTTCCGGTGTTAACCTCCACGGTGGGTCTATGTTTTCAACTATTCCTTTTACGAAGGCATTCTTCTACTTCCTAAATAGATGAACGCTTGTTAAGAACCTGCGGTGCGAGTCAAACCAAGACGGCTTCCCCTGTGCTCTAAGGTAAATACCTTCGTGTCCTCCATGCAAATCGGACACGCCAATTTACCATGAGACCCCCATCCAAATAACATGCCATAAGCAGGAAAGTCATTAATGGTCCACATTAAGGATGCTCTCATCATAAAATTTTGTTTTCGCACAATATCATACGTCAAAACACCATCCCACAACCTCTTCAAATCATCGATCAAATGCTGTAAATAGATATCAATATCGGCCATTGGTGAATTTGGGCCCGGAATGACACAAGCTAAGAACATTTAAGGCTTAGACATGCACATATCAGGAAAATGTTTTATGTGGGCCACTGCTCGAAGCACCTAGGCAAAATGCATCACATCAAACTGCTCATAACATTGATATCCCATATCCAGTGGGCCACTGCTCGAAGCACCTGGGCAATTCTCTTCAACCGGCTGTAAATTGATGTTGGGAGCAACTTCGCCATGACTAATCCAAATCCAATAATTAGGCATGAACCCGTACTTATACAAGTCACGTTTGACCTCACTTGGAGTCTTAACGAGTACGCACTCGCATTTCTCGCATGGACATCTGATCCCACCTTCAATTCTGAAACTTTCCTGATGCCTTGCATGGCGAACAAACGCTTTAACCCCTTGTATAAAATCTTCTTTCAAACCCCTTCTTCCAGGAAACAACCTATCATACATCCAACTACGATCCATTTTCTGCATATTACAAAGACACATATCGATATAGGTAAACAAGATACATCGGCCTTACATACAACTACTCCCTTTTTTTAAATGGTATGAACCTATCCCGTTCAACAATTTTTTTTTTCAAAACTCGTAAAATAGTTACTCTTATTTTCTCATTGAACCTCAAACGGAAATTAATACTAAGGTTTCTCTCCGATATTTAAATTAAAAACACAAACAATAAAATAAAGCTAATAAATTGTGGTCTCCGACAGGCTCTCCTGTCGGTATACTAAGCTAATATACAATACCAACAATTATAACAATAAAAAATATTGTTATAATTAAGTAATCTAATACTATAACTTAATATACATTTTCCCCAACATATAATTTGCAATTAAACAAATATCAAGATTAAAATCTAATTTATTAAACTATTAAATACATATATAAAATTATGTTAATTGTAGCAACCACACCAAAATTTAAATGGAGCCGCCACCTATGTTTATTAGGGAAAAACAATAGGAAAAACCCTTTTGGAAATAATTACAGAAAAATGGTCTTCGAACCAAATTTGGATTCGGGAGTTAATTATGCATAGAGAATGTATTATCACCCCTATAACGCCCATTTAAAATGGTACCCTTAATTGTTTATAAAATATTTGTTTGCCTATAAATAATTTATTTTAAGAAAATTGCAGGGTCAGTCGAATATGTACATTAGTAAATGAATGAAAGAAAAAAAGGAGCAAAAACCCATACTTACTGTTAATAGCGAAATAATAATCCTAATCCTAATCTTAACCTAAACCACTAATCCTGATTTATTATTAATAGCAAAATAATAATTACCCACATATTTATTCTTTATCCTATTTATTAAAAAAACAAAATTTTAATATCTATTTCATTATTTTCTAACAGCCACTTTTTTAGGAACATGAGAAGAATATTTTTCTTACAATGTCTTAAATTAGTGCCATAAAAAATAGAAAACAACTGAGAAAGAAATTGCCTACATTTTCTTTAAATAACTCTGACCCTAATTCTCTAATTCCAACTTTAGCTTTGCAATCATTACCCTGAGATTAGGGTTCACAGCAATGGCCCAACATAAGACAAAGGGAAGGGAACCGAGGTTTCCCTTATCCTGGCTGAGGGCAGTACAACATCAAAGGGATCAAAATAAAATAAAAAGACAATAGCAAAAGATGAAATGAAGATCAATAAAATAGAAGAAAATGGGTATTTCTATGAATCAAAGTTCCAAATATTCTCACTGTTACGATCAACACAAATACACAGTAAAAGAGAAGAAAACAAGGAAGGGAAATGAGATGGCAACCTAGGAAGAATTTTCTCCCAACAAATCGGCCACCTAAAGTAAAAGATAACAACATTACAGAAGTGAGAAGAAAACCCTAAAATCTAATTTCTTTGTGCTCTCTCAGGCCATTTCCCTCTCAGCGCTCCCTTTTCTTTGTAGGCCCGAATCAGTCTTTTTTTCTTGCTCTCTGTTTTTCATCTACTCTGTTCGCTCTCTAGGTTCGGCCTCTAGGACCACGAGCATGCATCCGTATTTATACACTTGAAAACAGATAGAAATCAAATCAGTGATAAAAATCATAAAGAGGAAAGAAAAGAAATTGGAACGGAAATCTCCCCTTTGAATCCGTGGTTTAATGATGGAAGATTTGATATAATCTGAAGGATTTGATTTGGGTTGAGATTGGGTGAGAAAAAGGAAAGAAAAACGAAAGAGGAAAGGGGAGGAGAAAGGGGTGCTGCGCCGCAGCTAGGTTTAAGGGAGTGAGGGAGAGATTAGGGTTTGGTTTGAGAGAATGGAGGAAGAGAAGAGAAGAAGAGGGAGCCGAAATTGAGGGAGACAATGGGGGAGACTTGCGCCGCGGCTGGGAGAGAAAGGAGAGAGCTTGGAAGAGTTTTTAGGTTTAGGGTTTTGAGAAGATAAGATGAGGAAGAGAGAGGGGGAGAGATAGAAGGGAATTTGAGAGAGAAAAATTAGGGTGAGAGAGAAGTTGAGATAGGGTAGAGAGAGGGAGGCGCTGTTGGAACGAGGGAAGAGTGAAAGTGTGAGGTTTTTTAGGTTTAGGGTTATCAGGTGATGGTTTTGGGCTGGAGGGAATTGGGTTCTTGTGATGTGGTTTTAGGTGGGCCGCATTGGAGACATAGGTGGGGGCCTTGAATAAAAGGGAGGTGCTCGCAGCTGAGCGAGGAAATAGCGCACTGGGAGGCTCTGTCAAAAAAGGGGGTGCCCAAAGCAGTGAGAGATTGGGTTGGGAGTCTTCTTTGGTAGGGTGGAGTCACCAACCTGGTTGCTCGCTGCTATTGGCACCTCTCTGATTTATACACATGCACACCCATTTCTTCAACTTCTTTCCTTTTCTTTTCTCTATTTTTTTTTCTTATTCTTTGCCTTCTCTTTATTCCAAAACCAAAATATTATTAATATTACTAATTCATTAAGCAAGCAAAAATAATAAAACAAAATAAAATAAAATAAAAAGGCCGAATAAAATTAGGGTACTGCAGCTGCCCCTCCTTAATTACATTTTACTTGAAGGTCTTCATGCATTCGTTGTAAAAGGTAATTAAGGATAAATGACTCCAATTTTGTCTGAAACAAGTGGTTTGAGATTGCGGGATTGGTTCCCGACTTTGGTGGGAGATTCTAGGGTTGGTATCCTAGTGAATTCCCAGTAAGGCTGATAACTCTTAGAAATAAGAGTTATTTATGCTTTTATGACTATGAATCATGTGAGTTTAAGAGTAATTTAGATCCTTTAATTATTAGATTTATGTAAATAACGTGATTTCCTTTGCTTGGAGCTGTTTAAGGCACTTTGGTGCTTTTGTGAGCATTTTGATGTGTTTTGACATTGTGCAGGATTTTTATGAAAATTGCTCAGTGCCAAGTTTAGTGCCATGGCATGGCACTGTGTTGTTAACAGCCCCTGGAATTAAAGCAGCAACGTGTGATCTTTCATTTGAGCTAAACAAAGGACTCTGTCCTTATCTGTATTGCTGCATCATGCCTTTCTAGTGGTCCCCTCCTGTCATACTACATTTTCTCTCAGCTCACTACAGAACAAAAGCTCTCATTTTTGGGCCCAAAGACAGCATCTTTATGGGGATCAGCATTGGCTAGCCCATTTAAGGAGAGACTATAAAAGGACAATGACCTAATCAAGTAAAAATGAGGCTGGTTCTGATATTTCTCTGCTAGGGCAGCATCTGTCCCCTCTAAAAGTAGCAGCCGCATTTCTTCTCTTCTCTTTCAACACCATTAACTCAAGCTCTTAGCTTTGTCCATGAAGAGAAGGAACTTGTTCAATATAGAGTGAAGCAGATTCAGCAAGACATTGCTGTCTAAGGAGTGGTTCTCGAGCTCACAAAGCTGGGAGCAATTCTGTTTACTGTTTTATTCCATATCTGTAATAGTTTATGAACTCTTACTTTAGTGCCATGGATTCTGTTTTTGGCACCAGTTTCTGTTTTAGTGATTTTGTATTGAAACCTGGTTGGTGAATGTCCATTTGTCTTTGCCTTTGTACCTTTGTCTCATGTGATTTTATTGCTTACATATTTAACTTCAGCTTGATCAACTTTAGTTAGGTACTTGTGTGTTAGATGCTGAAAGGTGATAACATGCTTATTTCATGAGGCAATATAAAGGGTATCAATTTAAAGGACACTTTAATTGATTTTGATTAAACTAGACATAGGAAATCTGTCTTGTAGGGTGTTCTTGGCCACATTAACTAGACAAGGGGGAACATAATGGGGGCTTAGACATAAAGTACCCTTTACTTAACCCTGGTGAAAGTGTTGAAAGGCACACACATTAGTGCCCTGCGCTCAGGTGTCAAATGGCACTGACTTATGGCACTGAAACCAACTTGGTGGAAATATGAATGAACTGATTCCTAGCTGTCTTTATCCGTATTTTACTCAAATCACTTGCTTAATTCTGTTTTGTTCAGTTATTAAAACCACAAAAACTTGATGTTTATTTTCTGTTTTTGTTATTTACTCACTAACTCACTTACTATTGCAAAAACTTGTGAAAGCAATTAATCAATCCTCGTGGGAACGATCTTGATTTACTCTTTACTACTTGTTGCGATTGTGTATACTTGCACAACTGTGTTATTATTTCACACAACAAGTTTTGGGCGCCGTTGCCGGGGATTGAATTGGTTAAATTCACATAGTTTTGAATTTAGTAGGTTTGTTAGTTGAGATATTCTAATTCTTTTTGTGTTTGTGTCAGCTATTAGTGCTCAACTCTGCACATGTGCAGGCACACTACACCTGAATTTCAGTTGGAACCTGAGATTGACAGAACTTTCAGAAGGTTGTTAAGGGAGAGGCAAGCTTTTGCTGCATTAGGTCTTCTTTGCAAATATGGCGAACCTGGTCCCCATCTTGAAGAATCAATTCTGATCTGAGAAGAAGAAAGCGGTGTTCGGTTCAACACATTGTTCACGGTCGATTACTAAGCCTTGGTGCTGAATGCTGATATCATAGGCTTGGCCAATGATAGGGACAGGCCAATGAGGGACTATGCTGTTTTTGATCCTCAAACTATGCACACGGGCATAGTAAGGCCTGACATCACTGCAAATCACTTTGAATTTAAGCCTATGATGTTCCAAATGCTGCAAACAGTGGGACAATTTGGTGGCACACCTCAAGACGATCCTCATTTGCACTTGAAACAATTCCTTGAAGTGTGCAGTAATTTCAAAATTCCTGGAGTTACAGATGATGCTTTCAGACTTAGGCTATTCCCATATTCCTTGAAGGATAGAGCCAAGGCTTGGCTAAATTCCTTGGAGCCCAACTCTATCACTGATTGGAATGGAATGGCAGAAAAATTCCTCACCAAGTATTTCCTTCCAATCAAGAATGCTAGGATGAGGAATGAAATTACATCTTTCAGGCAAAATGAAGAGGAATCACTGTTTGAAGCTTGGTAAAGATTTAAGGAGCTGCTCAGAAAATTCCCTCACCATGGCATACCTATTTGCATTCAAATGGAAACATTTTATAATGGTCTTTCAGGAAGAACAAGAGACATGCTTGATGCCTCTTCTGGTGGTGCCCTCTTGGCACAGTCTTACAATGATGCATATGAGAAAATTGAGACCATTGCTGCAAACAGTTATCAGTGGCCCACTGCTAGATTAAGTGCTGCAAAGAAGGTTGCTGGAGTCCATGAAGTGAGTGAAATGACAGCCTTATCTGCATAGGTGGCTGCAATTGCAAACATGTTCAAAAATCTGAATACTGTTGGGGCCAACGCAGTACCTGTTAATTCTGCAGAATCTGCACATGTGCAGGCCAAGGCTATTTCTTGTGTGTATTGTGGAGGAGGTCATCTATATGAGGAGTGCCTACCAACCCTGTATCTATCAATTATGTAGGGAATTTCAACAAAAGCAATAATCCTTACTCCAAAACCTACAACCCTGGGTGGAAAAACCACCCAAATTTTTCATGGAGTAGCAATAATCCTGTAGCACCTGCTGCTGTGTCTGCAAAGCCCACGCATCCCCCTAGTTTCCCTGCTCAACCAGTTCAAAAAGCTGCTGCTCCTGTTATTGACAACTCAATGGAGGCTATGCTGAAGGCTTTCATGAATGAAACTAAAGCCCAGTACCAAAGTCAGGGGGCAACAATTAAAAACTTGGAGAATCAATTGGGGCAGATTGCAACAGCTATGAACCAAAGACCAAGTGGTTCACTGCCTGCTACAACTGAACCTGCCAAGCCAGCAGGGGGAGAGCAAATAAAAGCCATATATTTGAGGAGTGGTACTAAACTACCAGACCCTTCCCAAAGGCCTGATGTTACCACTAGCCAGCCCTCAAAAGAAAAAGAAAAAGAACCTGAAGTGCCAAAAACTACAGAGCAGAATTTTGGTGCCATCCCAGCACCAATTCAGGCACCTGCACCTACTAAGAAAGCTACACTAGCGACTATAAGCAACAGATTAATTCCTGAGTTTCCACCTCCACCATTCCCTCAGAGACTTAAGAAAGCCCATCAAGACAAGCAGTTTGACAAGTTCATTGATGTACTGAAACATTTGCACATCAACATTCCATTAGTTGATGCCTTGCAACAAATGCCAAACTACACAAAGTTCATGAAGGATGTTCTAACCATGAAAAGGAGGCTGGGAGAATTTGAGACAGTTGCTATGACCCGGGAGTGCAGTATGCTGATGCAAAGCAAGATCCCACAAAAGTTAAAAGATCCTGGCTATTTTACCATTCCTGGCACTATTGGTGACACTAATTGTGGGAGAGCTCTATGTGACTTAGGAGCAAGCATTAATCTAATGCCTAAGTCCATCTTCCAACAGCTTGGAATTGGTAAGGCCAGGCCTACGACACTGACTCTGCAACTGGCAGACAGAACTCTAGCTTATCCAGAAGGAAAAATCGAAGATGTGCTTGTTAAAGTTGACAAATTGGTATTTCCTGCTGACTTTATTATTCTTGATTTTGAAGTTGATGCTGAGGTGCCTATTATTTTAGGAAGACCATTCCTTGCCACAGGGAAAACATTGATTGATGTGCAAAAGGGTGAACTCATTATGAGAGTCAATGATCAAGAAATAAAATTTAATGTTCTTAATGCTCTCAAATATCCTGCAGAAAATGTGGAAGAATGTTCCTTTGTTAGAACCATTGATTCATTAGTTCAACATCAATTCTTGAGGGACAAAGATGTCTTTGAAACAGAGGCGAATGCCCCTGATTATGAATTTGAGCAGGAGAAAAAGACAGAAGAGAAGGCCTCAGTAAATCAATTATGGTTCAGAAAGTATGAGTCATTGGAACTTGGTGATAAGAGCTCCAAATCCAATATTCCCTCTGTTGAAAAACCTCCTGAGCTGGAATTGAAAGTGCTACCTCCACACCTGAAGTATGCTTATTTGGCTGAGAATAACATTCTTCTTGTTATTATTGCTTCTGATTTGAGCTTGCAGCAGGAAGAGGAACTGATCACTGTTTTGAAGAAACATAAGAAGGCTATAGGGTGGCAAATGGCTGACATAAAATGTATAAGTCCTACTCTTTGTATACACAGAATTTTTCTGGAGGAAAATACCAAGAACAACATTGAAGCACAAAGAAGGCTTAATCTGGTGATGAAGAAGATAGTTAAGAAGGAGATCATTAAATGGTTGGATGCTGGAATTATTTATCCAATCTCAGATAGCTTTTGGGTTAGTCCAGTGCAATGTGTTCCAAAGAAAGGGGGAGTGACTGTTATAGCTAATGACAAGAATGAATTAATTCCCACCAGAACTGTGACTGGTTGGAGAATTTGTATGGGTTACAGAAAGCTTAACAAGGCAACAAGAAAAGATCATTTTCCA
This sequence comes from Calophaca sinica, assembly GCA_037113605.1. NCBI lineage: Eukaryota > Viridiplantae > Streptophyta > Magnoliopsida > Fabales > Fabaceae > Calophaca > Calophaca sinica. The sequence goes on from CM073731.1 coordinate 86,315,510, forward strand.
TTGCCTTTCATTGACCAGATGATTGATAAATTGGCAGGGAAGGAGATTTACTATTTCCTTGATGGGTATTCATGCTACAATCAAATTGCCATAGCACCTGAAGATCAAGACAAGACCACTTTCACATGCCCTTATGACACCTTTGCTTTTAGAAGGATGCCATTTGGGTTGTGCAATGCACCAGCAACTTTCCAAAGGTGCATGATGGCAATATTCTCAGATTTTATTGAGAAAACCATGGAAATTTTCATGGATGACTTTTTTGTTTTTGGGGAAACATTTCAGGCTTGCCTGGATAATTTGGAACAAGTGCTATCTAGGTGTGAGGAGACTAATTTAGTACTGAATTGGGAGAAATGCCACTTCATGGTGCAAGAGTGCATTGTTTTGGGCCACAAAGTCTCCAAGAAAGATATTGAAGTGGATAAGGCAAAGATTGAGGTCATTGAGAAATTACCTCCACCAACTAGTGTGAAGGGGGTAAGAAGTTTTTTGGGGCATGCTGGTTTCTATAGACGGTTCATTAAGGATTTTTCAAAAATCTCAAAGCCCCTTTGCCAACTCTTCTGACATGAGGCGCCTTTGATTTTGATGAACACTACATGACAGCTTTCAAGACACTGAAGAAAGCCTTAACCACAGCACCTATCATTGTTGCCCCCAACTGGGACAAGCCATTTGAGTTAATGTGTGACGCAAGTGATTTTGCTATAGGTGCTGTTCTAGGTCAAATACATGACAAGGTGTTTCATTCAATTTACTATGCAAGCAAGACATTGGTGGATGCTCAATTGAAATACACCACCACTGAGAAAGAATTGCTTGCAGTGGTGTTTGCTTTTGACAAATTCAGAGCCTATCTGGTTGGTGCAAAAGTAGTGGTGTACACTGACCACTCAGCAATCAAGTATTTGATTGCCAAGAAAGATGCAAAATCGAGATTGATAAGATGGGTGTTGTTACTTCAAGAATTCGATTTAGAGATCAAAGATAAAAAAGGAGTGGAGAATCAAGTAGCTGACCACTTGTCCAGAATTTCAAATGACATTGTTCAACAACAGGGAGGTAAAATTAAAGAAAGTTTTCCTGATGAGCAATTATTGGCAATAACAGGTGCCAAAGATGATGCCATCACAACACCTTGGTATGCTGATATAGTGAACTTCCTGGTTTGCAAAATCATTCCAGCTGAGATGGATTACCAACAAAAGAGGAGATTCTTCCAGCAAGTGAAGCAATATTACTGGGATGAACCTTTTCTATACAGGAAGGGTGTTGAGCAATTATTCAGAAGGTGTGTGGCAGAAGAAGAAGTTGGAAGCATCCTGCGACATTGTCACTCTACACCTTGTGGAGGACACTTTGGAGGAGCCAGAACTGCGGCCAAAGTTTTGCAATCTGGTTATTTCTGGCCCTCTCTATTTAAAGATTCTCATGATTTTGTTAAACATTGTGATAGATGCCAACGGGTAGGAAATATTTCAAGCAAACAAGAAATGCCTCTCAATAGCATCCTTGAAATTGAACTCTTTGATGTATGGGGCATGGATTTCATGGGCCTTTTTCCTCCTTCCTTTGGAAATCTGTACATTTTAGTGGTTGTGGATTATGTGTCCAAGTGGATTGAAGCAATAGCTCTGCCTACCAATGATGCCAAGGCAGTGAGCAAGTTTTTGCACAAGAATATTTTCACAATGTTTGGTGTCCCTAGAGCAATTATAACTGATGAGTGCACCCATTTTTGTAACAAACTGATTGAAAAGCTGCTGCTGAAGTATGGGGTGAAGCACAAGATAGCTACTGCATACCATCCATAAACAAGTGGCCAAGCTAAGCTATCCAATAGGGAAATTAAGAGAAATCTTGAGAAGGTTGTCAATCCTTCTAGGAAAGATTGGTCCTTGCATCTTGATGATGCCCTGTGGGCCTACAGAACAGCATATAAGACACCATTGGGGACATCTCCCTATAGATTGGTGTTTGGTAAGGCTTGCCATTTGCCTATTGAGTTGCAGCACAAAGCTTTCTGGGCTACAAAGAAGCTGAATTTTGATTTGGAGAGTGCTGGTGCAGCAAGGTTGCTGCAACTCCATGAACTAGAAGAACATAGGCTCTTTGCCTATGAGAATGTTGAGCTATACAAAGCCAAAACTAAAGCTTGGCATGATAAGAAAATTCAACCCAGGGAATTAAAAGAAGGATCTCAAGTGCTGCTGTTCAATTCAAGATTGAAATTATTCCCTGGGAAGCTTAAATCAAGGAGGTCTGGCCCTTTCAAGCTGATCAAGCTATATCCATATGGGGTAGTGGACTTACTGGATGAGGCCACAGGTGCAACATTTAAATTTAATGGCCAGAGGGTAAAGCAGTATTGGGGTGACCCTGATGAAAGAACAAGGGTCACCACTAAATTCGAGGATAGCTAAAGGGAAAAATAAGTCTGGCTGAGGACTTTTATAAACCAAGCGCTACTGGGAGGCAGCCCAGATCTTTTTAACTTAGTTTTAATTTTGTTTTGTAGGAATAAATTGAATTATTGGTGCTGGAAGTGTAGTGCATTTGTGGTGGCTGTTGTGAAGTTTTGAGTGTTTTGCATTTGGTGCCATGGCACCACGGGGGGCACCAAATCGAGAGTTGAGTTTTTAAGAAAGCAAGTGTGAAAGGGCAGGTGTGCAGTAAAAGTCAAAAGCAATCCATCTGGGCAATAAATGACTTGGCACATCACAAGTGCACTTTTTACTGCGTGTACCAATGGCAGTATGCCACCTAGCATCTTCACACTCTTAATTTCTGATTTAGAAAATCACCCTCTCCCTCCTCAATTAAGCTCCAATGGGAAAGCCCATTGAATACTCCAACCTCCACTCCATTTCCCAAACAGTTACATTTGCCGCACCCAAGAACAACCCACAACCCTCATCACCCACCCTCCAGAAACTTCTCAATATCTCCACTCATCTTAACCTCCACCCATTGTGAAGGCCCGCCTTATAACCCTAACCCCATTCATCAGACTCACTCCCACATTCTCACTCATTTCAAAAACCCCAAAGTCTCAAATCTGCGAAACCTAGCTTTCCCTTTGCCCAGAAATCATTGAGACACGAGCTTTAGAACGTTGGAAGCAATTACTGACATCCATGAGAACCAAGCACACAACTCAAAGAACAAAATCATGGGTGCCAAATCTGGCACCAGAGGATAGATTCCATGATGAGGAGTCGAAGAAGTGGTACAAAGATTGCATGGAGAAAAGACCTCTGCACCCTGAGAGGGGCTTCGATTTGCAAAAGCTTCCCCTGACATCATGATGCTGATTGAACAATACAAATGGGAATACTTTTGCTCCCACCCTAAGAGCCTTGTCACGACCATTGTGAGGGAGTTTTATGCTGGAATACCCCCTCAGGAAGAAGGTCAACCTGAAACCAACTACTCTAACATTAGAGGAATCACTGTCCCTTTTTCTCTAGAAGGAATCAATGAATATCTCTCCCTGCCGGTGAAAGGAGATGCCTTTGAAAAGAGGATGAAGGCCATGAAGGATAAGCAGATGAATGAAATAATGCATCAACTGACAGTTGAAGGCACCAACTGGGAGAGGAGACATGGGGATGACTACCGGATTAAGAGAAACACCCTAATCCCTGCAGCTAAAACATGGTACAACTTATGGTTACTAGCCTACTTCCTACTACACACAATCAAACCATAGACAAGGAAAGGATTGTGCTGCTGCATCACATTTTGGAAGGAAATAGGTTGATGTGGGTAGGTTGATTCATCGGGAAATTATTGCTTGTGCTAAGAGGACTAAGGGTAGTCTTTTCTTCCCTTGTTTGATCACTGCCCTATGTAAGCATGAAGGAGTGCCCATTTTTGACAGTGATGTCACATGGCCTGTTCCAAAACCCTGGAATGCAACAACTGGTGCCCCCAGTCCTGCTGTTTTTGCTCACCATAATGAAGAAGGTAGTGAGGAGCTTGCTGAAGTTGTGAGCCAATTGTTGAAGAAACAGCAAGCATATTAGAGGTTTGCTCAGGAGCAATACATGTGGCAAAAGAGAATCTTCAACTTCAATTTCCCCAAGAAATTGGGCAATTCACCTCCTGAGTTCCCTGAATGGATTCTAGGAGACCAGGAGGATCTTTGAAGCGATCTTTGAGCACGCCTCTGAGTGAATTGACACCGAAAAAAAAGAAGGGTTCTAGAAAAGGGAAGGAGCCTGTGGGAGTTGCAGAAGTTCCTCAAGAGGGTAGTGCCAAATCTGGCACTGATGCTAAAGATGAGTGGCAGCCACCACCTCCCCTGCTGATACCCCAAGGAAGAAAGCCTCCCCTGCTAAAGGGAGTAAGAAAAGAAAAGAAAAGAAAAGAAAGTTGCTGAAGAGGCTGTGATCACCATCACTGGTGATGAGGTGAATGAGCCCATTGCTAGCCTGTTGAAAACACCAAAGAGAAGGAGCTCAAGGCTCCAAGCAGGGATTTTCTCACCCTAATCTTCTACAATTTTTCAGTAGTAAATATTTTTAGTATGTTTGTTTGTTTATGTTTGTTGAATTTTGTTCTAGTTTGTTTGTAGGTTGCATAATTAGTTTGTTTGTGTCAACCCTTTCTCTAACATAGAGTATTTGTAGTGGGGACATTGTAAGGAATTATGTTGGGGGGAGGGATAGTTTAGGAGTTTAAGTGTTGCACTTGCAGTAGTGTTCTTCTTTTCTTCTTTACTATGTAAAAAAAAAAATTTGGTTGACACAATGGCTTAACTTGATGAGGATTCTGTGCATGGTGTTGTTGGAACTTTGTGCTGATTGGCAGAGCCTATTGATAATTTAGGTCCTGTAGATACTCGCACAACATCTCCTATTCATAGATCCGCGCCTGCCTTTGTACAGTTAGATACAAAGTTATCCATTTTTGAAACAGGAATAAAAGTAGTAGATATTTTAGCTCCTTATCGCCGTGGAGGAAAAATATCTACCCAATATATATAAAGATATTTATATATATATATAAAAGATATAGATAAAAAAGTAGACAAATAAGACGTATCATTTTATATTAGAGTAGTGAGGGATTATGGGACAAAAAATAAAACCGCTTGGTTTCAGACGTAGTGAGGGATTATGGGACAAAAAATAAAAATTTGATAATAATAGTGGAATCGCTGGTACAGAGTCAAAAAAAGATTCCGGGATAACACCATTGACGAAACAATCCAATAAATCCAATTAGAACATCTAACAAGTTCTTATCTAATTTCTAGTAGAATAAAAAAAATATTAAGCATAAAGAAAAAATATCCAGAGATATCTTTTGAAGTATTAAGGGAATTCATCTTAGTAACAGGTAGGAATCAAAGGAGTGTGTGACTTGAACTATTGATTGGGCCGTGCAGATATATGACTTTATCTTATCTGCCACATTTGAATTCACAATTAAATGTGTCTTTGTTTCAACTGTAACGCCCGATATTTAATTATTTATTAAATTAAATATTTTCGAATATTTTTTCGATTAAGTTTTCGAAGTTGTGAAATATTGATTTAAGTGGTGTTGGTTTTAGTCGGATTAATTTAGTTGAATTAAGTTGTAGAATGATATTAGATTAATACTATTATTTGTTATGGGCTTATTTGAATGTTAGATGTAGAGTTTAGAGTGCCTTAAAATCAGTTGGGAGGATCATGGAATTGCTTGGAAGTGTTTCTTGAACACTGGGAATCGATTCCCCAGCTATGGGAATCGATTCAAGCATGTTTGGTTCTCTGGGAATCGAAGCACGCCTCTGTGAATCGCATGGGAAGCTTGCAGGAATCGATTCACTTCATTAATTCGTCTTGAGGAAGTTTTTTGTACTAGGTGAATCGATTCACCTTAGACTGTGAATCGATTCACAGTCGGGTTTTTCTATAAAACCATTTGCAGTAAATCGATCTGACGGGCAGATTATTCTAGGGTTGTGTGCAGCCGTTCTTGAGCGTCTTTGTGAGGTTTTAGGGGCTGGGAAACACTGGTAAACACCTTGGGATCTTAAGAGAGAATAGAGTGAGGATTGAAGGCTCTCTCTATTGTTGTTCTTGAGAGTTTATCATAAGGGTTTGGGAGGAGATACGAAAAGTTGCCGGCAAGGAGAAATCTAGGAGTCAATCGGAGAGTTAGAGCAACCTTCAATCCAAGGTAAGGGTGGGGTTCCGACTTCTAATGGGTTGTATGATGGATAGGTGAAGGGGTTAACCTTAGACTCCATTATTTGAAAAATGATTGAAGTATAGGCAAAACAAATCATTTATATATATATATTACTTGCTGTTTTAATTGATTAGATGATTAAAAAGTTGTTTTATGGCCGTATGAATACTAAGAAAATTCTGTTTTAATGTTTGAGGTGTTGTCGTGTTATTGAGTGATTAAATTCATATGCCATTAGTTCTAAGTGATGATTAGTAATGATTGGATCGATGAATTGTGCTTAGAAATTATGTAAAGGATTAAGATAGATGCTGTTTTTAAAAGCTAATATTAGTTAAAAATTTTAGAATAATTTATTTCACTTCAAATTGCATTTAAATGGTAGTTTTCTTTGGTGAAATGTAGATTGATTCCTTGCTGTCTTATTTCTGTTTTATGCAGAATTTTAGTGTGCAGATTTTACTGTTTCTATCTTGCTGTTTTCTGCGAAAATTTGTACTGTTTCTGCAGTATTTTCAGTTGTTGTTATTTCTGTTTTATGCAGAATTTTAGTATGCAGATTTTACTGTTTTTATCTTGCTGTTTACTGCTGTGAAAATTGTTGCCTTTTCTGCAGAATTTGCGTAGTTGTTGTTCTGCTCTTTATGCAGACTTTTGGTTGCAAATAATTACGCTTCTTTGTCTTTGTTGTTGTGTCGTCGAACTTCATAATTATTGATGCATATATAGCATGACATGTTGGGAGCTTATGCTCTGTTAAGTTGGCCTGGATTGGCAATTTTCGAGTTGGGAGTTTTGCTCCGTAAATTTTAAGTTGGGAGTTTTGCTCCGTATACTTTAAGTTGGGAGTTCTGCTTCAATGGTACCACATGCATGTGCATTGTAACGAGTCGCATTCCGTGTTGCATATTTAAGTTGTTGTGTTGATCAATTCTGATGATAGTTGTTGTTTGAAAGTTGTGAAGTGGTGATTTTATATAATCTGATTCTAATATATTATTTATCATACACTCAATTATATAGTTCGATATCTCACCCCTTCTGTTTGAATGTTACCCTCTGTTGGTAACGTGCAGGTAATCAAAAATGAAGGCTGCTTACCTCCATTAGTTAGAGTCGGTGTCGTCGCTCTGATACGTAGCACTCGGGGGGGGATGAACGCATGATTTTCTTTATTGTTGGATTTTATTATGTTGTTGAATTTACAAGTTGTTTACCTTAAAAGACATGATGTCTTTAAGTTGTTTGAATTGTACAAGATGTTATGGTATCTTTCAGTTGAATCTATGAATCCGCTGCGTAGTAATGAAAATTGTTTAATTTTTAAAGACTAATAGGTTGTTATCGGTTCATCCGAAATTTTACGTGCTATGTATCCGAACTATAAATGATTGCATGTCGTTGTTTTAAGTTGAAAGTGTAACATTCCATATGCTTGATGGGAATTTTGCAACTTTGATTTTTATATTATTCGTTGGGTAGAAATGGGGTGTTACATTAGTGGTATCAGAGCAGTTGGTCCGTCCGGCCAAGTTGTCGAGTCGTAGTTTTGTTTAACAATCGAGTATTGTTAATTAGTTCTAACCTTGTTTATGTTATAGTGACAAGTTGAGATGGCTGGAAGGAACGATCTTTGCAATTCTTCTTTGCTTTACAAGCAATGACTCGAGGCTTTGCAAAATCGGTAGAATCTTGTGAAAGTCTTGGATCTCATAGTTTGGCGACTTTTCGGAGGAGAATCCGCCTACCTTCAAGGGTAAGTATGATCCTGATGGAGCGTTGGATTGGTTGAAAGAGATGGAGAGAATCTTAGTGTGATGGACACTCAGACACGAAGGTTCGATATGGGACTCATATGCTAGCAAATGAGGCCGATGGTAGTGGCTAGAGACTCGTCGAGGTTGGAAGCTGCAGGTGAAGGTATCACTTGGGATGTGTTCCGAAGGGAGTTCCTGAGGAAGTATTATCCTGAGGATGTTCGTGGTAAGAAGGAAATTGAGTTTCTTGAGCTGAAGCAAGGAAATATGTCGTTTACTGAATATGCTGCAAAGTTTGTTGAGTTGGGTAAGTTTTATCCGCACTATAGCGGGGCAACTGCTGAGGTTTCAAAGTGCATCAAGGTTGGGGGCAGGTTGCGCCCAAATCAAGAAAGCGATTGGATACCAAAAGATTCGTGTCTTCTCCGATTTGATTGGCAGTGCGAGGATTTATGAAGAGGATAACAATGCTCATTATAAGATCATTAATGAGAGGAAGAGCAAGCGCCAATGTAATCGTGGCAAGCCTTATGATGCTCGAGTTGGTAAAGGTAAGCAGAGAGTGGCTGATGGTAAGAGGACTAGTGGGGGAGATGCTCCTGCTGGTGTGGTTTGTTTCAAATGTGGGAAACCTGGCCATAAGAGTAATGTGTGTACTGCTGAGGTAAAGAGGTGTTTCCGTTGTGGCAAGACTGGGCATGTAATATCTGAATGCAAGCATAAAGAGATGATTTGTTTCAAGCGTGGTGAAGAAGGACACATTGGTAGTCGATGTCGAGAAACCAAAGAAAGGCGCAAACTAGTGGAAAAGTGTTCGCTTTGGTGGGACTCGGGCGACTAATGAGGGCAGACTCATCGAGGTACATGTTTCATTAATAGTACTCCTTTAATTACTATTATTGATCTTGGTGCTACTCATTGCTTTATTCTTCTTGATTGCGTTAAAAGATTGGGTCTTACGTTGTCTTCTATGAATGGAGAGATGGTCGTCGAGACTCCGGCTAAAGGGATCGGTGACCACTTCTCTTGTGTGTTTAAAGTGTCCTTTGTCGATTTTAATCGAGACTTTCTTTGTTGATTTGGTTTGTTTGCCGTTAAGTGGGATGAATGTGATCTTAGGCATGAATTGGTTAGAATATAACTATGTTCATATCAATTGTTATAGCAAGTCCGTGAGGTTTTCTACTCCCGAAGAGGAGGAAGCTGGGTTGTTGTCTCTTAGCGATTAGGCGGTTGATGCAAGAGGAAGCTCGGTGTTCTCGTTGATGGCGTCGTTATCTATTGAGAACCAAGCTATAATTGAGGAGTTACGGTGTAGTCTTGCGAATTTCTGAAGTTTTCCTCGATGAAATTCCTGATGTACCACGAGAAGAGAAGTTGAATTCGCTATTGATCTTGTACACAGTACCAGGGCCGGTTTCTATGGCACCATACAGATGTCTGCATCTGAATTGTCGAAATTAAAGAAGCAATTGGAAGATTTACTTGAAAAGAAGTTTGTAAGACCAAGTGTGTCGTAGTGGGAGCTCGGTGCTACTAGTAAAGAAGAAAGATGGGAGTATGATGCTTTGTGTTGATTATAGACAATTGAATAAAGTAACGATTAAGAACAAGTATCCACTTCCAAGAATAGATGACTTGATGGATCAATTGGTGGGTGCTCGTGTGTTTAGCAAGATTGACTTGAGGTCGGGTTATCATCAGATTAAGGTGAAGGATGAAGATGTTCAGAAGACGGCCTTCAGAACGCGATATGGACATTATGAGTATACGGTGATGCCTTTCGGTGTTACTAATGCGTAGGAGTATTCATGGAGTACATGAACCGTATCTTTCATTCTTATTTGGACCGGTTTGTGGTGGTATTCATTGATGACATTTTGATTTACTCTAAATCGGAAGAAGAACATCACGAGAACACTTAAGACTAGTATTGCAAGTTTTGAAGGAGAAGAAGCTATATGCAAAGTCGTCTAAATGTGACTTTTGGTTAAAGGAGGTTAGTTTTCTTGGTCATGTTATTTCGGGTAGTGGCATTCTTTGTGGATCCATCTAAAGTAGATCTTGAGTGTTGCAATGGGAAACTCCAAAATCGACTCTGAGAGATTAGAAGCTTTTTGGGACTAGTAGCTACTATAGAAGGTTTATCGAAGGTTTTTCTAAGTTGGCACTTCCATGACTAAGTTGACTTGTAAGGGTAAAGCTTTTGTGTGGGGACGTTCAATGTGAAGAAAGTTTCTGAATTGAAGAAGAGATTGACGTCGGCTCCGGTTTTGACACTACCTAATCCAGGAGAATCTTTTGTGGTATATTGTGATGCTTCTAAAATGGGTTTAGGAGGTGTACTTATGCAGAATGATAAGGTAGTTGCTTATGCGTCGAGGCAGTTGAGGACTCATGAAAAGAACTATCCTCGCATGATTTAGAGCTTCTTTGCAGCTTGTTTTTGTCTTTGAAGATTTGGAGACATTATCTCTATGGTTCTAGATTTGAAGTATTTAGTGACCATAAGAGTTTAAAATATCTATTTGATCAGAAGGAATTGAACATGAGACAACGAAGATGGTTGGAGTTGTTAAAAGATTATGACTTCGGTTTGAACTATCACCAGGTAAAGCTAATGTTGTGGTCGATGCCTTAAGCGAAAGACTTTACATATGTCGGCAATGATGGTTAAGGAGTTGGAATTGATTGAGCAGTTCGGAGATATGAGTCTAGTTTGCGAGTGACACCATGAGTGTTATGTTGGGAATATTGAAGATTAACAATGATTTTACGGGCCGATTATTAAAGAAGCTCGAAGTTAGATGTGAAATTAGTAGATTCGATGGTCGAATCGATCAATCGAGAATAATGATTTCAAGTTAGGCCTTGGTGTGTTGAGATTCCGTGTCAATTTGTATTCACGATGATGCGGAAATGAAGAAAGTAATTCTTGAAGAGAGTCATAGAAGCAATTTGAGTATTCATCAGGAGCCACAAAGATGTATCAAGATTTGAAGAATTTGTTTTGGTGGCCGGGGATGAAGCGTGATGTGGCGCAGTTCGTGTATGCATGTTTAACTTGTCGAAGTCGAAGGTTGAACATCGAAGCTGCGAGATTGATGCAACCGTTGGAAGTTCCCAGTGGAAATGGGATAGCATTTCAATGGACTTTGTGACGGGATTACCTAATACTTGAGGGACATGATTCGATTTAGGTGATTGTTGATAGGCTTACAAAGTCGGCTCATTTTATTCCTATTAACATCAGTTTTCCGGTATCGAAGCTGGCTGAGATTTATACCAGTGTAATTGTAAAGCTGCATGGCGTTCCTTTGTGTATTGTGTCGGATAGAGATCCGAGGTTTACTTCTGATTTTTGGAAGAGTCTGCAAGCGGCGTTGGGTTCCAAGTTGAGGTTGAGTTCGGCGTATCACCCTCGGCGGATGGGCAGACGAGAGAGACTATTCGATCATTAGAGGATTTGTTGAGGGCATGTGTTCTTGGCGGGGAGGTTCGTGGGACACTTATCTTCCGTTAATAGAGTTCACTTATAATACGATTACCATTCAAGTATTGGAATGGCACCTTTTGAGCGTTGTATGGTCGGAGATGTAGAACTCCTTTATGTTGGCATGAATGCAGGAAAGTGTAGTGCTTGGACCTGAAATTGTTCGAGACTACGGAAAGGTGAAGCTAATTCGAGAAAAGATGAAAACTTCTCAAAGTAGGCGGAAGAGTTATCATGACAAGCGAAGGAAAGATTTGGAATTTCAATTTGGTGATCATGTGTTTTGAGAGTCACACATTGGCCGGTGTTGGGCGTGCATTGAAGTCTAAGAAGCTCACTCCTCGTTTTATTGGTCCGTATCAGATTTCGGACAGAGTTGGAAATGTTGCTTATAGAGTGGCTTTACCGCCTAACCTTTCGAATCTGCATGACGTGTTTCATGTGACACAACTCCGAAAGTACATTTCAGATCCATCTCATGTGATTCATATGGATGATGTGCAAGTACGGGATAATCTTACTATGGAAACAATGCTCGTACGGATCGCAGATCGTGAAATGAAGACTTTAAGAGGCAAGGAGATTGCTTTGGTGAAAGTAGTCCAGTTAGAATTTGGGAGAAAGCATGGCGTGGGAGTTGGAGGGCAAGATCTGGGAATCCTATCCCGAGTTGTTCGAACCAGGTAAATTTTCGAGGCGAAAATATTTTAAATGGGGAGAGTTGTAACGCCCAATATTTAATTATTTATTAAATTAAATATTTTGAATATTTTTCCGATTAAGTTTCGAAGTTGTGAAATTTTGATTTAAGTGGTGTTGGTTTTAGTCGGATTAATTTAGTTGAATTAAGTTGTAGAATGATATTAGATTAATACTATTATTTGTTATGGGCTTATTTGAATGTTAGATGTAGAGTTTAGAGTGCCTTAAAATCAGTTGGGAGGATCATGGAATTGCTTGGAAGTGTTTCTTGAACCTTTGGGAATCGATTCCCCATTATGAGGAATCGATTCAAGCATGTTTGGTTCTCTGGGAATCGAAACACGCCTCTGTGAATCGCATGGGAAGCTTGCGAGGAATCGATTCACTTCATTAATTCGTGCAGGGAAGTTTTTGTACTAGGTGAATCGATTCACCTTAGGCTGTGAATCGATTCACGATCGGGTTTTTCTATAAACCGCGCGCAGTAAATCAAGACGACAGGCGATTATTCTAGGGTTGTGTGCACCGTTCTTGAGCGTCTTTGTGAGGTTTTAGAAATTTGAAACACTGGTAAACACCTTGGGATCTTAAGAGAGAATAGAGTGAGGATTGAAGGCTCTCTCTATTGTTGTTCTTGAGAGTTTATCATAAGGGTTTGGGAGGAGATACGAAAAGTTGCCGGCAAGGAGAAATCTAGGAGGCAATCGGAGAGTTAGAGCAACCTTGATCCAAGGTAAGGGTGGGGTCCCGACTTCTAATGGGTTGTATGATGGATAGGTGAAGGGGTTAACCTTAGACTCCATTATTTGAAAAATGATTGAAGTATAGGCAAAACAAATCATTTATATATATATATTACTTGCTGTTTTAATTGATTAGATGATTAAAAAGTTGTTTTATGGCCGTATGAATACTAAGAAAATTCTGTTTTAATGTTTGAGGTGTTGTCGTGTTATTGAGTGATTAAATTCATATGCCATTAGTTCTAAGTGATGATTAGTAATGATTGGATCGATGAATTGTGCTTAGAAATTATGTAAAGGATTAAGATAGATACTGTTTTTAAAAGCTAATATTAGTTAAAAATTTTAGAATAATTTATTTCACTTCAAATTGCATTTAAATGGTAGTTTTCTTTGGTGAAATGTAGATTGATTCCTTGCTGTCTTATTTCTGTTTTATGCAGAATTTTAGTGTGCAGATTTTACTGTTTCTATCTTGCTGTTTTCTGCGAAAATTTGTACTGTTTCTGCAGTATTTTCAGTTGTTGTTATTTCTGTTTTATGCAGAATTTTAGTATGCAGATTTTCTTGTTTCTATCTTGCTTTTTCTCTTTGTGAAAATTGTTGCCTTTCTGCAGAATTTGCGTAGTTGTTGTTCTGCTCTTTATGCGGACTTTTGGTTGCAAATAATTACGCTTCTTTGTCTTTGTTGTTGTGTCGTCGAACTTCATAATTATTGATGCATATATAGCATGACATGTTGGGAGCTTATGCTCTGTTAAGTTGGCCTGGATTGGCAATTTTCGAGTTGGGAGTTTTGCTCCGTAAATTTTAAGTTGGGAGTTTTGCTCCGTATACTTTAAGTTGGGTGTTCTGCTCCAATGGTACCACATGCATGTGCATTGTAACGAGTCGCATTCCGTGTTGCATATTTAAGTTGTTGTGTTGATCAATTCTGATGATAGTTGTTGTTTGAAAGTTGTGAAGTGGTGATTTTATATAATCTGATTCTAATATATTATTTATCATACACTCAATTATATAGTTCGATATCTCACCCCTTCTGTTTGAATGTTACCCTCTGTTGGTAACGTGCAGGTAATCAAAAATGAAGGCTGCTTACCTCCATTAGTTAGAGTCGGTGTCGTCGCTCGATCGTAGCACTTTCGGGGAATGAACGCATGATTTTCTTTATTGTTGAATTTTATTATGTTGTTGAATTTACAAGTTGTTTACCTTAAAAGACATGATGTCTTTAAGTTGTTTGAATTGTACAAGATGTTATGGTATCTTTCAGTTGAATCTATGAATCCGCTGCGTAGTAATGAAAATTGTTTAATTTTTAAAGACTAATAGGTTGTTATCGGTTCATCCGAAATTTTACGTGCTATGTATCCGAACTATAAATGATTGCATGTCGTTGTTTTAAGTTGAAAGTGTAACATTCCATATGCTTGATGGGAATTTTGCAACTCTGATTTTTATATTATTCGTTGGGTAGAAATGGGGTGTTACATCAACCACCGCGCAAGCCCCCTACGGAGGATAGGCCGGTTCGCTTGACGGGAATCTTTTCTATGATCAGACTCGATCATATCCTGCATGAACAGGCTCCGTAATATCCAGTAAAAGTCAAATAAGTAATGTGATATAATCCAGATTATGTCTTATCTATTTCACTTAACTTAATAGTATGGAAATGCATTCATTTCCTATGCATTGACTCAATTTATGAGACTATCGGAGTGAAACAAGTAGATCTAAAGAAGAACAGGGGTTGTATTATATTAGTAACAAGTAAATCCTTTGTATGTAAAAAATCCCGAGATTCGTTTTTGGAGGGATAACAGTCAAAAGGTTTGAGATCACCCAGAAAGAACTTTTCATTTTGAAAACATACTTGGGTGAAAAGCATTTACTTAAAAATAAGAACTGAATTTTTTGCAATGGATAGTTGTAATTTAGGAAAAAACGAGAATCAGGTTATTTATCAAAATCAGAATTCATGTTTTGTTTTGTTATAACAATGATTTATTCTTAACAAGTAGTTTTGTTGGTTGGTTAATTGGTCACATCTTTTTGATGAAATGGATTGGATTGATATTAGTCTGGTTACAGCAAAATAATTCGATCAAATCGAAGGTAACTATTCGATTTGATAAGTACATTATGTTAAAATTTCGAGATTATGTGGGTCAAACATCTGCTGTTTTTTCATTTATTATCCTTTTACACTATTTAGGCAGAATACCGCTTCCTCATTTTTTTACTGAGCAGATGTTAGAAATTGGAGAAAACGATGAAATTGGAGATCTCGATGTTGAAAGAGATTCGGAAACGCAAGAACAAAAAGGATCTGTCGATGAATATCTTTCTTCTTATCTCTTTTCCCAAACGATAAGACTTTGGACAAAATCGAGGAAGAGAAGGATCTCTTCGGATTTCAAAAACCTCTTGTAACTATTCTTTTCGATTTTCAACGATGGAATCGTCCATTGCGATATATAAAAAATGATCACTTTGAAAATGTCGTAAGAAATGAGAATTCACAATTCTTTTTTCATATATGTCAAAGTGATGGAAAATTGGTTGGAACACTGATTTTTGACACAAACCCTTGGCTTGAGAGGGAAGAATAGGTAGCCTATAAACTAGTTGATGTTGAAGGAGGATTAGGTAAAAAGATAAGTTTAGGGGTATGCTCATTGTAAAGATTTAAAGAATAGGACAATGCACACATTAGTAATCAAAAAAAGCCAAAAATACATAAAAAAGAAAAGAAAACGAAAAAGAAGTCTCTTTGTTGAGTAACCGGGTAACTTCATTACAATTGTTGTTATTCGCGTCAAAAGGCAAAGAGATGAAACATAGAAAAAGGCAAAAAGATTAAAAATTGAATAAGTGTGCATTGATCCCATGTTTTTTTTAGTTTGTTTGTGCTGTTTTGCTTATCATGTAGCCCCTAGTTCCTACAATTGTAAGCCTAGTCCCCTTTGTTAGATTAGGAGGTGCAAGTTAGGAAAATTCTTGGGGGGAAAACTGAGATGAACTTGATGGATCTATACTAGCTTTTTGATTGAGCATATGGGGTGCACACACACACACTAGAAATCAGTGGAACAAATCAAGGAAGCATGAAGCACAAAGGGGTTGCTTGACAAAGTGTTAGTCTGAAAGCAAAGCCATGTGAAAACCATCCAAAAAGAAAATTTTGTTGTTTTAAACTTACATGTTCAGTATTGCTGCAATGTTTGCAAGTTGCTGTTTTCTGTTGTGTTCTAGTGTCATTACTTGAGGACAAGCAATGGTTCAAGTTTGGGGGTGTGATAACTCTTAGAAATAAGAGTTATTTATGCTTTTATGACTATGAATAATGTGAGTTTAAGAGTAATTTAGATCCTTTAATTATTAGATTTATGTGAATAACGTGATTTCCCTTGCTTGGAGCTGTTTAAGGCACTTTGGTGCTTTTGTGAGCATTTTGATGTGTTTTGACATTGTGTAGGATTTTTATGAAAATTGCTCAGTGCCAAGTTTGGTGCCATGGCATGGCACTGTGTTGTTAACAGCCCCTGGAATTAAAGCAGCAGCGTGTGATCTATCATTTGAGCTAAACAAAGGACTCTGTCCTTATCTGTATTGCTACAGCATGCCTTTCTAGTGGTCCCATCCTGTCATACTACATTTTTTCTCAGCTCACTACAGGACAAAAGCTCTCATTTTTTGGCCCAAAGATAGCATCTTTATGGGGATCAGCATTGGCTAGCCCATTTAAGGAGAGACTATAAAAGGACAATGACCTAATCAAGTAAAAATGAAATTTGGATTCGATATTTCTCTGCTAGGGCAGCATCTGTCCCCTCTAAAAGCAGCAGCCGCATTTCTTCTCTTCTCTTTCAACGCCATTAACTCAAGCTCTTAGCTTTGTCCATGGAGAGAAGGAACTTGTTCAGTACAGAGTGAAGCAGATTCAGCAAGACATTGCTGTCTAAGGAGTGGTTCTTGAGCTCACAAAGCTGGGAGCAATTCTGTTTACTGTTTTATTCCATATCTGTAATAGTTTATGAACTCTTACTTTAGTGCCATGGATTCTGTTTTTGGCACCAGTTTCTGTTGTTTTATTTTTAGGCTCATCATGAGCTAACTTTCTTAAGTTAGGACGAAGTGATTTTGTATTGAAACCTAGTTGGTGAATGTCCATTTGTCTTTGCCTTTGTACCTTTGTCTCATGTGATTTTATTACTTACATATTTAACTTCAGCTTGATCAACTTTAGTTAGGTACTTGTATGTTAGATGCTGAAAGGTGATAACATGCTGATTTCATGAGGCAATATAAGGGGTATCAATTTAAATGACACTTTAATTGATTTTGATTAAACTAGACATAGGAAATCTGTCTTGTAGGGTGTTCTTGGCCACATTAATTAGACAAGGGGGAACATAATGGGTACTTAGACAAAAGGTACCCTTTACTTAACCCTAGTGGAAGTGCTGAAAGGTACACACATTAGTGCCCTACGCCCAGGTGCCAAATGACACTGAAACCAACTTGGTGGAAATATGAATGAACTAATTCCTAGCTGTCTTTATCCATATTTTACTCAAATCACTTGCTTAATTCTGTTTTGTTCAGTTATTAAAACCACAAAAACTTGATGTTTATTTTCTGTTTTTATTATTTACTCACTAACTCACTTACTATTGCAAAAACTTGTGAAAGCAATTAATCAATCCTCGTGGGAACTATCTTGATTTACTCTTTACTACTTGTTACGATTGTGTATACTTGCACAACTGTGTTATTATCTCATACAACAAAGGCATAGGTCTGGTTCCAAGCTCTTACGAAATTGGTGAGAGATTCTAGGTTCGATTCCTAGTGAATTCCCAGTAAGGCATAGGTCTGGTTCCTAGCTTTTACGAAATTGGTGAGACATTCTAGGTTCGATTCCTAGTGAATTCCCAGTAAGGCTTAGGTCTGGTTCCTAGCTCTTACGAAATTGGTGAGAGATTGTAGGTTCGATTCCTAGTGAATTCCCGGTAAGACATATGTCTGGTTCCTTGCTCTTACGAAATTTGTGAGAGATTCTAGGTTCGATTCCTAGTGAGGCGTAGTTTAGATTTCTACTCCTACTAAAGCATATGGATTGACTTTTCCTTTGTGGGTGAAAGTCCATGACTTGCAACGGTTTCCTTATTTTGGTAAATTCCGTGGGTCGCGGGTCAGATTCCCGACTAAAAGCTTGGGTCAGATTCCCAAGGAAGTGGGTCAGATTTCCAGTAGGGTATAGGTCAGGTTCCTAACTTTTGCTAAAAGGTACAGATCAGCTATCCTATTTTTGGAAGGTCCACGATATGAGTTTCTCTGTCACTCAATATTGGTTCAGGTCAGATTCCCGACAAGGTGTAGGTCAGAATCCTAACTCTTGCTAAAGCATGGACTAGTTTCCCTATCGCAGGCGAACGTCCAGGGTACGAGCTTCTCCATTATTCGACACAGGTTTGGGTCAGATTCCCGGCAAGGTATATGTCAGACTCCTAACTCTTGCTAAAAGGTATGAATCGATTTCCATAATTGAGGAAGATCTGAGATGTAGGTCAGGTTCCCGACTAAAAGCTTGGGTTAGATTCCTAAGGTAGTGGGTTAGATTCCCAACAAGGTGTAGGACAGGTTCCTAACTCTTGCTAATAGATTGGGTAGGTTGAGTACTAGTTCTTACTGAGTAGACGACAAACCAACTGTGTGCAATATTGGAGAGGGTGGGTCGATGGACGCAAAAACTTTGATGCTCATGCAGGATGCAGTGAATGGTATGCTATGTATGGAATGATGTTTTTTTTGTTTTTAGAGAAATGATTTTTTTTAGGTGGGTTATGGACCCAAAAGTATTGATGATCATGCCAGATGCAATTAATGATATGCTATGCATGAGTATTATTTTGCTTTGAAAGATTTTTTTTTTTTGATTTCCCTGAATTCCTTTCGAGGACGCTGCCCCTAGACTCGTGGGATGATAACTTTCTGTCGGATTGCTTGTCCGAATGGTTAACTTTGTACTGCACCAGGTTTGCATATTTGCCCCTTGATAAATCATTCTATGGATCCTCAAATTTTCAGCTTCATGCTTTGAATGCCCTTGGGAGGATTAGATTGACAACTTTGATCCATAGAGACTTTTCAGTGTCCCTTTGGCCTTCGTCCAGCCATGTGAGGAAGGATCTATGTAGAGATGCGGATCATCTTGTGTAGTTCTGAAACTGGAACGAAATCTTGAATGCGAAGCTTGTAGACGATGGGCATAGCCTTTGCCCTCAGCTTCTTGGTTTATGTTTAGATTTATGAGGTCCAATCTGGGTTGACATGTTTGTGAATTTGACCTTAACTTTTGCCTAGGCCGCTCTTTGCGAGTTTTCAACCTAGCGGGTCGCTCTAACTTTTACCTAGACCGCCCTTTTGGGTTTTCAGCCTAGCGAGCTTTTTTTCTATTATTTTTATTCTTTATTTTTTGGTAAAGCAACTGCACTGAGGAGTTTATATGGATTTCCTCTTTCAAAAATCAAGTTTTGAGAAAATGTGAGCAATTTGACTTTGATCAGAATGGACTTTATTAGGGTTGTAACATGACCAAGGGTTAAGGGCTATGAATGAAAGGATATTTCAGGCTCTAAAAGTATTTAAGGGTTTATGAAAACAAGGATCTTTAGTGCCAAGATGCACTTTGATGGTTGCTAGCACAATTGTCTTGTTTTGCTTTTGCATTTTCTATTCATTTTTTTTCTTGCAAGCGTCTTG
Organism: Calophaca sinica; assembly: GCA_037113605.1. NCBI lineage: Eukaryota > Viridiplantae > Streptophyta > Magnoliopsida > Fabales > Fabaceae > Calophaca > Calophaca sinica. The sequence goes on from CM073731.1 coordinate 86,335,171, forward strand.
ATACGTTGCATTTGATATTTGCTTGCTTGCTTTGCTTTTTTTTTAACAGACAAAATTTAATAGACTATTGTGCTAGCCTTCAATGTATAGGTGATCCTTGTTTAGGGAACTTGAAAGAAATTTTTTTTTAGGCTCAAAAGGGGTAGCAAGGGATAAATATTTTTTATATTTTTTTGGTAGAGAAAAACGGCCAAACTTCATCTCAAAACCTTATTGCTCAAATTTTCGCAAAAATTTATTTTTGATAATTATGCCTTTGCTTTACCATTTTATTTTATATTTTTCTTAACTACTTTTTTTTTATCCCGGATTGACCATGTATCAAGAAGGGAAGTTAAAAAATTCAAATTGCATTTCCATTGATGTATTGAAAAATGGGAACAAAGTGGGCCCTTTACAAGATATGCCCCAGGGCTTCGGGCAAAGCGTAAAAACAAATGAAAGTTGTTTAAAAAGGGCTATTCCTTGAAGTTTTACCACTTGGTGTTGATCAGAGCCCAACAATTCTCAATGGAGTGGCTCACTGCCCCAGTGCATGCCGTGATGAGCATCATTTGTATCTTCTTCCCTCTCTTGACCTATACTGCGCAATAGCTGTTGAGCTTCGAGGTTGCCAATCCTTCCGCTTGTTATCCCGGCTTCCACTCTTCCTTCGACAACAATTAGGTCTGAGAAGCTTGAAGAGACATTTCCCATCATCAGATCATAGAAGGGTTGTTGAAGTGTGTCAATGAACGTGGTAACCATCTCTTTTTCAGACAGTGGAGGTTCCACCTGGGCTGCAACGCCTCTCCATCTTAAGGCATACTCTTTGAAGTTTTCATTGCCCCCTTTTTTCATGGTTTGCAACTGGGAGCGATCAGGGGCCATGTTCATATTGTATTTATACTGTTTGATGAAAGCATTAGCCAAATCATTCCATGAGTTGATTTTACTCTGCTCTAACTGCATATACCAGCATAGGGATGCCCCGGTAAGACTCTCTTGGAAGAAGTGGATTAGGAGCTTATCACTACTGGAGCAGGATGCCATCTTTCGGCAATACATGATGAGGTGACTTTTTGGACAAGTTAAACCTTCATACTTAGCGAACTCAGGAACTTTGAATTTTGGAGGAATTACTACGTCCAGGACCAAACATACTTCTAAAGCTTCGAACCCAAGATGATTTGCCCCTTCAATTGCTTTCAGCCTATCTTCCATAATTTAGAGTCTCTTCTGATCTAGGAGGTCTCCTGATGGGCCATTGGAAGCCTCTCGATACTCATTAGTGTTGATGGAATGGTTCTTATCAATGGTCAATTTTGCATCCAAGTTCTGCAAGAAGTCCAATATCTTGTCCATCTTACCCTTGATTTGGTCGAGTTCTTCTCTCATCGCTTGCTGATTCTGTTCCAACAAGTCCATGAGTCTAGATTGGACTCGAGTCCTATAGGGATGCAGGGAAAGCTTATTTGTATCTATTTTTCTGTTGAGGGGGGGAAAATGAGTTACGTTATGAGGATGCCATGATTATGCATGTCATGAATGTTTTTTTTTACGTACATTTTATGCAAAATAATGTGATGGAGAATGAAAATATATTTTTCTATTACATTTTTTTTTTCAATATATTGCTTTTTCATGCAAAAAGAATGCGATGGAAAAGAGAAAATATTCTATTTTTTTAAAAGGATTTTTGAAAAATAACGGAATTTAAATGGATGAAGATAAAAAATGGGCCAAGTGCCCCCTGTGAGGTAGACCGGTAATTCCTAAAACTTTGGGTTCTACGGCTTTGATCACATGAAAAACGAGACAGATAGAGTTTGCTCCTTTGGTGATATGGGCCGGTAGTTCCTTAGAACGGGTGTGTGGTCCACATGAGTGTCTTTCCATTGGGTGGCTTTAGGATACTAATCTAAAAAGGTTCCTAGAGCCAAAGATCCCATTTTCGAATGTTACCGTCGATAATAGGTAAACTATTAACAAGAGTTTTTTCTCAAATGGGGCCAAACTCTAGGTGAGGCCTTCGCAAGGACCCAACTGGCCGTACGTCCAGCAGGTGCTCACTACACAGTCTCTCCTAACTTCAAGTTTTTTTTTTTCTTTTTCCAACCCGGGTATAGGGTTCCACTCGTAGTGTGCAAAAAATGTGTTAAGTGAAGTGTGTGAAGGAGCAATAATCTAAAATACTACCCGCTGCAAAATAAATTAAACAAATACAAATATATACATGGTGACTATCCTAAGATTTATATATACATGTGAAACAAACATAATAAAGCAAAATTAAAACAAATAAATCAAAGATAAGAATAAAAGAAAGAAAAAGGAAATAAATCATATAATAGGCAAACAAATTAATTCAAACAATTTTAAGGCCTAACTCTCTAAAGTCCCCAGTGGAGTCGCCAGCTGTAACAACCACACCAAAATTTAAATGGAGCCGCCACCTATGTTTATTAGGGAAAAACAATAGGAAAAACCTTTTTGGAAATAATTATAGAAAAATGGTCTTCGAACCAAATTTGGATTCGGGAGTTAATTACGCATAGAGAAGGTATTAGCACCCCTATAACGCCCATTTAAAATGGTACCCTTAATTGTTTATAAAATATTTGTTTGCCTTTAAATAATTTATTTCAAGAAAATTGCAGGGTCAATCGAATATGTACATTAGTAAATGAATGAAAGAAAAAAAGGAGCAAAAACCTATACTTACTGTTAACAGCGAAATAATAATCCTAATCCTAATCTTAACCTAAACCACTAATCCTGATTTATTATTAATAGCAAAATAATAATTACCCACATATTTATTCTTTATCCTTTTTATTAAAAAAACAAAATTTAAATATTTATTTCATTATTTTCTAACAGCCACTTTTTTAGGAACAGGAGAAGAATATTTTTCTTACAAAGTCTTAAATTAGTGCCATCAAAAATAGAAAACACCTGAGAAAGAAATTGACTACATTTTCTTTAAATAGCACTGACCCTAATTTTCTAATTCCAACTTTAGCTTTGCAGTCATTACCCTGAGATTAGGGTTCACAGCAACGACCCAACATAAGACAAAGGGAAGGGAACCGAGGTTTCCCTTATCCTGCCTGAGGGCAGTACAACATCAAAGGGATCAAAATAAAATAAAAAGACAATAGCAAAAGATGAAATGAAGATCCATAAAATAGAAGAAAATTGGTATTTCTATGAGTCAAAGTTCCAAGTATTCTCACTGTTACAATCAACACAAATACACAGTAAAGGAGAAGAAAACAAGGAAGGGAAAAGAGATGGCAACCTAGGAAGAATTTTCTCCCAACAAATAAGCCACCCAAAGTAAAAGATAACAAAATTACAGAAGTGAGAAGAAAACCATAAAATCTAATTTCTTTGTGCTCTCTCAAGCCATTTCCCTCTCAGTGCTCCCTTTTCTTTGTAGGCCCGAATCAGTCATTTTTTCTTGCTCTCTGTTTTTCCTCTACTCTGTTCGCTCTCTAGGGTTCGGCCTCTAGGTCCATGAGCATGCATCCGTATTTATACACCTGAAAACATATCAAAATCAAATCAGTGATAAAATCATAAAGAAAAAAGAAAAGAAATTGGAAGGAAATCTCCCCTTTGAATCTGTGGTTTAATGATGGAAGATTTTATATAATCTAAAGGATTTGATTTGGGGTTGAGATTGGGTGAGAAAAAGGAAAGAAAAACGAAAGAGGAAAGGGGAGGAGAAAGGGGTGCTGCGCCGCAGCTAGGTTTAAGGGAGTGAGGGAGAGATTAGGGTTTGGTTTGAGAGAATGGAGGAAGAAAAGAGAAGAAGAGGGGGCCGAAATTGAGGGAGACTTGCGCCGCGGCTGGGAGAGAAAGGAGAGAGCTTGGAAGAGTTTTTAGGTATAGGGTTTTGAGAAGATAAGATGAGGAAGAGAGAGGTGGAGAGATAGAAGGGAATTTGAGAGAGAAAAATTAGGGTGAGAGAGAAGTTGAGATAGGGTAGAGAGAGGGAGGCGCTGTTGGAACGAGGGAAGAGTGAAAGTGTGAGGTTTTTTAGGTTTAGGGTTATCAGGTGATGGTTTTGGGTGGAGGGAATTGGGCTGCGCAGTGTGGTTTTGGCTTGGCCGCGTTGGAGACATAGGCTGGGGGGACGCACAAATAAAAGGGAGGTGCTCGCAGCAGAAGCAGGAAATAACGCCTGGGAGGCGCTGTCCGTAAAAAAAGGGGGTGAACAAGTAAACTTGATGAGAGATTGGTGGGAGTCTTCTTTGGGTAAGGTGAGTCACCAACCTGTTGCTCGGTGTTATTGGCACCTCTCTGATTTATAACATGCACGCCCATTTCTTCAACTTCTTTCCTTTTCTTTTCTCTATTTTTTTTATTCTTATTCTTTGCCTTCTCTTTATTCCAAAACCAAAATATTATTAATATTACTAATTCAATAAGCAACCAAAAATAATAAAATAAAATAAAATAAAAAGGCCGGACAAAATTAGGGTACTACATTATTATATAATTCTATTAAAAAAATGTCTATTACAACTAATTCTTAACATATATTATAACAAAATCAACATATTTTAATTATTACAACTAATCTACATTTTTCATTACATGTATAATTTAATATAATAAACCTTAAAAGTAACATATATTCATTAAAAATATATATAATAAACAATTAAACACATATATAAGATTACCCTAAACTATATTTATGTAATATAAAAATAATAAAATTTATTTCAGAAAAAATACAGCATATATATATATATTTATTAACATATTACTAAAAATATAATAATATACTAATAAAATATTCAGAATATAAAATATCAAGAAAAAAATATTAGAGTATGTCAAAAAAATTATATATATATATATATATATTTACAGAAAATATTTTTCTATTTTTTATATATATAAGTGTGTGTGTGTAAATATATATTTATAGGAAGTGAAAAATCACTAAAAATATACGGTAACTAATATGATAAAAAAACTTAATTACCACTAACCTGAGTGAATGGTTCTGGTGGTGGTGAGACTGGCAATGTGACTCCAGATTTGTTACAAAAAATTTGATGAATTTATCGGTGATTTTTTTTCAACACATAGATAACTAAAAAATATAGAGACAAAAATAATAAGAATAAGAGAAACAAGAAGGACCAGTTTACTAGTAAGAATATTATACTGGTAACAAGGTAAATATGAACTTGCATGACAAAAATAGAGACTGAAATAGAAGAGAAGGAGCTGGGAGGAGGAAGAAGATGAAGAAGAAAAAGAAAGAAAGAAACTGAGAAAATAAGAAGAAGAATTGATGTATATATACTGCCCCCTGTAACTAACGTTCGGATTTTTCAATTCCTTCCCCCCCCCCCCACGCTCGCATTCCGTGAATTAGAAAAAATAAAATAAAAATAAACAGAAACCGAGGGGAATACCCCTTGTAAATGTGCACCCGATTTTTCAGTTCCCCCCAACATTCTGATGCAGTCAATTAAAAAGATAAAAATAAAAATGGAAACCTAGGGGTATGCCCCTCGTAAATGCACTCCTGATAGATTTTTGTCCATTCCCGATGGTTATATCCCTCGGTTTGGGCCAACTTTTAAAAAAAAAGTCTAACATATCTGACGGTTTTTAGTCGGTGGCCGTGGGTAATTAACATATGAGTAGTTTTCTACTACTTTGGCCCTAGGTAAATTTTTAGGGTCATTGGCCCTAGGAAAAATTGGTAGGTAATAGACTAAATTCTTGTAGTGGGTTGATGCTAAGTTTGAAACAAATGGCAATAAGCGCTGTTATCACCAGAAAATATCAGCCATAGCCGATGAAGGGACTAGCCGATGCGTGAGATAAGCCGATCAGATTTGTAGCTGAAAACTGGTCCCATTGAACCGAGGTTAGAAAGGAAAATGTTAGAAGTTCAGGGAGCATCGTGAGGTCAGCCGATTATTAAAGAGTTTAGCCGATGTGGATAAAGGAAATATCCGATTATTATGGCCTCATCGGCTAAGCTATTGTTGATTAATATGGAGTTTTGAAGCTCGACCAAGGGTTAAGTATGTGAAAGTCATGGACTTTGGCGCCAAAATGACTAAAGCTAGCTCTTGAAGGCCTTCAACGCATTTAACACGTGATAAATCGTTTGCCCAGCCGATGGGAGAGCGGTTAACCCACGATACGCATGAGGAAGCAGTTGAGGGACACCCATGACCGTTCGTTGTCAGCCATGAACATGCGGAACGCATAATGGCCAATAGGGGGCGGTTACATTTTTGTTTTTCTTTTGTATATATATACCTTCGCTGAGAAATGTAAAGGAGACATCCAATCAATCAAACAACTATTTCTTTTGCAATTTATCAGCTTTTTACAGCATTTATCTTAGCCGATTCCATGTATCTTAGCCTTAGCCTTAGCATAGCGTAGATTCACCACACTCAACGCTTTCTGGAGCAGTTGGGGAACCCATAATCGAGAATCAGAGTTCCGTTCTCGGTGTAATCGCTTAAACAAGAATCAATTTGTCGGGTGGGCGTTAGACGAATCCCTCGGCTGAATATTCCACGCAAACAAGTTAGGCACGCCCAGTGGGACCATAGGTGAATTGAAGGACAGGTTTGATTCTCCAGGGCAGGATTACGCTTGGCGTATGAACCTGAGGTCCGGAAAGAAACTCAACAACAACATAGAGTCGAGCTCAAATCCCAAAAGAACCCCATCACGCAAGAACAATGAGTCAGCATACACCTTGGGTATGCCCATAGTGGTTGAAGACATTCCAGTCTCCGCACCAGCCTCGGCAGAAATGAATAACCCAGAGAATTCCGAAGCTCCAGTGGTCATGACCACTTCTTTCATCGAGCGGCCAGATTGATATGGGGATTCATGACATTATGTACCAAGTGTCAAGGCGGTTGGCGAGATATTGTCGACCCATGGTGCATAACGAGGTTCGGCGAGAGACATGGAGAGCAAAGCGGTAGGACAAGAAGGTGAACACTCGGCTAGTTCTGCGTTAGCGAGGGAGCAGGCAAACCCGGCATGCACAAGGCGGTCAGTCTGGCGGCCTCGGTAGAATGTGGTTCAAATCGGGCCTTTTAGGCACAACCAATACCACTACGGTAGGGCCACCAACCAGGCGTGCGGTGATCGGCCAGAATAAATGGGTACCACCCCGTCTTTGAGCAAGTGATGCCACCGATCAGCGAATCTGCGGTATGGGCGGATCAACATGGCCGGAGGCCAATTAACACGGTTGGACATATCGGTGCGCCGCGATAATGTCGTATGCTCCAACGCATGGCCCTACCGTAGGCAAACTCATATGGACAAATTGGCGGCCGATGGCCCCTGGTTATGGTTCGGGAAGCTATCGGTGATTGGAATGCCAACAATCCACCATTACGCCAACCGCAACCATTCCCCACGCCATACCCTCCGATGAAGTTCAAATATACTACGAGCGGCAACTATGGGGAGAGCGGACATGGAACACTGTTCCACCTTTACCCCAGAATGCATCGGTATTCCAGGGACTCGGTCGGAGGTTTTGGGAATATGGTCCAGAGCGACAATGGAATACTAATCCACCTCTAGGCAATGTTCCACCAAATACCTTCAACCTTCGTAATCGTTCAACAAGCTTCACCTGGAGACCAAGGTCGAATGTGCCCGGTGAATCCACAAGATAATCGGCGAGAGCCTCCCATTTGATAGACCGTAAATGATTGCAAATACCATCAAGAAGTACTTGAGGATACAGTTAAAGCCGTTGGACCGTCATTTACGAAGCAGTACCACCTGAGTGGGTGGATCAGATGATTCCTCTTCCTAGGGGATTCAAGACCCCAGATTTCACCATATTCTCAGGGGAAGATGACAAGTCTACCATGGAGCACATAGGGCATTTCACAGCCCAGTGTGGTGAGAGCAGCCAGAACGAGTACCACAAGCTTCAACTTTTCCCATTAGCACTCCATCGACAGCGTTCACCTGGTATTCCTCCTGCCTCCAAATTGATGCAGGTGGGCGACATGGAGAGGTGCTTCCATGATAGATTTTATGGCCTCAACCTCAAATTACGATAACGATCTAACTAGCCTCGAGCAAAGAAGTTGATGAGTCGGTTCTTGATTATATTGAAAGATTCGTAAAGAAAGCGGGGAAATGTTCGTGCGATTCCCTGAAGCGAATACACCTCCATGGTGATTAACAACATGCACCCGCAGTTGAAGGAGAAGTTAGTAGGACAAGCCTGCACAGATTTGAATCAACTGGCAGAAAGGGCTATCCGAGTTGAGCAATATATCCAGGAAAAGGAAAAGCGAAGGCTAGCCGAGGAAAGGGCCCCCATTTAGTCTCTATTATAGAGACAGAGGAATCTGACTCCGAAGCGGCTGACCTCACTGCTGATATGATGGTAGCCGAAATAGTCAAAGGGAAGAGCTATTCCTGCCCAGCATTGAAGGCCGCTAAGGCCAAAAAAACTGAGTCAATAGAGGATAGGGCAGAGTACTCCTTTGACATAACCAAGGCAGACCAGATTTTCGATTACCTGCTCAAGGACAAGCAAATTCGGCTGCTAGAGGAGCATCAGATTCCACCTCCTGAAGAATTGATGAACAAGAAGTACTGTAAGTGGCATAACTCTTATAACCATTCTGACTAATCGTAGTTTTCGGGAAGGCCATACAAAAGGCTATCAAGGAGGGTAGGTTCAAGCTAGCCGATAAGAGCATAGCCGAGATGTCGATGAACACGATCCATTCCCAGCTGTAACCATGGCCATGGTGTCTTTCTCAAGGCCTGATCAGCCCAGGCCAATAAGAGGGGAACAATCCATCAGGAGTGTTTGGATGCCCAAAGAAGAATCCAAAAGTGACCAAGAGGTCACCAGGGGATCTGTGTTCGACAGATTGGGAAACCCACCAGTGTCACCAAAAAACGATGTGGGCCAACCATCTTCGAGCCGATTCCATGGTAAACCTCCCAGACCCGGACGTTTGACTAATGAGTTGATCAGCCAGTACCGCAACATGCACTTAAAGACTAAGAGAACGCAGCATGCTCAGGAGACTGTGGGGCAAAATCAACTGGGAACCTCAGCTGAAGCCCAGCCGATTATGCCCAGGATCACTGAGGACCCTCTCCCAAAGTCTAAGAGAAGGGTGGCAGAGTTCAATGTCGAAGGGGGAATGTCCTCTCTTCGCATAACCGTAAGGAATGATGATGAACTCAAACCACAGAGGATGATCAAGCCAGCTGCAAATGTCAAAGAAGGGAAGTGGGTGGTTAATCAACCTCCGAAGAAGAAAGAGTTCAAGCCGCCACCTTGACTAGAACACGTAAGAGAATCTTTGCGAGAGGGCTAGATCCTTGCAAAGAATGAAACAAACCCTGCAGATGATAGCCGATGCCAAGGCAGCCGATAAGAAGGAGATCCCAGAAGCTAAAGTGGCAGAAGCCATTGACAGGGCTTTTGGACCTTGCGGTTTGGAGCCTGACAAAGTTGAAACTGATCAAGCCAAGGAGGCCCCAATGACAATCCCGGTTGCCGAGGTAGACATAGGGCAGCCTGAAGAAGGAAAAGGGGAACCTGATAAAGAGGAAGGGCATATTCACACATACACAAACTGCTTGAATGGTAATGACGAGCCGATCTTAGAGTCTGGTTACCGAGAAGATTCAATTCTGGATTATCTCTCAGATGAGAGTGAAGCCGGATTGATGGCCGCCATTGAGGTCGTTAGCCTGATCCCAGCGAGTTACGGTGGTTATCCCCAAATCGAACACTTAGAAGGAGACGTCTGTGTGGAAGAAGCAGAATGGGCAACTTTAGCCGATGACACGGTAAAAGATGCTTTGAGTACTGTATTTGGTAGGCCAACTGAAGACATGATGAAGCACTTGAAGCCCTTGTATGTGAGAGCCTACATCAATGGCAAGGCCTTCAGTCGAGTGTTCGTTGATAATGGGGCGGTATTGAACGTGATGCCGGTGGCCACCTTAAGGAGTCTGAACAAGTCTGAAGAAGACCTGATCCCAACTAACATGAAAATGGCTAGCTTCATGGGAGAGGCTTCGTCTGCTTTGGGAATCCTGATAGCCGAGGTTACGGTTGGCCCCAAGAGCATCAAGTCAGCTTTCTTCGTGATTGATGGCAAACCATCTTATGCAGTCCTGCTAGGGAGAGATTGGATTCACACCAGCCAGTGCTTACCTTCCACCATGCATCAGAAGCTCATTTTTCGGGATGGGGATAAAATTGAAATAGTCCCAGCCGATGACAATCCATTCCCAGCTGAGGTACAAAATCTAGAAGCTTTGTTCTACTCTCCCTCTGTGGCTCCCATAGCTGTTACTGAGGAATACGAGGAAGGATCCTGGGAATCTTGTAACTTGACACCCCAGGGGTTCAAGATCGAGCAATTAGCCGAACCACGGCTAGCCACGGAGGTCTGTTATGTTTAAAGACACCCAGGTGGTGCAGGACTTATGGGACCGGCTAGAAGCCTTCAGGATTGAATCTCACGTAGCTGAGTCCTTGCTGATAGACGAACAACAAGGCGACGGCCTCACATCGGCAGACGAGATCACGGAGTTGCCGATGGAGTTTGAATCACCTATTCGGAGGACTTTGCCAACCTTTGAATCTCAAGACCCCTTGGAGGACCTCAATTTGGGAACTCCAGAAGAGCCTCGGCTAACGCAAATCAGCGGATTGCTGGGGGAAGAGGATAAGAAAGAGGTGGTAGCCCTGCTGAAAAAATATAAAGACTGCTTTGCATGGGATTATCATGAGATGCCTGGGCTAGCACGAGAATTGGTGGAACATAGGCTACCGATCAAAGAGGGATTCAGCACCCATAAGCAGCCACTTAGAAGATACCATCCTCAGCTGATACCACAAATCAAAGCGGAAATCGAGCGTTTGCTCAATCTTTGGGTTCATCGTAACGACCAGTGCGTAGAGTGGTTAGCCAACATAGTACCTGTCAAGAAGAAGAATGGCAAGATTCGAGTTTGCATTGATTATAGAGACTTGAATTTAGCCACTCCAAAGGACGAATATGTGATGCCTGTGGTAGACATGTTAGTTGATGCAGCTGCCACACATGGTATTTTAACCTTCATGGACGGGTACTCGGGTTATAATCAAATACTTGTAGCTGAGGAGGATACTCACAAGATCGCATTCAGTGCCCAGGGGCACTGGGAATTTATGAATGGTTGGTGATGCCATTCGGCTTGAAGAATGCTGGGGCCACCTACCAGAGAGCAATGAATGCTATCTTCCATGATCTAATTGGCAAGACTATGGAAGTATACATAGACGATGTGGTGGTAAAATCCAAAGACTTCAAAGCCCACTTGGCCGATTTGGAACAGGCTTTGCAGAGGATGAGGGTCCATAACTTGAAGATGAATCCTGCAAAGTGCATGTTTGGTGTATCGGCTGGCAACTTCCTCGGTTTCTTGGTGCATCAAAAGGGTATTGAAATAGACCAAAACAAGGCCAAGGCAGTGATGGAAGCTAGACCACCCAGGAACAAAAAGGAGTTACAGAGCTTGCTGGGCAAAACCAACTTCTTGAGAAGGTTCATAGCTAATTCGGCTGGTAAGATGAAGGCTTTTTCCCCTTTGCTAAAGCTCAAGAACGCTGAGGAGATGGTGTGGGGTCCTGAACAGCAAGAGGCCTTTGGACAAATAAAGAAGGCTTTAGCTAGTCCACCAGTTTTGGTGCCCCCCATGCCAGGGAAGCCTTTGAAACTTTACATTGCACCTGCTGAAGAGTCTATCGGTTTTTGTTAGCACAGGATCTTTGAAGATGGAACTGAAAGAGCGGTGTACTACCTTAGCCGAAGTCTCAATGATGCTGAGACCAGATATACTCCCTTGGAGAAGTTGTGCCTGTCTTTGTTCTACGCTTGTACAAAACTTGAGTATTATTTAATGCCACATGAAATATTAGTTTTATGCAAAATTGACATTGTTAGGTACTTGCTTAATAGGACTGTCTTACAAGGTCGCTGATGAAGTGGGCCATTAAGCTCATCGCCTTCGCATTGAAATACGTCCCATTAAGAATTTGTCGAGGTCGTGCCCTAGTCGATTTCTTGGCAGAACATCCCTGCGTGGAAGTGGATGACCCTTGGGTATCTCCAATTACTTGCATAAACCTATTGCCTTGGGTCCTAACTTTTGATGGGTCCAAAACCCAGAAAGGAGTCGGGGCCAGAGTGACAATTACCAACCCAGATGGGAAAATGTGGAGGTTTACGTATCGGCTAAACCCAGATTTAACTAATAACCAAGCCGAGTATGATGCCATGATCATAGGGTTAAAGCTGTTAGCCATGATGGGCGCTGAGTACATTCATGTAAAGGCGACTCGGTTGGTGGTCGACAAATTAACCAAAGAATATGGGAGCAACAACCCAAATCTGTTGGCGCGTTATGCAACGGCTAACAGATTGATTCACCAATTTATTGATGCAAAGGTGTCATACATCCCCAGAGGAGCTAATATGGAGGCTAACGATCTGGCCCAAGAGGCCTCCGGATATAGGAACTCTTTGCTGACTTTGGAGTACGACGAATTACCAGCCGAGGTAATGGTCGCAGACCAAATCGATTCATGGAGGAACGAGTTGATCGAGTACTTACAAGATCCTTCTAAGTGCACTGACCCCAAAGTTAGGAGACGAGCTCTAAGAGACTCGAATCTTATCCGATACATCAATCCAGCATTTACAGCTGAAATGATGTAGGGGGCAATTGTTATCACCAGAAAATATCAGCCATAGCCGATGAAGGGACTAGCCGATGCGTGAGATAAGCCGATCAGATTTGTAGCCGAAAACTGGTCCCATTGAACCGAGGTTAGAAAGGAAAATGTTAGAAGTTCAGGGAGCATCGTGAGGTCAGCCGATTATTAAAGAGTTTAGCCGATGTGGATAAAGGAAATATCCGATTATTATGGCCTCATCGGCTGAGCTATTGTTGATTAATATGGAGTTTTGAAGCTCGACCAAGGGTTAAGTATGTGAAAGTCATGGACTTTGGCGCCAAAATGACTAAAGCTAGCTCTTGAAAGCCTTCAACGCATTTAACACGTGATAAATCGTTTGCCCAGCCGATGGGAGAGCGGTTAACCCACGATACGCATGAGGAAGCAGTTGAGGGACACCCATGACCGCTCGTTGTCAGCCATGAACATGCGGAACGCATAATGGCCAATAGAGGGTGGTTACATTTTTGTTTTTCTTTTGTATATATATATCTTCGCTGAGAAATGTAAAGGAGACATCCAATCAATCAAACAACTATTTCTTTTGCAATTTATCAGCTTTTTACAGCATTTATCTTAGCCGATTCCATGTATCTTAGCCTTAGCCTTAGCATAGCGTAGATTCACCACACTCAACGCTTTCTGGAGCAGTTGGGGAACCCATAATCGAGAATCAGAGTTCCGTTCTCGGTGTAATCGCTTAAACAGGAATCAATTTGTCGGCTGGACGTTAGCCGAATCCCTCGGCTGATTTTTCCACGCAAACAAGCGCAAATCTTAAAGAATTTAAATGAGTAAAATTTTACCCAAAATTCAGATATCACAACGATTAAAAATATCATATCTGCAACCTTAGATTTCTTAAATTTAAATTCACTTGGTACGAACAATCTTCATTTCATAAACCATAAACGACAAGCGCACCAGTTGCATTTGCAACGTGAAATTCCAGCCATACACGTGAATTACACGTGCATTGGTAGCAAATTTGTGATCAGACAATCACATTTGTAACATTGCTCTTTAAAATATTTTTCCTCTTCTTCTAGTATGGATCCATTGACCTCCTAAAGCTAAAGGTCCTAGTTCGAAACCAACTTGGGACCAGTCCCCATAACGTGTCTCCTCTTGCCGTTCTTGTAGTTATGTACGCGCAGTTGCAACACAGATAATCAGGCTTAAACATGCTAGTAGGTCCTCAGCCACAAAGACAAAATGTTCCTGTTATATACGATTAAAATATTCCACCACGACAAACAAAAGGTGTCAAAGAATGTTCTGGATTATAAGGTATTGTCCTAGATTTTTCAGAACAATTTTTATCTACATAAATATTCGATAATCTTGCCGGCTCTATTATTTCCCTTTTGGTCATGTTTTTATGCTTCTTTTCATCTTTGTTTTGTCTATTTCTTCTTTTCTTTATGAGACATTCTTTTATCTCCTTTTTTGTTATATAAAAAGCTTATTGATAATTAAAAAAAAAGGTAGCCAAATATATACTACTAGAAAAATAAAAATAGCAATAAAAATTAGAAACAGAAAAAATAAAATTGGTCTCTAAATTTGGCGTCACTAACACTTATAGCGACGGAATTTGAGGCTGATTTTATTTTTTTTCCGTCTCTAAATTTCCGTTTCTATTTCAACTTTTTCTAGTAGTATATTGATATTAAAACTGATTGATTACTATTATTATAGTAGGCCAGAAAAAGTCCTGGTAGCTCTTTCATGTCAATATTGAGAAGAGGTTTCGATCGCTAAGTAGGCCGAAAAAATAAAAGTAGTGATATATTAAATAGCAGTAATTAAGAATTGATAACGAAACTCAAATTGATTATCAATTCTGTTCTGGAATTGTTGTTGGTGAGGCATACGTATAGTAGCGATTTGCTATTGGAACCTCTATTCTAAATGATGTTGGGTATAATACTTTTGCGGTTTCAAATAGGGAATTGTTATATAAAGTGTTTCTTTTAAACAAATTTTTTTAATTTACTCATTTAAGTTGTATGCTATGTGCTTATACAAATAATCTTTTTCAAAAATATTTATTTGTACAAGTACATGGGGTAGACTATATATTAACATACCATATTCCTTTAAGATTTTTAAGACATGTATGCCAAGTTAAATTTTATTAAACTTCATATTTTAAAATTAGGAGATTCTTTGAGTAAGAAATTAAAAAGCTTAAATCATCTAGATAGTCTTGTCCAACAATACATGTTCCAAGAACAACCATTTTTAGAAAAAATAAAGATCACATTGGAAGACATCAAGGTGAACCGAACACCCTTCTTTGATTGACATTCATGTCTTTTAATGAGATTCTTTCTTCTTCCAAAATTAAGTGATTGGTCTTTGAACATGCCATGTGAGTAATGTTATCACTGGATGATTAAGTCATTTACCAACCTTAGGAGAAATTATTGGTTTCAGGTGAAGATCTACTAAAAAATATTTCAGCATGTCTTACAATGCTTGGAGTAACATGTTATGCCAATAGTATACGTCATGCACATGTACACATATATTTTCTAGAAAGAATTATTCATACAAAAACAGGGCATAAAGCTTAATTGGATAAATTGTAATAAGTTATTTAAATATAAATTATACATTCACATGGCCTAAAGCTAGATTACATTAATTGTAATAAGTTGTTAAAACTTAAATTATATGGTGAGACAACCTCGTCTCAGTACAATATCTATTATCCTCAATCGTTTAATTACTCGAACGTATTAAAAGCAACAAGCAAGTAAAATAAATCACGTATAATATAAGTGCGGAAGCAAACGGAAAGTACATACCAAGTAGTGTTTATATACATCACATGGTCCTCTCCTAAGGACCTCCAAAAGAATGATTACAAATATACATATGTACAACAAAAATCAAAAGTGCGGGAACAGAAAATAGCAACCCACGTGATCTAAAAACCTATAGAGTCCTTCTTCATCTAGACACATACCAATCGGCCATCAAGACTGGATGCTCCTGCCGCTTGTGGTGAAAATCGTGTGTCACCTGCAGCGGGATGCTCCTGCCGCTTGGGGTCGTACACCCGTATGGGTCGGGCCACCGGTATCACGAGAAGAGATGGTCTGGATGTCTCCTCTGTCCTATGTCTAATCTCCCAACTACCCCTACCCTACTGTCTCTATCCACTGAGTATGACAATGCTGATGAGGGGGTATCACCATATTACGTAGGGTAGTGGTCGTGATACTGATGCCTGGACTCTCACCACATGCGTTCAGAAGGGTAATCTCCGGGCAATACAAAAATCACCTATATGAAGGAGGCTTTAGGTAAACCTAACTCACAAAAATAGACACTACCTAGGCCAATATAGATCATGACATGGCGACCATGATCAAGCTCCCGGGAATCTCCGTCCATGTCATGGTAGTAGACCTCAAAGTCACCCAAACTAGGATGCTCAGGTTCATCTGCATTGATGAGTGAAAATAATGAGTCATGGTCCCCTTAGTCGGTACATGTACCATCTGCAGCTGTATCCTCTGTGTCTACAACACAATATAGAAAACAGTTAAGAAAAATAACATCGAGATAAGAAAACACTATTCACCATATAATATGGGAAAACAGATAGTCAAAGCTCATGCATAAATAAGTTACAGACAAATTATCAACAAAAAAAAGGTTACAACCAAATCAATCGCATTCATCCTCGAGCATAATGATCATTACCTGACTACCCAATGCTCACTCTCATGCACCTAATACACTACATGCCTAGTGGCCACATAATCTAGTTTGTCCCACTTTAGCCTTTATCAGCGATACCGTGAAACAACAAACTAGCGACCTGGCATCAGCCTGTGAAGGGCAGGTGAGTGAGTTTTCCATCCACATATCCAGCTCATCGTACCCCTAAGAGGAGGGTTTTAGAAAATCGGCTCGGACCAACTAGTCGAACCGGTCTGACCGTGAACCGGTGGTGTGACTAGGTCGATCCACTTATTTGATCGACTATGCTACGGAACCGGTGAGAACCGGTACGACTCGGGCAGTTTTCCGGATCAATTGCTGAATCCGCAGTTTACAACGAATCAAACCGGCTCTGCACAGTGCGCACCATCTAAAGGGAAATGTAGAAACTCAACGTTTGGGATCAAACCCGGTACCTTAGGCTTTTTCTAACATGGCTTTTCCATTAGACTGGCCTTCAGCTTATGTTATTCATGCATGCTATATCTATATAATATATATGTGCGCAGGTAAAATGCAAAAAATAAAATGTTCGATTGAACCCGATTCTGAGTCCTTTTTAAGATAGCTTTCCATTAGACTATGAATCATTTTATGTTATCTGTGTTATATTTTACATATATATGTAATATAAATTTTAAAAATTCATATATACTAAATCATGCGGTTCAACTAGTGACCCACCGATCCAACCAGTGACCCACTGACACAGTAGCATGACCAAGTCGACGACCGATCCGAATTTTAAAACACTGGCTTAGAGTACATCTCTGTTCCCCAATTTTAGCGATAGAAACAGGTGTCAGGACAGCACTTGGGATCGTCACTGTGGCTAGTGAACCACAATACCCTGTCAGGATGACCAGGCACTCCGACGCCACGACATGATAGCAACCACACTACCGGTCACTTATGGAACTTGTGAAAACCAGACTATTCTTAAGGACCAGCGTGTCCTGTACTGACAATACTCGTACCGACACTCAGGTACCTGACCACGTATTCTAACCTATGTGCATGGCAGTGGTATAATGTCTCTATGATCCTTCCCATGGAACCCCACATCAAATCCTAGTAACGCATCTAGTCATCCTACAACATATCCTACTCAGCCTTAACCATCACAACATATCATTCTCTACCCAGGCCACAACTTTGACTAAACCATCAATGCCAGCCAATCATCAATAAAAAAAAATCCTCAATCGTAACATACCGGTAATACCATTACAACATAAACACAAACATCATCAATCACAATCATCCTCAATCGCATCTAAATCATTCTTAACGTCACTAAGGGCGACCGTCTTCTAACATATTATCATTCACAATCAAATGATAACTCGTCTACCCTAGGGTTCAAGTTACCAAAGTCATCTATCCTTGGTTGTCATACATTAGAGGCATCCATCTCATATCCTTAAGCTCAATCAGATCATTTCCTATGGTTGGTATACTTACGACAACTGTCCTCAGCAATCGTAGGTCACAACCCCTATCCTAAGGTGTCTTTGTTTACCAACCCCTAGTAGGGCTTAGGTCACCTTACACCTATCTATACATTAGTTATACTCCTACAATCCCTAGTGGATAGGGTTCAAATCTCCCTACCTAAATCAAGTTACCCAAGCCTTGTGGGCCAAGCTTATCTATCTCACTGCTTTCCCCGCTTGCTACTAGCACCCCCTTGCCTTACTCCAGCTTATAGGACCATTCCTTGAGACCTTTCTCTCACCCGCACCTGCAACCCTCAACATTGGAATCCCCGAGGTGGAGATCCTCAACTTCTAGAGAGAGAAAATGTTAGAGAGAAGGGGAGAAGAATGGAGGAAAATGTGAGATATGGTGGTGGGGTCGCCTATTTATAGGCTGGCTCGACCCCATCATGATGCGACAGTCCCTAGTACAATATTTGTCACGTCGCGATGTTCCTAACATGTTACACGTGTCATGCTCCTTTGGTCGTATCGCGCCAGCTTCTAGGGTCATCTCATTCGCGTCGCGCTCTTCCCAACTTTTTACTTTAGACGCGTCAGATTCTTGTGGTGATGTGTCAGGTCCCATCATATCGTGATGGTCTCTGTGTATTTCTTCATCGCATTGCGACCTAACTAATATAGGGAACCCAAGTTTTTGTGTTTCAGCTTATTTTGTCATCTTTTCATCCCTAATTCAAGTCCCTTAACATACTTAACTAATCAGAATTCTCAAAATGTTACATATGGCATATATACAAGTGAAGGAAACATTTATATAGTTTATATGGCATATGTAAAAGTGGAGGAAACAATTATATAGTTTAAGAAGAATTTGGAAACCATAGATGAGTTGAGGAATGCAAACTACAAATATGCAAAGATACTACTAAATAAAACCTAGTATGTAACTAGTCTCTAGGCCTTTTTACAGTATGTCGCGATTTATTATCCATAAACTCCTACTAAGCACTTTTGTAGAAGCGCATGTTTGAGAGACATTGGTTGGGTCTTTGGAATGGAAGTTTAAGGAAATGCATGGATGGATAATGAGGTTGGATCACATTTTGCTGGAATCATGTTTTGGAAACCGTGGAAATATCATCATTCATTTTTCATTGTCATGAAGATCTCCCAGTACAACGTGAATCACAAGACATGCCATCCTACTTTCCTTAGCGGAATGAAAACACATTCCAGCTCAAAAGGCGGTCGTGTACGCATCCTGAGGAAAGGGAGAAAGGCGCCCTAATCATTGCCATCCAAGGGATCTCGCCCCCAAAGAAGATACTACACGGATCAAAGCTAGGAAGTAAGAGCTCGCACCCCTCTATATAAAGAGGGAGAATCCACCACAAAAGGTATGCACATTGTTCCATTCTCTTAGCCTTAGCTAAAACACTATACTTACTTAAGTGTTGTAATAAATACCTTTGTAGGTACCCACCCCCGCCGCATTCAACTACATCATATCAATGGAAGTCATATCCTGGGTTGTTGGAGGAAGGCCCGACACATTTTCTAGCCTAGCAGAGAATTGGAATAGAGCATTGGGTCATCTCTGGGAAAATGATAAGTTTATTTCCATCAAGCTCTCTGGGAGGACGTTGAGATCATCGTAGTGATCCATTAGAAATCAAAAGGAGAAAAATGAGTAGAGTCTTGAACGAAGGAGTCCACTCTTTGATGTGAGGAAGGCTTTGTAACACACTGAGTTTCATAAGCTTGAGCTTCAGAGATTATAGGACCATTGTATGTTAATTGTGTGTTTGAACAGGTGTTTTAGGGCTTAGTTAGGAAGGGAGACCCTTAGAAGGGACTATACGGCCTTAGTATGGAGGAAAAACCCATTTTTAGGCAATTTTGAGTCTGTGAATCGATTCACCCCATGCATGAATCGATTCACAGTAGCTGGCAATGTTTTTTTTAATTAGTAAGTCGCTCCGTTTTGGCCCGTTTCGCTTCCAGCCTTGATAAGACATCTACACCACGATTTAAACCTAATCCTAGACCTATTAGGACTCTAAAACCTAATTTTAAACGTTGGTTAAGAGCTCTCAAGAACCCTAGAATCCTAAAGGCTCTCACATCACTATTTTCGCTATTTTTATCGTTTCTCTCTCGTTTCTCAACTAAATTGAGTCTCGTCTTCAAGGTTGTGATCACAAGACTCTTCTCCTCCTTTCTCTCTAATCCTTTTCTGTTTCTAAAGGAGGAATCCTATTGGTAAGTCACGAAATTGTTTTTGTTTCAATTCTAATTCCTTAAAACTTAATTCTAATCATGGTTTTGGTTTCATGGGTTATCGTTGTGCTAGGAATTGGAGAAAGATTCAGTTTTAAGGCCTTCTAGGAGCTTTCATTTGCTGCAAATTTGAATTAAGGTATGGGGTGGGTGATCTCTTGAAAAGAGGCCTATGGCTTCAAATAGCAAGTTAGGGATGTCCCATGATCCCTATGCCTTGTGGGGCAAGTTATTGTTGTGTAATCCTTACAAAAGCATGGATTTGAATGTCTTCAGTTTCTGTTTTGGTTTAATTTGAGGCCCTTGTATGAGCAATGAGGCATAGGAATTGTTAATTAACATGTTTATGAGGATTGGAGTATATTTGGTGTGGATCTGCTTAGGTATTTTTATGTTTATGATCAACTTAGAAATTGTTAAATAGCATGTTTTAGTAGATGGATGCATGATTAGTATGACATTCTTAGTGTTGATGAGTATGTATTAATATGAGCATGTTCTAGGACAAATTGGTGTGATTTTAATGGTGTAATGGTATGCTTCATATGATGAGATTGTTGTTTTAAATGAATGAATAAGTGTTGTTATGATTAGAATTAGTTTGGGGTTAGTAATATTCAAGTAGAAAGAGTTTGAATATGTTGTTGATCTAGAGACAATTTAAGAGGTGAATTATGTAGCGACTTGATGAACTAGATGATTCAAATTGAATAAAGAACCATAATGGACTAGAGAATTGATATAGGTACTAAGATCGTAAGTTATGAGTAAATTAGAATGGATTTAAAAGAGTAATCATGGATTAAAGTAATAAAAATGGAGAAGGGATAAATCTTGGTTGTTTTGGATAAGAATTGAATAAAAAGGTTTTAAATCTAAAATTAAATCTAAAATCTATAATTAGAGACCCTAGGGATAATTTAGTAATTGTCCCGAACCTTGGATTGGACTTGGGACCAATTAGGAGGAGTCCCCAGTGCGCGAAGTGTAGAAAACCAGCATTACTGCACTTCTGCAGGTCCTGTGAATCGATTCACACCTTCAGTGTTTCAGATTCTATGAATTCAAGCTGTGAATCGATTCACAGTTGTGTAATTTGATTCATAGAATGTTGTTTTTACCCTGGATCTATTCATTGGGCTCATGAATCGATTCATACCCTTGTTTAATGATAAAACACTATCTTAAATGACTTGTAAAGGTTGGTTATGGGTAGTAACCACCTAGGCTTATTGAATGTTGAATGTTTAACTTGTTTGAAGGGGTTACCAGTTAGTAACCCCATGATTGATGTTGGTCGCGGGTTGCAACCAATGTTTGTGTATGATTGAGTTGCTTGGTTGATTTTTGTTTATTGGTCACGAGTTTGTAACCGATTGGTGGATTAGTATCCAACGGGTATGTTAGATATCGTGAGTTTGCAAGACCCGTCGCTGGTTTAAGACGTAGTAGTTTTCGTTGTTTGCCAGTCATTCGGGTGTAGACTTCGGGTTTCTATATTGACACTCGTCGCCGTTGCACTGACGAGGGACCCCATGGCTCGTTGGTATGGATTCGAAGGATGATGAGTTACTGTGACGACACTCAGTGACGTTGCACTTCTTGGGGGACCGCATGGCTCGTTAGAACGCCGTTTGTAAAAGAGTTACTATGGTGGCACTCGTCGACGTTGCGATGAAGTACTTGTAGATTCATGTTAGCTAGTTGCTGATGTAGAATTGTCAACTGATTGATGACTACACGATGATTTATCGTCGAGAATTGTTTGACAGTATCGGAACGTTGATTGGTTGTTGAAGCAGCACGTTATTTTGCCTATGTCGTTGGCTATTCATTTGAGTATGATTCCTCATCCCTATGTGTTTTGTGGCTACTTATATAGCCATGTACGAGTAGATGATGAGGCTGTGGGTGATGACGTGGACGTGGATGTTGAGGAGTAGACTTTCTGTTGCTGCTTAGTTTAGGAGTATTTACGTTTTAGCTGCTACTTATTTCCAATGTAAAACTAAGGGTTAAGCTCTGAGACATGTGACATCGGGGTTATGGTTTTATTTCCGCAATGCGTTTTATGATTTATTTCGCAGATGAATTTTATGATGTGAACTACTACTTCGTTGAAGTTTTTATAAACTACTATTTTTATTAGTATTTGTATGCGTTACTTATGCATTTTTTCGTACGACTGGGTAGTGGGTGTAACCAGACTCGATGGGAAGGAGCTACTGGCTATCAGGGTCTCATTGACTTCCAAAAGAATCATCCCCCATCATTCAAGGGATCGTATGACTCTGACAGAGCACAATAATGGAACAAGGAGCTCGAGATGATCATTTGGGCAATGGCATGCAGTGAAGCACTGAAAGTCAACTTCGCTACCTTTATGTTGACTGATGAAGCTGAGCATTGGTGGGAGAACATGCGCCACTATCTGGAGTTTAGCGGAGCTGCTATCACCTGGGCTTTTCCCTGCTAACCTGCGTGACAATAAGGAGATGGAGTTTTTGGCCATGACTTAAGGGAATATGTCTGTGGGGGAGTATGCTGCTAAGTTTGAGAAGCCGTCTCATTACTATTCACCGTATCAGACTGCAGTTGATGACTGCTCTAAGTGTGTCAAATTTTGAAGTGGTCTGCGCCTTAAGATCAAGCAAGGAGTCACTACGATGGAGCCCCATGACTTTGGAACTCTAGTTCACAAGTGCAGGAGCTACGAAGACACCTATAATGAGAGGGTTGCTTCGTTCAAGAGTAAGAAGCTTGCGCCACAGGGAAAAAGGAAGCATCACTTAGCACCAAACCAAACGGAGTTCAAGAATACTGGTGGCAGTTACCCTGTCGTGGCATTGGAAGTGCTTGGTCATCTTGACGATGTAATGTCATTTCGTAGTCCATAGCTTGTACGATGCAGGGTGCAAACCCAATAACTATTCTCCTTTCTTCGCCTGGTAGGTAATAGGGATACACTCTTAGGGGGTACGATGAGCTAGATATGTCAGATGGAAGACTGACTTGTTCTCCCTTCAGTGCTTGTTGAGAAACAAATTTGATTTGATATGACTTAGCTTGGTGGGCCCTAGATTGATGATTGGTTATATGATTGGTATTGGATTGGTGTGGCCACTTTAGGCATATAGAATCGTACATGCGTGAAAGTGGGGGATCTAATAGAACCCGATCTTTGTAGAATAACTGTAAACCTAGTATTAACTATTGTGGAGATAGATGATTTGTCTGCTTGAGCGTATGCTATTTACACTGATATTCTATACCTACATTCCCACCCTTATGGTGAATAATGTGTTTCTTGTTTCTTATCTCCCTTTCTTTTCTCTTTCTTTGTGCTGTATATACTTGTTCCTGATATAGCAGTTGAGGGTAGATTTTATAGTAGATGATACTTTAGATTACAAGATGATCTAGTAAAGGGACCTGCATTTCTATTGGTTAGTATCATCTGTATATTTTATAGCCAGTGAGTCAGAGTTATGATTAGATGAGTATTACTTGTTTGTTTGTCACCACACACACACTTGTATACATAGTGGGCATTATGGATGGACCTTTTGTACGTACTGGAATCACTTGTTGCATGCGACCTTATTTTCGAACTTTAATTTATTCATATTTTCACATAACTGTTAACGTTAAAGTATACGTTAAGTACTTAGTTTATTGGGTAAATGGGATGGGGTTATCTCAGTTGTCAAATGTTATCCTAGTCAAGAAAACTAATATGAAGTGGAGAATGTGCACAAATTGTATTCAGCTAAATAAGTCGTGCCCCAAGGATCACTTCCCCTCCCCACCATCGATAAGTTGGTCAATGCATCTTCAGGATTTCGACTATTGTCATTCCTAGACGAGTACTCCCGATATAATCAAATCCCAGTGCACCTGGATGATGAGGAGAAAATCTAACACCTTGTCGTGGTATAACATCACATAGTATCAGAAGGCAATACATATATATGTATGTATGTATGTATGTATGTATGTATGTATGTATGTATGATGTGTATATCATAGTTATTAGAGTGCACTGGTACATATTGTTTACAATACAAAAGATATAGTTTTTACAACACATAATAATATGACTCCACAACACATAACTAAACTACTCAAGGAGATACACAAGGTATCCTTAATTACCACAATATACGTCATCAGAACCATTTCTCCATGAGTAAGCTCCAAGAACGGGCCGATCCTCCTCCTTTAATAGATCTATTTTAGTAGAAAATTGAGAGACGCGAGAAATAAGGAGGTGAGAAACACATCAGTTATCTATAGAATGGTAAAACATAGTAGAACAAAACATTCTAACATGTCAACAGTTAGTATAATTGGGATCACTACTGAGGATTTTCGCCTATAATTATCTCCAAAGATATCACTACTAAGGATCTTAGCCTATATTATTGGGATCATAACCTATTCTTATCTATACGACTTGAATTTACATGAGCGTTAGTTAACTTACGACTTGAATATTCATCCCCCAACAACGATAGGGATCCAAGTTCATCCCCCAACAATGATAGTGATCAGAGTTAGTTGTTCACAGTAACCTTTTACACTTACAGTGTATCACCATCATCCAACAACAATAGGGATGGCTATACCAAAATCTTCCACCGAGAACTTGGAGTACTGCGCCTCGTTGGGATGATCAAGCTTCTCCAAATCCCAAGATGCAATAGGAGTTTCCCATCGGCCTGTGTCGGACCCAATCAAATCCCCGAGGTCACAAGGTTAGAGGATTGCCACTATACTTCTTACATGGTACTCAGGAAATCTAACCTCGTGTACATCGACACGGCTATCCACCACAATGACAGTGACAACAACAACATCAACTACAAAAATAACGATGATTATCGTCTCATGGATCCGAATTCCTCAAATACGAAGGCTTCACCTTCAACATATAGGGTTATTAGACATGCAAGTCTATCCCTGACTGAACCTACTTGTCCAATACTACAAAGCTATCTATCAATACACAACAACAAGCATGTTATCATAACACCAATCATGTGAGCTTAGTATCTAAAAGGCACATAGGTAGTCAAACGTTCATATACACGAGTAAGTCATCTATCCTAGATTTATCAACCATCCTCAAAGTCAATAGATCAGACCTATGATTGACGAACCAATAAAGCTTATCCTTAAACAACATTGGTTGATCAACCCCTAGTAGGGTTTAAGGTCTCCCATATATGTTAAAAGTTCTATCATACCCATGCCTTCTTGATAATTGAGTTTTCACCCTCCAACCTGCAAACTGTGTTCTCCTTACACGTGCCCACAGGCAACCTTGATCCTTGAACCTCGAGCACAACAAACCAGATCACTATGGTAGGATTGAAACTAGGATATTTGGGTGTAGTGTAGCTCAAGATGAGAGCATTAGCTTCTCAGGCGAAAGGGACAGATTTTAGGGAGCAGATTGTAACACCCCGTTTTTTAGCAACTAGAGCATTTGATTGTGTTAATTACGTGTTTAGGATCATCTTAGATGATTAGGAATATGTGACGCCTGAGGCTGATGAGAGCGGGAAGTAATCATCGGTGCATTGGGCATGGACAAAGAGCGGCTCTTGGCAGCTTCTAGGCTAGGGGACACGTGAATGAACCGAATTCACATCGGAATTAGGGGGATCCTGAGACTGTACAGGCGTGGGACTACATACCTGAAGGAATGCTTAAAAGAATTGATTGGTACTACCTATACCAACATGATGCGTCTTTTTTTTGGGAGCCTAGAATATAAAAACTACACAGTTAAGCATGCTTGACTCTGAGCACTTGTGAAATGGGTGACCTTCTGGGAAGTTTCCCAGAAAGTGTGTGTGTGAGGACAAAACACACTGAAAAGACCCGTGTTGGTTTGTGGGGATCGTGGCAATCCTGAAAGTAGTCTGGGCCATTACAAATGGTTTCAGAGCAGACTTCTCCTAGTACGATGTGGTTCGCTAACGAACCAATCGAAAGCTGGGGGCATGTAACGCTTGAGTCTGACGAGGGCAGGGAGTGATCGTCGATGTATTGAGCATGGATAAAGAGTAGCTCCTGGGAACTTCTAAGCTTAGGGACAAGTGAATGAACCGAATTCACACCAAAATGCGAGGGATTCTGAGGTTGTGCAGGTATAAGACTGCATACCTGAAGGAAGGCTTAAAAGAATTGATTGGTATTACCTATACCAACAAGATACATCTTCTTTTTGGGAGTCAAAAATATAAGAACTCCATAGTTAAGCAGGCTTGACTTTGAGCATTCATGGGATGAGTGACCTTCTAGGAAGTTTCTCAAAAAGCATGTGAGTGAGGACAAAGCAGACTGAAAAGACTCGTGTTGGTTTATGGGGATAGTCGGCAATCCTGAAAGCAATCTGGGCCATTACAAAATGCTTTTGGGTAGTTGGATTCGTATAAAATCTAATTTTGTGAAAACTATAGTGGCTAACCAGTTAGAACCTTCAAGATAGCCGATTAGAATACAGCTAACCGGTTAGCGGCATCATGCTAATTAGTTAGACTCTGGAATATCTACAGAATCACAGATTTGATCTGTTTTGAAAATAAATTGATCCTTATTTGTTTTAAACGATAAGAGACCATGTTTGATTCGAATTACTCGACCTAAACCTACCTGAGAGCCTATTTAAACGAATCTTAGGGTTTTCATTCATTCACCTTAGATAATCACTCTAAATAAATCAATCCTTTTATCAACCTTTCAAGGGAGCATTCTTTGAACCAGTAACCCACTACTCCCAATTGTAACAGCCGAGGTTCTATCTGTAACACCCGTGTTTTCACGGTAGTCCGTTTTGTGCTACTGTGATTATTTGAGATAATGGTGATAATTTAATTTACGCGATTTATTGCCGATCGAGCAATCGTTAACGCGGTTACCCAATGCCGCGATATTGCAACGTCGAGACCCGTTTGACTAAGTCAAGAGAATATCTTAGGTTAGTAAGAGTGGTTGGTGGAGGTATGGTGTGTGATGAGGGGTCATTACCTTATTTGTATTTTCTAAAAATCCTACCTAATGTATGACTAAAGCATGGTTGTTTCCTTGTTTTAAGGATGGCCAAGTATTTGATCAAGGGAATTTTTCTCTCCCTTTTCTTGCCTTAAAGCCGTGGCATCCCTTCTTAAAATGCACCATCTTCACTTGTTTCTTTATTTCTGAAACCTTGTGTTGGTGAGTGTTTAGCAAAGACACAAAACTTCTCCTTTCTTTTTCTTCTTGTTGCCGCGGCCAACCTTCTCTTTTGAGCCTTCAATCATTTGATTCTTTGTGCTTGAATCTTGTGGTGAGATGTGTGTTTGTTTAGGTGAGAGATCTACATCATTTTGTGCTCAAATCTTTGCTTGATTTTGAGCCAAAAACCTTGTGTTTGAGAGGGTGTGAGGGTTTGAGTGATTGATCAAGAGTTTGAGAGGTTTTTCACCTCCATAAATTTGGTGTAAGCTGTGAGCATTTTGTTGATTTTGGGGGAGTATTTTAGTTTCTTCTGCTTTTGATTTCTTAGCTATTTATTGTTGATGATTGTTGTTGTTGTTCTTGAGGATTTTGAATGTTTTCCCTTTCTTTTGTTTGCCTTAAAACTGTGAGCCTTTTTGGGAAAAGGAAAGATGATTTTTGTTCTTGTTGTTTTGAAAAGGAGTGGAATATTTTGGATCTATGAAGTTTTGTTGATAATAATAATTTTGATCTTGTTTTTGGTTTTAAAACCAAGTTATGTGTGTGCATTTGAGATAGAAATAATTCTGGAAGGTTGGATCTTGGTGGGTGTGTGTAAGCCGTGAGGTTTAAATAAAGAAAAGAAGATGATTTCAAGTTTTTAAACTTGGTTCTTTGTGATTTTGGTTGTTATTGTTGTACAAGAGTTTTTAGGGGAAGTTTTGATTTAAAAGAATTTCAAAGAGAAGTGATTTTGATGATTTAGTGTTAAATCTAGTTTTAATCTTTGATTAAAATATGTTTTGATTTTTTTTTAAGACAATGAGAACCTAATCTCAAAGAAACCATAGTGTTCTTCAGAAGGGTGAGTCTTGAGAATAAAAGTTAGATTTTAGTGTTTGAATGAAAGAAAAGAGATTTGGTGTTGTTTTTAGGAAAACCGTTGTTGTGTGGGTGTATTTGTGTTGGTGATGTTTTTTGGTGTTAGCGTGTAACCATGGCTTAGTGGTTGTCGTGACCGTGTTCGTGATTGTGGTTGAGCAGAGATCGGAGCTTTGGATTAAAGTGTCAATTGTAAGGGCTCTTCAAATTATATGTGTTTATGTTGTGTGGTTGATTTGTTTGGTGTTTGTTGTTTTGAGTAGTTGATTGTGATATTGCATGTGTTTTGATGAAGTATTGTATTATTATTTATGTTGATATATTGTGAATGCCTAATGTTTTGGTATGTTGGGTGAATGGTGAATTCTAGGTGGCGAATAGGTGATGAGTTACAAAATATCTTTATGGATTAGAGAGAGCTAGAGTTGTCGAAAATATTTTCAAACAAAACCTACTACGTGAGGATACTTAGAAACATCTGCGTAGTGCCAAGGTAGCTGGAGCTGGGTAGCCGCATGGGTACTAAGGTAACTGCGGGGTGCTATAACTATTCTTCTTGGTAGTGAAGTGTGATATGGGAATCCAATAGATGTGGACCAGTATCTTTGATGTGTGTTCTGGGAATCCAATAGATGTGGACCAGTGTTTATTAAAAGAGTAGTGGTTGAGGTGAACGTAAGAGTTATGGTGTATCCTGAGGGTGTTAAGTGATTAGAGTGATTTTATGTTGGGAAGTCTAGTTGATGAGTAGAAGGCGTATGGGCGAGATGAATAACGGATGTCTGATAATGAGTTAACAGTTGTTTTATTGCAAGTTATGTGTGTGTGTGTGTCTATATATATATATATATATTCTGTTGTTATATGTTTTGTTGAGAAGATGACTTTTGCCCGTGGTTCTCCAATTTCAATGGATGATACCCAGATGATGGTAGCTATAGAGTGATCGAGACTACTGGTGACGAGCGATGTTGAGGAGGTTTTTACCCGATGGTTTTATTGTGTTGCAGTTTTGTTAAACTGATCATAGAGTCCAGTAGTGGAGACCAACTGTAGGAGAGTTTATGTTTCCGTTGTATTTACAATTGAGTTGTATTCGTATTTTCAAAACAGTGTTCGCCTCTAGCGACTTTTATATATATATTTTCAGTTGCGTGGTTATATATGTTGTATTGTGTTGTTAGTCGAGTCCCATGCTTTGAAAACGCTGTCATACTCTGACTTGTTGTTTCGAAAAGAGTTTTTAATAAAAAGAGTTAAAGAAATTTTATCCCTATATTTGTGAAACCATGCAAGAGGAGTAATTTTAATCAAAAGCATTTCCGCATTTAGAGTTGAGATTAGAGAAGTGATGCTTCGGGAGACAGGGTGTAACACTATCCACTCTCGCACTGTACTCACGATCTTCTCCAACTCTATGTGGAGTTTTTGCCTTCGGCAAGGTTCGAACTCGGGACTCTAGGGCTTAAGTTACCCAGAAGCACCTTGCCATTACCAACCGAGCTACAAAAAAATGCACCTTTTTTGTAACAGCAGAGGTTATATCCACCCTCGCATTGTACTCACGATCTTCTCCAGCCCCATGTGGAGTTTTTGCCTTCGGCAAGGTTCGAACCCGGGACTCTGGGGCTTAAGTAACTCGGAAGCACCTTGCCATTACCAACAGCTAAGTTGGTAATGGCAAGGTGCTTCCGGGTTACTTAAGCCCTAGATTCCCGGGTTCGAACCTTGTCGAAGACAAAAACTCCACATCGGGGTGGAGAAGATCGCGAGTACAGTGCGAGGGTGGATAGAACCTCGACTGTTACACCTGTTAACTTTTTTTCATTCCTTGGCTCTGAATCCAGAAGGCTTAAGGTAAGATTTGTGTAATCTCACTCCTGTAGTTTTTCCTCATTCCTTTTATTTTCCAAAATTGATTCGAAAACCCTTCTTTTTTAGTCATATGTGATTTGCACCCACGTAAGGACCTTGGAACAATGGTGAAAACGACTCTTCTTCTTCCTTGCTGATATTTGAGATCGATTCCAGGTGTGGGGGAGATAATGTTTACTCTATATTAGGTTTCGAGAGAGGATTGAGATGGTTGGTGTTTTTGCATAATTCCCTTTTATGCTTTTTATGATTATGATGAACCCTTGTATGAGCAAGGATGTAATTAATTTGCTTGGTTGGTTTTACTTGTTGTTAGCATAGGATCATTGTAGGAGCAATATGTAACACCCCGAAGTCCTATTCATGCTTTATTCTAATAATTAGCCTAACTCGCGTAATCAACGGGTGTAAAAATACGAAGGAATTAAAATCGCAACACGAATAAGACTACGACGCGCTACGGTGAAGTAATACTAAGTATGTCACATGCAGGTATTTAGATAAGTACATACTATCAGAGTGCAAAGTGTATAGTGTAGATAGTAAGGATACAGTCATCCCAAAAGAACTAAACCGGTGAGGCTAACCTGCTGGCTCAATTAAACAAAACAGCAAAACACAAACATAACATAAGCATCAAGACTCTTGGCCAACGTATAACTAAACGCCTCAGTGAGGGGAAACTGAGAGCTCCCACTCTGAGATCCCGAACGCCTCGGAAACAACTGTCTGTAATCGCGAGCTGTCATGTGGTGAGAGGGACCAGATGTTGCTCCTCTCCCACGTCTCTGTCGTCCACGGTGGCTAGACTCGCTATGATGGCTAACAGGTCGCACCGGCATCGGCTAAGGAGGCATCGGTGGATAACCCCCATAACCAAAACCTGGTGGAAACCCTGATGTCTGCCACATCTGCTGAAAAGGTAGTCTCTAACATATCCTAAAGTCTCCAGAAAAGCTAGCTATAGGAAGACCTGGAACCCTGAAATAGACGGAGATGGTACCATATAGATCACTGCCTGACGCACATGGTCAATCTCCCACCCCATGCCATCGAAATCATGGTACTGAATCTCAAAATCACCCCACACGGAGATCCGAGGGGGAAGGAGCATCGACGGGTGCATCAGCATAAACTGCTCCATAGGGTGCTGCTGCGGTTGCATCCTCCTCTTCAACAAAGTCTGGTAATAGAAGTACTCGAAAGCATAATGGACACCGAGATGTAAACATGAACTCACCAACAATCACACCAACACTCCCGCACCAAAAATAACTCCAGACAAGCTTCCACAGTCAACCGGTACCCGCACTATCACCAAAACCCTCGACGAAATGGAGATCGGAGATAAGCCCTAACAAGCTCGAACGATAACAGACGAGTTAACACCGTCGAATTGATGAACGGATGATTAAAGTAGCTTTGGATGAGATCACAAAGCTTGGAAAAGTTCAACAATGGTAGAAACTAATAGAGAGGGTGTCTCTGGTCGTGGAATAAGAAAAAGTGAATGAATCAGATTGAAATGAATTAAGGGCTTAAATAGCAAAAAGCATTACACTGGGCGCGCGGCACATTTTGCCCTTACTGTACCAGGCATGCGCCATGCGCGCCACTCACATTGTTGCGCACTACTTCTGTTTCCATACGCGTCACGCGCGTTTTAATGCACGCCACGCGCACTGTTCTGATGAGATAACTTCGTCTGGAAGTTGTTGCTTGCATGCGCGCCACGTGTTGGGTTCCCATTGGCTCACATGCCACGTGTCAAAGCTGACTCATGCTGCCGGCCCATCCTGCACCAGCGTGCATCACGTGCGTCCATAGGCAAAGCAGGTGCTCGCCACGCGCTCCTGTGTAGACTTGCCCGCTTTCGCGCGATTTCTTCGATTTCGACTTCCGTGCGATCCAGAACTCGATACCCTAACACTTAAACATGATTCCTAACACAAGAGGACATCAAATGGACAGAAGAACAAAGGTTCTAAGTCTCATATACTCGTCCGAAAGCTCTCACTCGCTCAAAGGTACAAACACACAAAACCCTAAACTCAACTCCGATCGTTCTCAAACTTAACCAAGCTTCCAAGACTCATACCAAAACCTCGTCAAACACTATTCCAACCTCAAATAACATACCACACCTCAAAACATGCTTTCACACAAACACCAAAAGCGAGCACACCGCCAAGAGGTCAAACATGCAGTCAAAGCACACAAATCCCTACCTAGGACACACCAATACACTTAGTCACACATAAACACACATTAAGCAAGATTAGAAAAAAAATGAGGATGTTACGTTACCACCCCTTTAAAAGAGGTTTCGTCCCCAAAATCACGCACCTAAAAATAAATGAGGGTACTGCTGACGAATCTCACCCTCACGCTGCCAAGTTATGTCACCTGTCACCTCATCCCATAGAACTTAAACCAAAGGAACAGTTTTACCACGAAGTTCTTTCATCCTTCTATCTAAAATCCGTACAGGCAACGCTTCATACTCTAAGTTCTCTTTCAATTGTATTGACTCGGGTTCAAGTATATGTGATGGATCGGAAAAATATTTGCGAAATTGTGAAACATGAAAAACATCGTGAAGTCTGGAAAGATTATGAGGTAAGGCTATATGGTAAGCTGCTGGGCCAATCTTATGGAGAATTTGAAAAGGTCCAATGAATCTAGGGGTTAGCTTTCTAGATTTGATGGCTCTGCCAATTCCATTTCTAGGTGTCACTCTTAGAAAAAAATGGTCTCCTTCCTGGAATTCTAAAGGTCTCTCCCTTTTGTCGCTATAACTCTTCTACCTATCTTTTGATGCTTTCATCTTCTCTCTAATCTTCGTGACTTGTTCTGTGGTTTGCTGTACCAACTCTGATCCTAATACTTGTGTATCTCCTGTCTCAAACCAACATAAAGGGGTCCTACACTTCCTTCCATACAGTGCCTCAAAAGGTGCCATACCTATACTTGAGTGAAAACTGTTGTTATAGGTAAACTCTACTAAAGGCAAGAATTCATCCTAACTTCCTACGTGCTCCAACACACAAACTCTCAACAAATCTTCTAGGGATTTGATCGTTCATTCTGACTGACCATCCGTTTGAGGATGATAAGCTGAACTTAATCTCAATTTGGTTCCTAAAGCTTGTTGCAATTCATTCCAGAATCTAGAGGTAAATCTAGGATCTCTATCACTAATGATGCTCGAAGAAACACCATGTAACCTAGCAACCTCCTTGATGTATATCTGAGCTAATATCTCCAAAAGATACTTCTCTCCGATCGGAATAAAATGAGCACTCTTGGTCAACCGATCAATAATTACCCAAATTGCATCAAACTTCTTAGGCGTCCTTGGTAAACCCGCTAGGAAATCCATCGCTATCTCGTCCCACTTCCACACGGGAATATCCAATGATTGCAACAATCCTGCCGGCATCCTATGTTCAGTCTTCGCTTTCTGACACACTAGACAAGATATGACGAAGTTTGCTATGTCCTTCTTCATACCAGGCCACCAAAACATCTTCTTCAAATCCTGATACATCTTAGTAGTGCCCGGATGAAAACTAAGCTTGCTCTTATAGGCTTCATCCAGAATCGTTCTCTGTAGTTCCGAGTCATGCAGAACACAAACTCAGTCTCCAAACCTCATCACTTCATCTTTCTTGATACTAAACTCGAAAGTCTCACCGTCCTTCATGGAATCTTTAATCTTGATCAGCTGTTCATTAAGCCCTTGATTCGCCTTCAACTCTTGCAGAAATTCATTGGTCATCACTATCTGTCCTAAGCATAACTTGTCCTTAAACAACTGCACTCCCAAATTCAGATCTCTGAATTGTTCCACCAACTCTAACTCCTTCACCATCAAAGCTAACACATGTAGGGATTTCCTACTTAAAGCATCAGCTACAACATTAGCTTTTCCTGGATGATATCGCCGTTCAAACTCATTATCCTTAATAAACTCCATCCACCGCCGTTGTCTCATATTCAGCTTCTTCTGGTCAAATAGGTATTTCAGGCTCTTATGATCACTGAATACCATGAACTTAGCTCCGTAAAGGTAATGTCTCCAAATCTTCAATGCAAAAACTATAGCTACAAGTTCAAGGTCATGGGTAGGGTTGTTCCTTTCATGAATCCTTAATTGTCTTGATGCATAGGCCACTACACTACCTCCTTGCATAAGAAAACATCCTAACCCTTGATATGATGCATCGCAGTACACTTCGAATTCTCCTAAGGGATCGGGTAAAACTAACACGGGTGATGTGGTCAGCCTCTTCTTCAGCTCTTGGAAACTCTCTTCACACTTATCCAACCATACAAAAGGGTTCTCCTTCCTCGTCAACTGGGTCATAGGTAAGGCTATCTTCGAGAATCCTTCTACAGATCTCCTATAATACCCAGCCAAACCCAAAAAGCTTCTAATCTCACTCACTGACTTAGGCCTTTCCCATTTAGTCACGGCTTCCACTTTCGAGGGATCTACCACAATTCCATCTCTATTAATCACATGTCCAAGAAATTGCACCTCTTCAATCCTGAATTCACACTTTGACAGTTTAGCATAAAGCTGCATGTCCTTTAAAATCCGAAGTACAGTTCTCAAATGCTCCACATGCTCTCCTTCCATATGTGAATAAATCAGTATGTCATCAATGAAGACGACTACAAATTTATCTAAGAAGCCTAAAGATCCGATTCATATAATCCATGAACACTGCAGGAGCATTAGTCACACCAAATGGCATAACTAGATACTCATAATGTCCATATCTAGATCTAAAGGCAGTCTTAAGAATATCTTTTTTTTTACCCTAATCTGACGATAACCAGATCTCAGATCAATTTTTGAAAATATTGCCGCTCCCTTCACTTGATCCATCAAATCATCTATTCTAGGCAAATGATACTTATTCTTAATCGTGACCCGATTAAGTTGCCTATAATCAATACACATCCTTGCAGATCTATCCTTCTTCTTCACAAATAACATCGGTGCTCCCCACGGTGAAACACTGGGTCTAATGAATCCTTTCTTGATTAAATCGTCTAACTGGTATTTCAACTCTGCTAGTTCTGCTGAGGACATTCTGTAGGGTGCTATGGATATAGGTCCAGTTCCAGGGATAAGGTCTATTGCAAATTCTATCTCTCTTTCCGGGGGTAATCCTGGAACATCATCAGGAAACACTTATGGGAATTTTCTCACTACCGGCAAAGAGTCAATGCTAGGAGTATCCTTAGCTTCCGTTGAAAATAACATCATATACTTCGGAGAGTTACCACTAACGGCAAATTGACTATCATTGGCAGATACCATACTGGGTTATTCAGGAAAGGTAAGGGTCTTACAAGAACAGTCTAGTAACACATGGTTGGCTGCAAGCCAGTCCATTCCTAAGATAACATCTAGGTCTTGCATCGGTAGGCAAACAAGGTCTACTAAGAAATTCCTATTCTCTACGATGACTTGACATTTAAGGCAAACTGATGAAGTAGTCAGGGGATCACTAGTAGGAGTAGAAACTACCAGTTTATGAGGTAAAGAAGAAATAGAAAATTTCAAATGATCCACACATGCAAGTGAAATGAAAGAATGTGTAGCCCCAGAGTCAAACAATACAGATAAGAGTTTACCAGAGACCAAGCACACATTCAACTTGTCATCTTGATGCACTTCTTGCATAGTGTCTCTGCTTTCTTCCCAATATCAAGCATTTGCTCCTCTGTTTTCTATGCTTGGCTTATACACAATATCAAATTGATACCCCAACAGTTTGGTTGTCAAGTTTTGTTGGTCTGTAGTAGTCACCCTCTGCTATAATCACTGTCTCAAGCTTTTCTGATCAGTACACACTTTGAACCTCCTACCTAACAAGTATGGCTGCCACTGGTTTATGGCTAAAGCAACAGCCATCAATTCTTTTTCATAGGCTGATTTTGCCAAATTCCTGTCACCTAAAGCCTTGCTATAAAAAGCAATAG
Organism: Calophaca sinica; assembly: GCA_037113605.1. Taxonomy (NCBI): domain Eukaryota; kingdom Viridiplantae; phylum Streptophyta; class Magnoliopsida; order Fabales; family Fabaceae; genus Calophaca; species Calophaca sinica. The sequence goes on from CM073731.1 coordinate 86,371,375, forward strand.
GTTTTCCATTCTGAATTAATAATGCTCCTAGGCCCAAACCCGATGCATCAGTTTCAATAATGAATTCTTGATTGAAATTAGGGAGAGCTAGTACAGGAACCGTAGTCAACTTATCTTTCATAGTGTCAAAAACTTCTTGACCCCTAGCATTCCAAGAGAACCCATCCTTCTTTGTGAGATCAGTCAAAGGCCTTGCCACCTTGCCATAATCCTTAATAAATTTCCTATAATAACCAGTCAAACCAAGGAAACCTCTCACTCCTTTTACATTTTTTGGTATGGGCCAATCTAACACACATTTCACCTTGTTAGGGTCTACTACTACTCCACTTCTTGAAATTATATGTCCCAAATATTCCACTTGGTTTTGAACAAAAGAACACTTCTTTCTATTGGCCACCAATTGATGCTTTAGCAGTACCTTCAAGACCTCTTCCAGATGCCTCATATGTGTTTCCCAATTTGGACTATAAACCAGTATGTCATCAAAGAACACTAACACAAATTTTCTCATCATTGGTTTAAATATCTCATTCATCAAGGATTGAAAAGTAGAGGGAGCGTTCATTAAACCAAATGGCTTTACCAGAAATTCATAGTGTCCCTCATGTGTTCTGAATACAGTTTTGTGGATGTCCTCCTCTTTCACCCGCGCCCGATGATACCAGATTTCAGATCCAATTTTGAGAAATAGTGGGCGCCATGTAAGTCATCAAGCAACTCATCAATAACTGGTATTGGGAATTTGTCAGGGATTGTCACCTTGTTGAGAGCTCTATAGTCTACACACGTCCTCCAAGTGTTATCCTTTTTTTCACAAGAATAATAGGGCTGGAAAATGCACTGTGGCTGGGTCTAATTATACCAGAATGGAGCATCTCCTTCACTTGCTTCTCAATCTCATTTTTGTGATGGTGAAGGTAACGGTAAGACCTAACATTCACTGGACCTTGTCCCTCATTTAAGGTGATAACATGCTCTTTTTTCCTTCTGGGTGGCAGCCCTTGAGGCTCCTTGTACACTTCTTCAAATCTGTTCAACAATTCCTGCAACTCAGCTGCATGCTGTCCCAAAACCGTGGCATGTTCCTCTTACTTCTGTTGCTGTTTTCTACTTAATTCCATTTCTGTTGACATGTACAAACCCTCAACCAGACTTTTGCATTTTCCCAACAAGGTTTGTAGAGCCTCCTGCTTGTTTCCATCTCCTCCTACTCCATTTATCTCCACCCATTGACCCTTCAGCCTAAACTTCATTATCTGTTTCTTCCAATCTACCCACATTTTCCCCAAAGATGCCAACCACTTAATGCCAAGCACCAAATCCACACCTTCTAAATCAAATAACACTGTGTCAATGGCAGATCTGATGTCTTCCACCTCTGAAGGAACCTTCGAACATTTCCCTTGCGCTCTTGTTTGATACCCACCACCCATCTTTATGCTCATGGGTTTAGTCTCCTCCACTGGCCATCCCAAGGCTTGCACTAACTTCTTTAGAGATGAAGTTGTGCATGGCTCAGCTGTCAACCAACAACAACACTGGCACTCCTTGAATCCTAGCCTAAATTTTCATGGTTTGAGGCTTCCATTTCGGTTTCTCACCACAATTACTCATATACATCATACTGAACTCCCCTTCTTCAGTTTCTGCTTCCTTCTTCTCCTCGGCTGTAAGCACTTGGGCTTCCATTTTACCTTCATCTTCTTCTTCAGAAATTATCACCCTGAGTTGTCTATCAGAGCATTGATGGCTTGGGTGAAAATTTCCCCTATATTTCTAGCAAAGTCCATTCCATTTGCGCTCCAATAACTCCTGGTACGATATATGACACACCCCCCGATCCCAAAACCCTTCTTGCCAGCGTTCCAGTGAAGAATCGCCCTTGGAATATAATTTGTGTTCAGTTTTTGCCACTGGCCCACTTCCTCCTTCTCGGGTAGATTTCCCTTGCAGCCATTTTGTCCCTTGACCACGAATCATGCCTTGAGAACCATGGTTTGGGTTCGACCCGGGTCGAACAAACAAACCGGGTATTGACCCCCCTTTGGCCTGACAAGTGATTTCCTACCCAACCATTCTTCTTCTCCTGTAATTCCAACTCCACTGCCCTCGCCAGATTCATCAGACGCGAACGAGTCAGTGGTCCCAACATCTGCATGCTTTGCACCTTCCTCTTGATTCCATCCTTCAACCCATGAACAAAATACCCCAAATATTGATTATCAGGAAGCCATGGAACTTGAGCAGTTAATTTCTCAAATCCCGAATGTAATCTTCCACACTTCCCTCCTGGTGTAATGATGCCAACTATTCGAAAATATTCCCCTCACCAATTCCACCATACCTTTCAATCAATTCTTTCTTGAACAATTCCCATGTCAAATCTGATTATTCATCACTCAGAGATTTGAAGAAGTGGACTGTCGATCCTTCCATACACAACTGTGCCAAACTCACCTTAACCTCCTTACTCACTCCTCTCACTTGAAAATACACTTTTGCACGTGCAATCCACCCTGTCGGGTCCTCTCCGTCGAACATGGGCAGTTCCACCTTTTTAACAGACTAGCGGAATTCATCAAGTGAATCCCCCTACAACGTCCACCTTTTTAACAGACTGGCGAAATTCATCAAGTGAATCCCCCTACAACGTCATGGTGTATTGTTTTCTTGAGTGACCCACACTCTCTTCTTCCATGCTCTTAGTAAGCATAGAAATCAAACGTTCCTGATTCTCATCGGTCTTCTGTTGCATGGCTTGAAGTGTTAACTTAAGTCCAGCAACTTCTTCCTCCAAAGCCGATACCTTCTCATCCATCTTCTTTGGCAGCATTTGTAACTTCTCTCCTCACAAATTATCCAGCAAGTCGGACCAATGTTAGGAAACCAGAACAGTCACACAAGAAATAAAACAGTAATAGAGTGAAATAGAGAGAATTGGGATGAATATTATTGGATGAAGAAAGCAAATACAGTAAGGATAGGTTCCCTAACTGCCACAGAGCATAATGCTCCTTCAGAATGGTTGCACTCTGCCCATAACTAAAATTACAAATTCCCAAAAGTACCTCTCCCTTCCCCCACTACACGGATTATAACCCCTACACTACATTTGACAAAGCAGTTACATACAACAGTTACATTCAGTTTCCTAACTCCCCATTCCCACTCACTTTCCTATTCCTCCTAACATAAACTTTCCAAACCTTAGGCTTCCCATCCAAACCTAAATCCCGATCCCATTTCTATCACTATTGGAGCGTAGAAGCTGGACAAGATCCCAGTTTCATAAACTTCATAAGTCATGACTGTGTCAAATTCTTCATTCTTTGAGGTTTTGACTCACGCCAAATCATGTGTTACTCTGCATTACCTTACCTATTTACGATTACATCATTCTTTGAGGTTTTGGCTCATACGAAATTAATAATCCTTTTAGTTTTCTGCATAATTGAAATCAAAATCACAGTGCTGGGCGAATGACTAACTTAACATATAACTTGAATTAGAATTAACGGACAAAGGAAAGCCATGACATAACACTTTGATATCATACTCACATTGGGGAAGAATTTAAAACCAAACTTGCATTCATTGGTCATAGGGTACTTTACGGTTTAATTTGTGTCATATATATAACTTTTATTGAGAAAGTGAAATGTATTTCACTTATATATATTATTAAACACCTTTTGTATTACAGAAAAAACACTTTTTTAATTAAGAAACTAACGTAATGTTTTTACTTATGGGTGAAGTTAAGTAAATGTTTTCCTTTTATTATTTCCCACTTTACTTGGTTATTAACTATATTAATTTTAAAAATTCTCATGATTAGAATTTTGTTAATACACATCACAGCAGGGGACTAATAAAAATCACCAAAATTCTTTCTCAAAAGTCACTTAATAAGGAACAAGAATTCAATACTTGGCAAAGCAAGACTTTTGATCTCAACCGAGCATATCTTTGGTAAAAGCAAGAACCAAAAAATGTTGCAGATGTTAAATTCTTAATGGAAGAATTGACATTCATGTCTAGCTGTCAAATTTGAAAATAAAATTGACTGACTATAATATTACATATGCATAACATAGATCCTATGACCTTGTAGCCTTGCTTCATTAACACAGGTCTTGCATAAGGTACTAGAATTTACATCAAACTCTTCAGTGTAATAATTTATAATGCAGCCACCAAAAACAATCGACAGACACGTGCTTCTCTAAGCTAGTGAACAAACTGAGGGTTCTCATGCTTTACTAATGACTAAGAATTCTTTGAGAATGCACACCAATCACAATATGTACCAATTTACAAGAATATAGCTAATCAAAAAATAACAGTAAAAATAAGAGATGATCAGTTACCTCAGTGAGAACGTCACAGATCAATAACCCCAAAGTCTTCTGATACTGATCATTGATCTTCTTTGTGCTGGTTTACAAGTCACAACAAATATATATAAGAAAAAAATAGCCCACATCTATTGCAAATAATTAGACCTACTTACAAGTCATGTCTTGTAAAATAATATAAAATTAAAAACAGAGAAAAGTAAAATGAAAATGGAAAGCAACATGTAATGCAATATAAATTTCCAGTTGGCATGTTAAGAAGTCTGGGCCTCAAACTACATAAGCTCACACGTTACTTTGCAGTTGTCCATAACTATACCTCTCAAATCTCAATCAAGAACTGAATAATTACTAATCAATAGACCCACTTTACCTTGTCCACCTTTATTCTCACCTTAGTTTCAATCTCATCCATTAGCGGAACTTGTTTATCCATGTCATCTATTCGGCACATAAATAACAAACATATATTAAACTTTATTTCCTATCTTTCTCACAGTCCAAACTTTGTAAAAAGACTCTTCAAATCAATTAAACAAATTATCTTAACTGTTGTTGTCTTGAATATCAATTAGCCGCAGATCGGCTAACTTTCAAAACGGTGATTCCCTTTTCTTCAAGCGATTACGCCAAGGAAGGAACTCTGTTCCTTAGCTATGGGTCCCTTAACTCACTCCAGAAAGGTTTAAGTCGATGAACTAAGATAAAAACTGGGACATAAAGGTAAACATAAATGCGAATAAAAGCTTGAGCGAAAATTATAAGTTGTTTGATTGATTGATCCCTCAAATTATTTACAACTTGGGTATTTATAGTAACAACTAAGAACTACCCCTATATGCCACGTTCAACTGGCTAACATTGATAAACTCCTAGTTGACAGTTATTCGGCTGAGTAGTGCCATATTCCACTAACCACGATCCTAAAATCTAGGCGCCACTTCACATCATGGCCACGTCTCAACCAAATACCGCTTTCAAATGGATCTTATCCTTCTGTCCCCTTGCTCAGCTCCTAAAAACTTGGAGATAATTCTGAATTTGATTAATTTTGAATTTAAATTGATTCAAAATTAATCTCCATAACTTTTGACTCATGGAGCAATTCAAGAATCTGACCCAGTGAATGACTTTACGCTAGCCCAATAGGCCCAATATCTTCATATTAATCCAATAAGCCTAAGGCCCTTGCCTAGTTCTTGGTTTCCTGCTTTTGGCTTTATTAGCTACAAATTCGGCTGTGTGCAAGTCGGCTAACGCCCAATCGACTATTTGATCCACTCGGCTGTGACTATCTTCGGCTAATTTTAAAGGACATTTTTTTTAGGTGTAAACAACTGCTAACAAGTTATTAATCAGTTTAATTTCACAAATCAAGTAGTTCTTCATTATAGTTGAAAAATTACCAGATCATTCATCTCTATAAACCCAATCAGCTGCCTCCTTCTCCTTTAAAATCACCTCCTTCCAACAACTTTTATCTGAATACAAAAAAAAAAAAGAATGGTGATGCTAAAACATTTCATCAAACACTATCAAGATACTCGAAATCAATCAAAGAAAAAGTTAAATAAAGTCAGCATCTAATTGTGATATGAGGTTGAACACTAACCATTTTGGTGTTTTGTAAGCAGAGACCAACAACGTGAGGGCGAGCTACTGCGCCTTTTGCTCTGCGCATGCGTGTGTGTTTGTGGAAATTTCAATATCATTTCTAAATCAGTGATCTCACTGTCTGGTGAATCATACTCCTTCAGACAGCTACATCGCCGCCATCTCCAACACTTCCACTAATTCCTCGTCCATTTATCGTTCTTAATTGGATCCGCCACTCTTGGTGGTTTTCGTCCCTCCTTCGGGGGCTCAGTTATCTTCATCGATCCTGCGTAGCTCGAGAGTGATTTCGATTATGGAGTGATGTTGATAATTGATTTTCAAAAATATTCGAAAATTCGTAATTACCGATGAAATTACTGAGATGATTCGCGGACTAGGTCGCTCTTTTAAAGACGTTTCGTGGCACTGCTCAAAGGTCCAAGTAGGCTATCAACCACGACGTCCCCAGGATAAAACAGCTCAGTCAAATTCGAATTTCTGCTGCACTGCAGAAATCCGTTCAAGATATACACCTTCTGATATATGGTTTTTCAAAGAAAACCACTCGAAATATGGTTTCACAAAACCACTCGACTGTTGCACACTTTTGAACGGAAGAAAAATAAATGGGGAGAGAAGAGAATAAACTCGGTAAGTGCGTTGAGTTTGGGGCGATTTGAAACTGATGCGGAGTCTCCTATTTATAGGCGACTACCGTCTTGTTGAACAAGAAAATGCGTGAGAGATATCAGAGCGCACGATGAGGAATTTTAGGAACATGGAGTGGTGACCAAGTAAACGCACAATTTAAATTTAAAATTTAAAAAATTAATTTTTTCGTTTACCAAAAAAGAAGTACACCACACAGCCCAAGCCCAGCCCGGCCAGACGGACGGCGGCGGCGGCACGCGCTTGTGTGTGTGTGGTGGTCACTTTGTGTGCATCCCCTCCCTCTTATAAATATGGGTACCCCTTGGGGCACATCCCAAGGGGGTGAGCTCCACATATATAAACATTCTTAAAGTGTCTATTCTCTCCTATGTGGGACTTCCCAATTTTTCAATTCATTACTCCAAGTTCCAACAATCCCCCACTTGAATTTAAAAAATGGTTTCAGAAATAGCATCAAACGCCTCATTAAGATTGTGCATAAGCAGAGGTGTCTTTCGACTTGAACATTTGCATAGTGATTAGGATTTAGATTCAACAAGAGTGACTCGTAGTCTTGAACTCTATATCTAACATCAAAATCACACACACTCTTATCAATAGGTGTATTCTTCAAAAGCCCGTACGTTAATGGCCTTGCACGTCTATCCCAGTATAGTGAACGCTCTAGGAATTCTGCCCAAGATTCCATAGAAAGCGGCCCCACTTCCACATTCACATAGGTGAGTCTATCAAAAGTACTCTTGTAGCTAGGTACTTCACTCCACATAGAGTATAGATCTCATTAAGAGTTTCTATTACCTCATCCTTTAATCGCTTCAGGAATCATGCTACTTGACTTATAATCGCATGTTCATTTCATATCACTTCACGACTTGTTATTACCCATTGAACCTAATTCTTGGGATCTCCAGTCTTTTAGGTTGGGTTACCATCATGAGTGACTCATGGTTCCAAAGGCAGTAGTCCCATCCTTTTAGATGTATTTTGGACTTTCTCTAGCTAATCCTTTGTCAAAGGATCGGCTAAGTTTTCATCGATCGTGCATGATCCACTCTCACATCTCCTTTTGAGAGAAACTCTCTCACAAGGTTATGCTTACGACGATTCGCTGCCTCTTACCGTTGTAATAACGATTCTCTATTTTTGCAATAGCCGCGGTACTATCGCAGTGGATCAACACAGCTGGCATCGGTTTTTCCCATAACGGAATCTCTGCTAGCAAGCATCTCAACCAACTTGCTTCTTCACTAGCTGTTGCTAGTGCTATCATTTCAGAATCCATAGTGGATTGTGCCAATATAGTCTGTTTCTCAGACTTCCAAGAGACGGCACCTCCAGCTATGCTAAATATATAGCCACTAGTTGCTTTGGAGTCATCTGATAGAGTATTCCAATCAGCATCACTGTACCCTTCAAGTACAGCTGGAAATCTCTGATAGTGTAATCCGAGATTCATGGTCCTTTTTAGGTATCTCATGACTCTCTCAATGGCATGCCAATGCTCCATATTCGGCCGCCTTGTCAACCTCCACACCAGCCCCACGACATAGGCTATGTCGGGTCTAGTACAATCAGTGGCATACCTTAGGCTGCCAATGATGCTCGCATATTCTGTTTGTCTAACACCTTCACCAGTGTTCTTAAAAAGTTTTACACTTGGATCATATGGTGTACAAGCAGGTTTACAATCAAAGTAATTGTATTTCTTCAAGATCTTCTCAATATAGTGAGATTGATCCAAAGAAATTCCCTTTTTCGATCTAGTAATTTTAATGCCAAGGATTATACTTGCTTCTCCGAGGTCTTTCATATCAAAGTTGTTGCACAACAATGATTTCACATTATTCACGGCATGAACATTTGAACCAAATATGAGTAAGTCTTCTACGTAGAGACATATGATAGTGCAAATGTCATTTTCCGATTTGTAATAAATACATTTGTCACTTTCATTCACTTTAAACCCATTCGAAATAATCAAATTATCAAACTTTTCATGCCATTGTTTAGGAGCTTGTTTAAGACCGTACAGAGATTTATCTAACTTACAGACCTTATTTTCTTGTCCAGGGACTACAAAACCTTCAGGTTGCTCCATATAGATTTCTTCTTCCAATTCACCATTTAAAAAAGCAGTTTTGACATCCATCTGGTGTACTATTAAATTATAAATAGAAGCCAGTGAAATAAGCACCCTTATGGATGTAATTCTTGTGACAGGTGAAAATGTGTCGAAGAAATCTATATTTTCTCTTTGTCTAAAACCCTTGGCTACAAGGCGAGCCTTGTATTTATCAACAATTCCATCAGGTTTTAGCTTCCTTTTCAAAATCCATTTGCAACCTATTGGTTTGCAACCAGGAGACAAGTCCACTAAATGCCAGGTTTTGTTAGACTCTAGGGAATCCATTTCATCATTTATGGCTTCTTGCCACAAATCTGCATCCAATGAAGACAAGGCTTCTTGAATACTAGTTGGATCCTCTTCTAGTGTATAGACCGTATAATCAGGTCCATAGTCTTTAGCAACACGTGCTCTCTTACCTCTTCTAGGTTCTATTTCCCTTTGTTCATTGTTCTCAATGTTCCTAGGCACATAAACTTGACTAGTTTCGGTGCCCCCACTATTTTTAGATTTAAAAGGGAATCTATTTTCATGAAAGTCAACATCATTTTACTCTATTGAGCACATAACAAACTATTAATAGAATTTCCCCCCACCAGTGAGATGCAGCGCCAGAGTTGAGCATAATAGCAACAACCAATTCAGTAAGCGTTCTATTTTTTTTTTCTGCTTTACCATTCATTTCAGGTGAATATGATGCAGTCGTTTCTTGTATGATTCCATTTGATTTATAAAAATCATTAAATAACTGGGAATCATACTTAGTTCCTCTATCACTTCGAAATCTCTTAATCTTTTTCCTAAATTGATTTTCAATTTCAGTTAGGAAAACTTTGAACATATCAAACGCTTCACTTTTATGTTTCATAAGATATACAAAAGTATAATCGGAACAGTCATCTATAAAAGTGATAAAATATCGTTTACCATTTCTGGACAACGTTCCATCCAATTCGCATATATCAGAATGAATTAAATCTAATGGTTCAGATTCTTTAATTACTGATTTATGTGGCGTTTTGGTAATTTTCGCTTGATTACAAAATTCGCATTTTTCTAAATTATTGAAAGATAATTTTGGAATAAATCCTAAATTGCACATATTAGGAATAATGCGTTTGTTCACATGACAAAGACAAGTATGCCAAATATTATAATCACAAAGCATGTAAGCAGAAGTAGAAATTTTATTCATTTCAATATTCAATTTGAACATGTCATCTGTTGCATACCCTTTCCCTACAAAAATACCATTTTTAGTAATAGTGTACAAATCCCCCCAATAGATTGAGTAAAACCTGCCTTGTTCAAGAGAAAGCCAGAAACTAGATTCTTCCTGATTGCTGGAGTGTGCATCACATCTTTCAGAATCAGGGTCTTTCCAGAAGTGAAGTTCACCGACATCTCCAAGACTGCAATATTAGTGGTGTGAGCATCGCCCAACAGCACTTTCAAATCTTCAGCAACAGTGTATGTTTTAAACATAGCACGGTCATTGCAAACATGGCGAGAGGCGCCAGTGTCCACTCACCAACCATCTGATCCACCAACAACGTTGATCTTAGTAATCATAGCCATAAATGGCTCTTCGCCAAAGTTAGCTGCAGCAGAGCTTGGCCTGCTCCTGCACTTATGCGCCATATGACCTGGTTTCCCACAATTAAAACAGATGAATCAGGAGCGAGATCATTTCTAGGAGGTGGTTGAGGCTTCGGATTTGGGACCTAGGGAGGGTTCCCATTCTTGTTGCGGTTCTTTTGAGGCTGAGTACGGTTCTGATTCTTAAATGATTTACCAGTTGGCTTCAGAACCACTCCAGTGGTTTTCTTATTTGAACAAACAAGACTTTTTCTTTCTGATCTTGTTTCCGGGATTCTTCCTCAATTCGAAGGCGGGTAATCAGGCCTTCTAGAGAAATTTCTTTGGTTTTGTGCATCAGAGTATTTTTGAAATCCTTCCAAGCTGGGGGTAATTTGTCAATTAGAACAGCCACCTGAAACTGTTCATCTAGGGTCATACCTTCAGAAGTGATTTCATGAGCAATTTTCTGAAGCTCATGTGATTGAACCTCAACAGACTTGTCATTAGACATTCTGAAATTGATATAGCGGCTCACTGCATATTTTTTAGCGCCCGCTTCTTCAGTATCATATTTCTTTTTCAGAGCATCCCAAACATCTCTGGCGGTCTTACGAGTGCTATAGTAATCATAGAGTTCATCACTCAGACCGTTCAGAATAAAATTCTTACAGAGATAGTCATGCTCATTCCATAGGAGTATTTCTTTGTTTGTTTTATCCTGTTCTTCCTTGCCAGCTTTTTCATCCAACACAGGAATGTCTTATGTCAAGACGTTGGCAACCTTTTTAACATTTAAGAAAAATTGCATATTTTGTTGCCAGCGCTTGAAGTGACATCCCTCAAACTGAAACGGTTTGTTGAAGTCATTAGCAGTAGAACCAGAGCCAGTAATTTCATCGGTATTCATGGCTAATTTGAAAAAACGTCTTAAAATTGTTGATAATTGATTTGCGAAAATATTCGAAAATTTGAAATCACCGATGAAATTACTGAGATGAGTCGCTGACTAAGTCGCTCTCTTTAAGACGTTTCGCGGCACTGCTCAAAGGTGCAAGCAGGCTATCAACCACGATGTCCCCAGGATAAAACAACTCAGTCAATTCGAATTTCTGCTGCACTGCAGAAATCTGTTCAAGATATACACCTTCTGATATATGATTTTTCAACGAAAACCACTCGAAATATGGTTTCACAAAACCACTCGACTGTTGCACACTTTTGAACAGTAGAAAAATAAATGGGGAGAGAAGAGAATAAACTCGGTAAGTGCGTCGAGTTTAGGGCGATTTGAAACTGATGCGGAGTCTCTTATTTATAGGCGACTACCATCTTGTTGAACAAGAAAACGCGTGAGAGATATCAGAGCGCACGATGAGGAATTTTAGGAACATGGAGTGGTGACCAAGTAAATGCACAATTAAATTTAAAATTTAAAAAATTAATTTTTTCGTTTACCAAAAAAGAAGTACACCACACAGCCCAAGCCCAAGCCCAAGCCCGGCCAGGCCAGACGGACGGCGGCGGCAGCGCGCGCGTGTGTCTGTGTGGTGGTCACTTTGTGTGCGTCATCTCCCTCTTATAAAAGTGGGTACCCCTTGGGGCACATCCCAAGGGGGTGAGCTCCACATATATAAACACTCTTAAAGTGTCTATTCTCTCCTATGTGGGACTTCCCAATTTTTCAATTCATTACTCCAAGTTCCAACAAGTGATAATTCTGCATCTGGATGACGAGGATCCAGTCGAGGTGGCGACGATGGTGGAGGATTGAAGACAACTACAGAGAAATTGAAGTATTGGAGCTTGAAGAAATGATTAGGATTGTATTTGGAAGGGTAGAATACGTTTTGCATTGCTTTTCCGCGTTCTGTCAGGTGTTAATCGATTAGGCCCTATAGGTTAACTGATTAGGTGCTTAGTGAAACCCAGGATTTGATTCTAATGGAGCTTAATCGATTATACCTGATGACTTTACCGATTAGGTGCATGTTTTGGTTAACCGATTAGAGAGGTATAGTTAACCGAGTGGACTTCTATTGGTTTAACCAATAAGATATAGGTTTAGTGGTTTAACGTGATGATTTCTGGACTAGTTAATTGATTAGAGTTGTGTTCCTAACCAATTAGACTAGTAAGCCCAACCAATTAAAGGATTCATAAAACCAATCATTGCTTAAGTCATGATCTTAATCGATTAGAGTAGTGTACCTAACCGATTAGAAGTGTATAGAAACCCACAAATTCTAAGTTTTGATCTCTTAATCGCTTAAATGGATTAGCTTAACCGATTAGACCTTGCTGAATGTTCTTTTAAGGTATTTTGAGGATGGTAGTACTCCTAGGTGATTGACCTATTGTTTAAAACACTCGAGTTTAGTCCCCTAGTCTAGGTCCATGATTTTACAAACTAGGAGCTTACGTTACAACCTTGAGCAATGATGTTATGATGATGATTGCCTTGACTGTTAATATTAATTCATGGCTAATGTCTCTATAATGATGTGTGATTTTCGATATTGTTATGTTGTTATTGATCAATGTTAGTGAATTATGGTGGATGGTTGGATGTTTAGTTGATTGTTATACATTCATGCATTGTCATTGTTAAGTTAAGGGGGGAAGCAAACGATGAAGCACGTTAGTGGAGGCCACGATTGGAGTTATCCCTACATTGGGGTTACAAGATTTACTGATGGGAGCCTTATGTATAGGCGGGAACTACCTACTCTCTGCTGGGTACTTGTCTATATATAGGATCGCCTTGACTCTACACGTTGTGTTACCTGGAGTTGTGAGAATATTCAGTGGGGATCACACTCATTGGTGATTCAGTCGAGCCAAACAAATATGTCCTCCTATTCTTCTTCCTTTGGTTAGTTGGTTATGGATCCATATTTCATACGCAGTAGCTGGAGATCGGTTTTGTGTTGAATTGTTATGTGTTATCATCTCATATTATGATTCTAAGTGCTTTTATGTGTACATTGATAGTAGGTTATGTTTACATGATTGAGTACATGCGACTGTTTTCATTGTTGTATCTTCTCTTTATATGGTTTGAACATGATTTCTCACCCATGCAACCTTTTTTAGTCTTGCAACAGAGAAGAAAGATTCTACAGGATGTGCATGTGTAGTTGAGCAGTGACGTCGACGAAACACCTCAGTAGCAGTTGGAGTTTGTTGGATCACACGTTGTTGTTTATGTTTTGAAACTTGTGTTGTAGTTACTTATTATTGTAAGGGAAATGTTGAACTCTGAAACATGTGACATAGGGTCAAAGGATTATGTTATTATTGATATATTTTACGTACGAACTTCATAACTGTTTTATAATGATTTTTATTTACTGCTTTGGTTAAAGTTAGGTTTTATGATGTGATGCTGTCGATTTTGTTTGTGAAAAGGTTTTCGAAAATCCATGTTTCTATTCAACAAAAGTACAACCTTTCTATCTATTATTTATATAATACACGATTTGGGGTAGAGGACGTCACACAGAGGACAGAGGGTGTTTCCAGAACCGAATGGAATGGGTATTTATAGTGTTGGCAAACCTTGGTGGTTTCGCGTTGCAAACAGGTTTCTTCACATAGCAAGGCCCTCTTTGCGACACGTTGTGCCATGTGCTCTCCTAAGTCTCACGCGAGCTGACACACACGTAGTGACTCATTCTCATTTTTATGTTGCGAACATAATTCTTCGCATAGCGAAGAATGATAAACTTAGCATAGCGAAAGAAATATTAGCGTAGCGAACAAGGCTAAAACCAAAACTTTGTCATTATTTATATGTCAAACTATTAGGGTAAAGCTTGATGACGTTTATATATTTATATGATGATGTGTCCATCTTTGTCATTATTTGGTGATTATGTGGTGCCAGCAAAAAAATAGAAATAATATGCCACAACTAATGATATTCAAAATATACCTCATTAATTGATAATGATAATTGTTTCCATTAAATTTTTTGCTATAAAAAATAAACTGAAAATGATGTAAATGTAAACAATTTCAAAACAAACAAATAATTTTTTGAAATCAATCAATCAATATCTATATCTATATAATATACAAAGCAAAATGTTTTAATATAGGAAAGTTATAAATGGCATCTTAATAGAACAATTAACAAAACAGCTCAGCTCCAAATGGCAAGCTAATAAGAATTCCCTCCAAATAATGATACAAGTGGCATGACAAATCAGCCTACAAAAACAATACACACATTTCAAATTTTAGTAATAAATGCAATAACAAAACCTGATTTTAAATAATAGGAAAGAAACAAAAAAAAAAATATTGACTTCCAGCCGTATATACAACAAAAATGGAATGAATTAATGGGCCAAAACCAGCCTCATCAATATAAATGGTTACACAACAGCATGTGCATTTTTGTTATAAAAGGAATGCATATAAACAAATATCAGGAATTCAATACTAATTATTCTATCAAGTTTTACATACAAATGAATATAGCCACAATGTGAATCATATACAGATGCAGAATGGTTACCAATGACATTCTGTAAATAACAATTCGTGATTTTGATTCATACCCATTTAATTACGTGATGCAATACCTGTTTTTTTTTTTTGGTCAAACTTTATCATTGATCACTAATTCCATCATATACTGTTACACAAAAAAATATCCCTAATCGCAGCCAGTAGAGAAACAATAAGGGCAGGTGTTTGAAAAATAAGTAAAAATATATACTTGGCATTTGAAAAATATATTATCAGACTTTAAGGACATCCTTGACCTTTATGTTTTACCCAATTTGAAGTATGCTGCCAGTGAATTGTGGCAGGTAAAGCTCTTTCATCTTCCATTCACAATTTCAACCTAGGGACTACTCCTCTCCTCATGTTTCTCTTCAAGCATGGAACCGATCAGAATTGGTGACTTTAACCCAGAATTGTCTGAGAATTTTGTTATTTTCCTTTCTTTTCAAAATTTCATTGATATCAATTGCCAACTGCGCTTCTACTGTCACAGGGCCAAAGGAATTTGCAGCACTCTGGAATTGCCTTGATCACTATGAGAGTATAGTTAGAAAACTGTAAAAGCTGTAATGCAACAGCTGTCTTCTATATAGTTAGTTTCTAATATTGCATTACAATAGCTCTTGTATAAATAGTGCTCTGCAACTGTTCAGTTTCAATGGGAATGAATATACTATCTCATTCATGAATTTCTCTATTTTCAATTCTCTGTTTCTCTAGATTTAATATGGTATCTAGAGCCTTCGATCTTTGATGGCCTCATCAAATTCAACTCCTTCTTCTCCACCGCCTCCACCACCTCCACCACCGCCGCCGCCGGGGTTTCCAAGCAGCTCTCTGGTTTCGGTTCCTTCAACCTCTTCTTCGATGGTGAAATTTTCGCACAAAATCACAGAAAAGCTCGATGAAGAAATTTTTTTGTTATGGCGTCAACAAATCGAGCCTGTTCTTCGATTTCACAATTTGTACGAGTTCATTGCTTCCTCTGTAATTCCTCCGCGATTCAAGTCCGATCATGATAGTAATGCAAACCTAACAGATCCGGCGTATCTCACCTGGATGCAGCAAGATCAACAACTTCTATCGTGGCTTCAATCAACGCTATCTAGCACGATTCTCTCTCGTGTTCTTGGATCGACGCATGCATTTGAAGTTTGGGAGAAAATACATGCTTATTTTCATCATGCTACTCGTGCTAAGGCTCGGCAATTGCGATCTGAATTGCGCAGCACTGTGCTTGATAATCGCACAGTAAAGGAATTTCTTCAACAAGTTAAAACCCTAGTTAATTCACTTTCCTCTGTTGGAGATCCAATTTCGCAACAGGAACACCTAGATGTGATTCTTGAAGGTCTCTCGCAAGAATATGATCCTGTTATTTCTCTAATTGAAAGTCGACCTGATTGCATGACGATTGAAGAAGCTGAAGGTCTCATTCTTGCTCAGGAATTGCGAATTCTGAAGTATCACAAACGCACGGTCAATGACTCTGCCTCTGTGAATCTCACTCACACTCCTTCGTCGCAACCTCAAAGCAATTCTCCTGTGGTAAATCAAACTTTGGCCGCTGCTCCTCCGTCGCAGTTTCAAGGCACCGCTGATCAGCGCTCGCAGGAATTTCAGAGTTATGGCCGAGGACGTGGTGGTCATTTTGGTAGAGGCCGAGGTCGCGGTGGCAGGTACTCTATTCAATGTCAAGTATGCTTCAAATTTGAGCACACTGCTGCTGTGTGTTATCACCGCTTCAATCAAAGTTTCTAGGGCACTCCTTCCACAAGATTCTCCAGGTTTCAGAATCATTATCCTAATACTCAAGGTTTTTCACCAAACCCTCAATTATCACATAATGCCTGGAACACCAATTCATCACAAATTTTATCTCCTCTGCAAATGCCTTCACCTCAGTCTCAAGCCTCTTCACAGTTGGCTCAGCAACAGCAATTTCCACCACAAGCTATGATGCTCAATTCTGCTCCTTCAGGTAGTCAATCTTGGTTTCCGGACTCAGGGGCTACTTTCCATGTTACTGGGAACTCGCAGCATATTCAGCAACAAGCACCTTTTGAAGGTCCTGATCAGATCTTCATAGGGAATGGACAAGGTTTGAAAGTTTCATCTCTTGGTTCCTCTAGTTTTCAGTCACCTATAAATCCTAATGTCTCACTTACTCTTCATAAATTACTTCATGTTCCCACTATTACCAAAAATCTCATTAGTGTTAGCAAATTTGCCCTTGATAACTCTGTGTACTTCGAATTCCATTCTAATCATTGTCTTGTAAAATCTCAGGAAACTCATGAAGTCCTTCTTCGCGGCTGTGTTGGAAAGGATGGCTTATATGAGTTTCCACATCTTCTTTCTCAACCGACTTCTTCTGGTTCTTCTATTTTGTCTCAATTACCTTCTGTCAATAATGTGGTTGCTGCACAGCATGTTGCTGTAGCACCTCCTAGTTGTTCAAATTTGAATACTTGGCATCTAAGATTAGGACATCCCAATCCCCATACTTTGAAACTTGTTCTTCAACATTGCAATATACCATTTTCAAATAAAACTGCACTTGATTTTTGTGCTGCCTGTTGTGCTGGCAAGTCACACAAACTGCCTTCTCATTCATCCACTACAATTTATTCTTCACCTTTGGAACTAGTGTTTAGTGATCTGTGGGGACCAGCTCCCATAACTTCTACCAATAATTTTCTCTATTACATCACTTTCATTGATGCTTATTCTAGGTTTACATGGATTTATTTGCTTAAAAACAAGTCTGAAGCATTTACTGTTTTCAAACAATTCAAGGCCTTAGCTGAAACACAATTTAATGCTAAAATCAAATCCCTTCAAATAGATTGGGGAGGTGAATTTAGACCTTTCACCAAGTTTCTTATTGACCTAGGTATCTTTCATAGGCTAATTTGTCCTCATACTCACCATCAAAATGGTGTCGTTGAGAGAAAACATCGACATATAGTGGATCTTGGCCTAAGTCTCCTTAGTCATGCTTCTCTACCACTGAAATTTTGGGATCATGCCTTTTTAACCTCAGTTTATCTCATTAATAGACTTCCTACTGCCTCTCTTAATTTCCATGTTTCTTACACCACCTTGTTTCAGCAAAATCCTGACTATTCCTTTCTAAAAGTGTTTGGTTGTGCCTGTTTTCCCTTACTTAGACCATACAATGCTCATAAGTTTGATTTTAGATCTCATGAGTGTGTTTTCTTAGGATATTCCACAGCTCATAAAGGTTATAAATGCTTGTCACCTAGTGGAAAATTGATCATATCCAAAGATGTTATTTTTAATGAGAAAAGATTTCCCTATAATGAGCTATTTTGCAAGCCTATCACTTCAACTCATGTCCCTGTTTCTTACATTTGGTGATATTCCTACATTTTTCTTTAATTCACCTACTACTTCTCATAATTCTGTTCCTACTACTCCACAGATTCCACTATGCACTAGTTCCCCAAATTCACCATGTTCTAGTTCCTCAAGTTCACTGACTAAATCCAATTCTTCTTCCTCTAATTGTGAATCTCATTCCAACCCTGATGCTGCCACTGATTTGCATACAGCTGGTAACTCTGCAGATTCTGTTTCTGCTGTTTCTTCCTCTCCTTCATCTTCTCACCAGCCCTCTGTTGCCATTAACCCAACCAATACTCATCCTATGATTACTAGGTCCAAGAATGGAATTATTCAGCCTCATCCAAAACTGTTCTTTGGCTCATCTTGAACCCAAGACAAGCAGGCTCTGCAGACTCTAATCGGATCTTTGCCATGACACAGAGTTTGAAGCACTTCAGAAAAATAAAACCTGGTCTTTAGTTCCTTTACCTCCTAATAGACATCCCATTGGTTGC
Source organism: Calophaca sinica (assembly GCA_037113605.1). Classification (NCBI taxonomy): domain Eukaryota; kingdom Viridiplantae; phylum Streptophyta; class Magnoliopsida; order Fabales; family Fabaceae; genus Calophaca; species Calophaca sinica. The sequence continues at coordinate 86,390,091 of CM073731.1, forward strand.
AAATGGGTTTTTAGAATCAAGGAAAATGCAGATGGTTCTATTAACAAATACAAGGCTAGGTTGGTTGCCAAAGGGTTCCATCAACAATTTGGATTTGATTTCAAAGAAACCTACAGTCCTGTCATCAGACCAGTCACCATAAGAATAATTCTCACTCTTGCCTTAACTCATAAATGGACAATTCAGCAGCTAGATGTGAATAATGCGTTCCTAAATGGCTTTCTTGAGGAAGAGGTCTATATGTCACAGCCTCCTGGTTTTGAATCACATGACAAATCTCTGGTTTGTAGACTTCACAAGGAACTTTATGATCTAAAACAAGCTCCTCGAGCTTGGTTTGACAGGCTCAAAGGAACTCTAAAACAGTTTGGGTTCAAGGATTCCAAGTGTGATCCTTCCTTATTTGTTTATAAGCAATGACACCTTGTAGTCTATCTACTTGTCTATGTAGATGACATCATCATGACTGGAAACTCTTCTGCACTAATTCAGCAGCTGATTCAGAAACTTAATGCTGTGTTTGCTCTAAAACAGCTTGGCAATCTTGACTACTTTCTTGGCATTGAGGTCAAGAATTGCTCCAATGGTTCTCTCTTACTAACTCAAAGTAAATATCTTAGAGATTTGTTAAACAAGACAGACATGGCTGCAGCAAAACCCACCTCTTCTCCCATGATTTCGGGCAGCAAACTCTCTAGACAGGGATGTGATTTGTTCTCTGATCCTTCTTTATATAGATCAGTTGTAGGGGCCCTGCAGTATGCCTCAATTACTAGGCCCGAAATCAGTTTTTCAGTTAACAAAGTTTGCCAATTTATGAGCAATCCTCTTGAGTCTCATTGGACTGCCGTAAAGAGGATTCTAAGGTATCTCAAGGGCACTCTTCATCATGGTCTGCTGCTGTCTCCAGCTTCTATGCAGTTTCCTCTGGCTCTCAAAGCGTTTTGTGATGCAGATTGGGCTGCCGATCCTGATGATCGAAGATCCACCTCTGGTGCTTTAATTTTTCTGGGTCCAAATTTAGTTACTTGGTGGTCTAAAAAGCAAACAGTAGTTGCTCGTTCTAGTGCGGAAGCGGAATATCGAAGCCTTGCGGCTGCCACTGCTGATATTCTTTGGATTCAAACACTGCTAAGTGAACTTGCTGTTCCAATTCAGCCTCCTGTGATTTTCTGTGACAACCAAAGTGCAGTAGCTTTGGCTCACAACCCGGTCCTACACTCAAGAACCAAGCACATGGAGTTGGATGTCTTCTTTGTGAGAGAAAAAGTCATTTCCAAGCAGCTGCAAGTAGTACATGTACCTGCTCTTGATCAGTGGGCAGATGCTCTCACCAAACCATTAGCTCCCTCTCGGTTTCTTGAACTCAGAGACAAGCTCAAGGTGTTTGACAATTCTTTAGGTTCTCACCCACCTTGATCTTGTGGGGGGGGTGTATGAGAGTATAGTTAGAAAACTGTAAAAGCTGTAATGCAACAGCTGTCTTCTATATAATTAGTTTCTAATATTGCATTACAATAGCTCTTGTATAAATAGTGCTCTGCAACTGTTCAGTTTCAATGGGAATGAATATACCATCTCATTCATGAATTTCTCTATTTTCAATTCTCTGTTTCTCTAGATTTAATAATCACTGGCGAGTGAGTCTCTTTTTCATTCTTTGTGTTATTCTATACATGTAAACAATATTTGCATATTGTTTCCGCGGTTAAATTAGTGTTGTGAATCTATTTAGTACTAACTTGCTTCCCCAATTTATGCTCTTGTATTTGATTATAGATTATAGATTCAAATTCGGTCGTTGGCTCGTTACAAATTTCTCAGTAAAACTATGAGATAGGAATCTGATGATCCAATGAGGTTAAGCCACACAAAGATTCGCTCATGTTCCATTATATTAGGATTTTGCAATTTACCATTTTGATGCAAAGCATAAATACTAAGAGATGTGAGCAGTATTACCATTTTGGAATATTTTATGTCAATTTTGTTGTGCTATTCTTTTCTTTTCTTTTTTTACAAAAGAAAAGCTAAGTCATATCATTAATAATCAAAACCACGATACATTTGGTAGTGTCGTCATAAATTTGAAGACTAGCGATATATGCAGTCACCCCTATCAAAGTGTAAGCAACTACACGAGCTTGCCTCCTAATAAACTCTATCAAAGAGTTGTGAAAATCATAAGATAAATGACTCCTACAATTTGATAAATAGCCCCATATTCATTTTGGGCTTCCCCTTCATATACATGGAGTCTTAGAGAGTCACCGTAAGATTTAGCTTTGAAGAAATGCTCTCTCTAAATTGAGGCCATAACAGATTGCCAGTTCACCGAGACTTCGAGCAATCTGTAAAAAATGCTCAAAGCACTGCCAATAGGTTTCCTCTACTTTATTCGCATAATCTTTAATAGTGGTGTTTTAATTCTCTTATAGGAATTTTATTTCAATGGTATTACTTATTCAATTCTTATAGATAACTTAATGTCAATGCATAATCAATGTGTTTTTTTGTTGAATAATAATCAATGTGTTTTTGTAGATGGGTAACCATGAAGAGATTCTTCTCATGATGGACATGGGGACAATGTTGCTATCTATCTATTTATTATCATAAAATATATAAATTCTCAACTGCTTCATAGAATGTGGAATATGACATGTTAGTGTATCTTATTTATGCAATGAGGCAAAAATTGCTTACATTCTCACTTATTCCTTTCATTTATTCTTTAAGAAGCAAATCAACTTCATTTATGCGTTTTAAACGTTTTTCCTATATTTAATCTTTTATGACGCTATATGCCTTTTAAATTGTGATTTTTTTATTGCAGAAGATTATCTTTAGATTAACATTGTTCAGGCTTTATCACTTCAACTTGGTATTCTTATGGTTTAGATCATTTATATTTTGTGCTTGCCGAATAGATGTATTGTTTCTCGTTTGATCGTTGCTTGGCATGGTAAAGCTTTAAGCTGTTGTATAACTTTTATTGCACACTTTGTTGACTGGAAGAACTTTCTCATGTTTGTTCTATGTTGAGAGCGATACATGCTATTGAGGATGTCGTTGGCTCTTAGTTTCTACTGCACTATCACTCAAATGGCTCCCAAATTTGATTTGCATGAATTTTCTCTTTTTTAGACTAGTACCTAAGTTTTGTTTGTCATGCGATGCAGCTTTGTTATCACTTTGAAGTCTCTACTTATGATTCTTTTTCCTGTTGTTGCTTCATCTTCAGTAGAGGTAAATTCTCCTATTTTTTGTGTTGATTTTGTTGTTAGATGTTTGATGGCCACGACTTTTGTTCTGATTTCTTTTTTTTTTTTTTTTTTTTTTTGCTTATTATTCTCTTTAGTCAGAATTTGTTCATGCATAGACATCCTGTAATTGGTGGCATTCTCTCTCTCTCCCTCTCTCTGTGTTGCATCATCCACTGATACTTGGGGCATAACAGAAGCTACCTTTGACATGCTTAATCAAGTAAAAGAAGAGGCTATGGTTTTGTGATCAAAAGCCAAAAACGCACGGGGTATGATTTGTCATGCACGAATCAAGCTATTGAATTTGGGGAGCGATATGAAAATCTATAATCTATAATGGCTTATAAATTAGGAAAAAAAAGTGTTGCAACTTCTTATCTCTTTACACAATCATCACAAATTCAGTGACATGGATCCTAATTCGGATCTCTATTTTTAATGGTGAATTTACATACCCCGAAAGAAAGTTGGGTATTGATACCCTTGAGGTAAAAATAACTTAAAATTTAGGACCAATTTGTTAGAGATTAAAAAAACTTTGATATAAAATAATTTAGTGATTATTTTTTGTTGTTGAGACTTCTAAGAAAAGCAAATGCTAATTTATGTTTGTTTACAATCATAAAAAATTACTTTTTTTTAAAAATAAGTTATTTTTAACTTATTAAGATACAACCATATAAAAGTGCTTTTTTCTAAAACAAAAATCATAAAAGACATAAAAAAAATCATTCAAGAAAGCATATTTATTTTAAAAAATTAATTTTTATATATATTTGAATATTGTAATAATTCAAAATTGTTCAAAATGGGATAAATTCAAAATGGGGATAATTCAAAATGGGATAAAATAGCAATTCAAAATGGTTCAAAAAAAATGATTTTTATGAGAATCTAGTGAAAATAACTTCTCACTTTAATTAGTTTTTAGATTATTTTCAAATTCTCATTTTTTAAAAGATGTAACAATCAGATGCAAAACTCTTAAAAGTGATTATTTTTGAAAAAAATGATTTTTTTTACAAAAAAGCTATAACAAACGAGCTCTTAATTTCACTTAAACATTAAATATAAAAAAAATTATGTGACATCAAATGATTGGATACTGGGTATCATACCCAATAAAACTCTCGGGTATGGGAATTGTCACCATTTTTTATATCTGAATCTTTTTCCCAAAATCAACATCATAGCAGTTGACGACCTTAACTCATGCATAGTATTTAATTAGACATAATTTTTGAGTTTATTAACATAATGACATAATTTGAATGCTTTTTTTACAAAACTTAAACGCATTAAAGTTTATTAAAGACGATTAATAAATGATGTTAAATATATTGAATCATTTTCTATATTTGTTTTATAGCCAATTAATAATGGATATTAGATTTTATTAGCCATAATTACGTTTAAAAAAATTAACATAACAACCATGCAATATCCGTTAATTCAATGACGTTGGGGTTTATTTGCATTTCTCTAAATTTGAATTATTGATTTTACTATAATGGGATCTGCTAAATAATATATCTTATTGATAATTATTGAAATATTATATTCTTTCTATTTTTTGCTTATTTGTATGAATTAATAAAAAATTATAAAATATTTTTTGTAAATAATATATTTTTAGGTGATATATAATGTCTTAAATAAAACTCATAATCAAAGTTAATGATTTATATTGGTCTTGAAGTGGGAAAAAATCTTTACAGTAAACAATTTCATACCAAGAGTTACAAATTTATTGACGTGAATATTAACTCATAATAACGGTTATAAACACTTATCTAATCAATATAAACATGTCATATTAGGTAATAGTGTGATAAAAATTCAATCAAATATGCTACTATGCTAATTTATTCTGATTAATTCAAAATTAATATAAATTTTTTTAATTGATTATAATTTATTATTTTTATTATGATTGATTCAAATCAACTTAAATACAATTAAGTTGATTTTATCTTTGATTGCCTAATTAATTACAATTTTCTTATCAATCAAATTTCAAGTGGTTTTTGTATATTCACCTTTTAGTACCTATAATTGATTTCAAATGAAAAATATATTATCAATTCAAATCAATGCAAATATTTTTTTTTTCACTTAGTTTTTGTAACTTTCATGTTCAGGAGAAAATAAGTGTCATTAATTCATATCTTTTAATTCGATTCTTAAATATGCCTTAAATTCATACTATTTAGATGGTCAAATTGTAAACTATTTAAAATAGGCATTCATTTAGTTTAAACTATAAATCAATTTTTGATACACGGAAAGAAAAGATTTCAATTTTTTTTAATTCATTGATATAATAATATATTTTTATGTTATTATTTTCTCAACTAACTAATTTATTTAAGATTTGATTTTATCTAAAAAATTTAATTTTTTTTTACACATTATACATGTAAATTAATTAATATAGAAATTAAAGAAAAAAAATATAACACACGAGATTGCATATTTAACACAAGAGTATATTAGGGGAAACTGCACTTAAAACACGATGATTAATGTTTTACGTAAAACTAAATTAATATATGATTTATTAAGAGAAAATAATAAATTATTATAATTTTAATATTCTTAATTCATTGTTATATATTTTTCTTATTTACAATCTTTTCACCTAACTAATTTATTGGAGATTTTTTTTATTTGAGAAAACACACACACATATTTGCAACTTAAATATATGGAGGAAATACTTATAGTTGTATTAGTTGTAGCAGTGAGAAGATTTCGAATCATATACACATTACTATATATATACATAGAGAGAGAGAGAGAGAGAGAGAGAATTATTAGTTGTAATTTTTATCTAAATGTGTACATAATGTTGCTTCTTCTAAACTCTTGATATATGATTATAATTTTTTGAAATATCTACCGGGCGTAGCACAGGCCCATAGATATATTGTAAGAAAAATATTAAATATTTTTTTATATATAAAATTTCAATTTTCTTTTTAGGGTAGTATATAAAGCATAAGCACAGGGATATAAATTTTACAAGAAAACATAGGGGTTTCAGCACAATATTTTCACGAACGAACATTAATATCTATATGTAAATTGATGAATATAGAAATTATAGATGAAACATCACATGTGAGAATAAATTTACATCAAAGCAGTGTGAGATTTACTCTTAATGATAAATTTTATTCAATTCACGGGGATGAACATTCTCCATACAAGTTTGAAATATGAAATCTTAATAATTTTTATACAAATTATAGTCCCTTTCTTTCTTTTCTTTTTTTTTGAAAACATCAAACTCACTTCATTTCATTTAATAATAATCCAGCAATACAGAGGGAATTGAATTAAACAGATGAGAGCTAGCATAAAACTTAGATGCTCTAGCAAGGCTATGAGCAACGAAATTGGCTTGCCTCCAAATAAAACTAACCTCATAGTTTTGTAAACTCTCTAAATGGTCTCTACAAGATTGTAAGAGGGTTCCTAGCTCATTATTGAAAATCTGGCTAGTGGTAATGTCCTCCACTACACCTTTGCAATCAAGCTCGAATAACATATTGTTGAAACCCGCGTCCTTGACACATTTGATAGCTTCTAGTAGTGCAATGGCTTCCGCTTCTTTTGGAGTAGGGGATCCCGAGAACCACAAAGTTTTAGCTATTACGAACGCACCTTGATCGTTTCGAACACAAACACCGACACCAAAACTTCCATCTTCTGCAAATAAGGCTGCATCGGAGTTGCATTTCAGCCTTCCAACCTCCGGCTTTCTCCAAATTAAATCAACCTGATTAGCAAGATGCCACCCTTGAGATGAATCCTGCAACCTGGCTTTCTTCCAGCTTATTGTAAACTCTCGGCCTAGCTTGACTGCAGTAAAAGTCGGCAACCCCAAGCCCTTCCACACCTTGTCATTACGTCGCCTCCAAATGCACCAAAAGAGTATGAAGAAATCGATCAGCTTGTCTCCTGATAACCGAGACACCAGCTGGATAGTAAGCTCTGTGAATCCATCAGCTCGCTGCCAGTCATCTTGTATAACCCCCCATAAACCTCATTAATAACATATGTTAAATATAATAATTTATTTTTCACATTAAATATCTCTATTCTACCAATGTCAATTATCTCGTGCATGACGTAGGTCAAATAAGTTTTGTTAAACTAACTAATATTGTTTTTAAAAATGTTTTACTTTTATAAAATACATTAAAAATAGATTTTATTTCAAAGAAATTTTATATGAATCTATTTTTTAATGATTACAAAGTTGATGTGAGTTGGGTCTATGAGGCATACGAGTTCCAGAGTTCCACGGAAACCATCAAGCCTCAAAGAACACTTTCAAAATTATTTACATATTACATACTAACGAGATCCTCATATATGTAGTGGATTATAATTATAATAACTCATTTCCTCTGAGATATGAGTCGTATATTTTTCTACTGGACCAACCTACGTTGGCTTTTATAAAACATAATTGATATGTAATATGAATATTATTTACATAGTTTAAATATATCATTAAATTTTTTATGTATTCTTATATTTGTTATATTGAATATTTTCTTTCTAATACAACATATATATAGTGAATATGTAAATAGATATATAATAAAATTTACCTTCTTATTATCTTTAAGGATTGTGCTTTGCATGTTTAACTATTAATCATTATATATATTAGGTTAAACCACTTCAAGCATGTGAAACAATTATTAGGTGCAATCATTTTAGGTTAAATCAGTTTTATTTTAGGTTAAACAATTATTTTTTTACAATGTTAAATCATTATATATTATAGGTGAAACCATTTTATGTATGTGCACCGATTAATTAATTTAGGTACTGACATGTTTACGAATAATTAAAAGGTTAACATAATATCATATACAAGTTTACAAAAATCATTTTCACTTATATATTTTATTATTTTTAACTATTTTTTATTTTTCTCAAATGATAATATAGACCTGTGCACGGCACGGGTCTAACACATAAGTTATATACAAATAGGAATGAAGCTCATTAATTACACAACTAAGTGTCATTCCCTCATGCAATTAGCAATAAAAACGCCTTCAAAAATTGACAAATGATCCTATGTGTCATCTTTCATCAGCCTTAATTCAATTACATGTACATTAGTCATCAATTTCTACCAAAAACAACCTGAATTAACTGTATCAAAACTAAATGAATTATATTATAGTTTTAATACATTAACGAATGATAATATTGTATTAAAACTAAATGTCAATTTTTAATATAGCATTAAATAAAAAAGCAAAAAATATATGTATGAAAAATTGTCAGGTTATTTTATATGTAGTTTTAAAAATATCATATATTAAAAAAATCGAATATCAATATTATTATAAAAATATTTCACTCTCATTACATTTAAAAAATTTGTATATATTGAGTGGTTTAGAATTTTAATTATAATAACAATTTTTATCGATTTATTTAATTTGTATTAAAAATAATTCCTATAATTCCTAAAGGTTTACGAACTGATATATATAGTTTTAATTGTGTACTACTAATACGTGTACTACAAATTTTGTGTACTGACAATATCATGTATTGACATCTACCAAATCAATACCTTTACGACATTTAATTATATTAATGAAAATTAATCAAATTAATGACAAATAATTTGTAATAACGTCTAAAATGTAAATATAATAAATGATGATGTCTATACCATTATGTCCATACGTTTTGAAGAAAGCAATTAATGTACTTACCATTTGAGATGTGGTAATTCAAATTTGCATATTAATGTCTATATAATTTTTGTCCCAGACTAATACGTTTCCAATCAACCCCTTTATTTCAATAATTGCAATCATCAATTTTACCAAATTCAAAAAAATCAAATTCAAATTACAGTGAGTCTACTACGTCTATAAATTGATACATCTAATAACCTAATCCCCATTAGCCAGGAAGCACAAAGTCATACACTCACATCGTTTGAAACCATACACATCACGTATACACTATGCCTTCCAAGTATGACCACATTTCTGATATTCATGCAAAAAACGGAAACTGGAGTATTCTCATGGGTGTTATTAGAATGTATCATGTGACCGATATATCCGCCAGCAAACTTCCTTTCTCCCTTGAATTGGTGCTTATTGATACAGAGGTTTTACTCCAAAACAAAATTATTATTTCGATTTGTACTACATGTTCCTCCATGTTTTTATGCTAATTTCGTTATTTGGTTGTTAACAGGGAAACAAAATCAATGCGATCGTTCGCAAATCTCTTATTTGTGTATCATATGAGTAATTTTGGTGTAGCTGCCAACTCTAGAAACTATCGAACAACCCGGCACGAATATAAACTTAATTTTCAATATGCTACTAAAATAAAGAAGATTGGTAATGTTCATGTTCCTATGAATGTCTTTCAATGGACGCCACCTGCTGATTGCTTTAAGAACAATTTCGATACTGATTATTTATTTCGTTAGTTTTATTAATTTTTTTTTTGTATTCTTTCACATGTTCATTGTTTATGTTTGAGATTTTTAAATTACAATTATGATACTGAATTAGAATTTTTTCAGATATAATGGGAGTCCTGACAGGTATAGGCAAGGAGAGAGAATATGAGAAAAATGGTGTGAAGACCAAGGTCATTGTAATGGAGCTTGATAAAAATGGGTAACTATATTTTATCCCTTATAAATTTTATTTTAGTATGTGAATTATATTTTAATATTTTAATTATTTTAAATTCTATTTTAAACAATAATTACAGATTTTTTGATCGTGACAATAATGTATTTTATTTTGTTTAAATTCAAACAACGGATACCGGTTTCAGATTACTTTGTTTGGGACATTTGTGGATGAGTTGAACTCATTCATAGCGTCTGGTGAATCCTCTAATGTCGTTGTTGTTGTTCTCTATACAAAGTGCAAAGAATTTAATGGTAACAATATGATCAACAATTCATTTAGACCTTATTGTTTGTAAATACATTTAGACCTTATTAACACTAATTTAAAAAATATGATCACTAATTTAAAAAATAAATATGAACCAACAAAGGAATAAGCAATAGTTTTTTCTATATTTTAAAAATTATATATTATAAATATAAAATATGGTCAAATTCATTGCCACAAAATTTTTAACATTTAAAAATTTTTAGTTTTAAATTTTAAAAATTTTAAATATAAAAAATATACAATATGGTGTAAAAGCACTGGTTTTCTTATCATCAATGGTTAAAAACAGATCGATTCATGGCCAAAAATTTAAAAAAAAAATTTAAATATACTATTTATAATTTATAATATTTTGAATATATACAATTTATACAATAATTAAATAAAGGCACAAAATTTCCATATTATAAATGGTAACTTTTACAGAAATTCAAATAATTCAATACTACTTAATGGTCATATCATTGCTTCATCATGTCGATTTCAATTTCAATGGCCATAATATGAAGCTCTTAATTTGGAAACAATGTGTATGATTTGGTTTCAAATCTCATTAAAAAACATATAACACTACAATATAAAACGAAATAGATAGCGCTTATTTTTTGCCTTCGCTAGCGCTTAAAAGCGCTTCCTATTTAGCCACTAGTGATCTGCATAAAAAAGACAGTGTTTTATAAGCGCTAGCGAAAATTAGAATCAATAGCGCTTCCTTGAAAAAGCGCTATCTATTGTTGATAATAGATAGCGCTTTTTCAAGAAAGCGCTAGCGCTATCTATTAACGGAACTTCGCTAGCGCTTCCTTAAAAAAGCGCTATGTATTATTGACAATACATAGTGTTTTCTCAAGAAAGCGCTAGCTATTCTCCTTGTTATTTTTTACAGTAGCAACATATATTACAGCTACTGATAATTCTTAAAACCCGGCCAACTAAAACATGGAAATAACATAAGTACCTATATAATTACAACAAACAATGCCAACCAAAATAATACCTCACATGGGCCAACAATATACATCTAACTACTACTAATAGTAACTTAGAAATTCATGTCAAATAGCAACAATACACCTCACAAAAAAGAAGAAGAAAAAAACACCAGCCAGAGATTGATGGTATATATCTTACAGCTTGATAACATGAGATCGAGTCAAAGTGCATGATACGCCAAACCAATTACAAACAAGGATCTGATTCCATCTATCTATCTGCAAAAAAAAATTAGACACAAGTAATTAGACACACAAGTAATTTAACAATACATAATTCATAGTCATTTAACTAAAAAAACACAATTTACCTTTCCTTTTTCTTTTCTTCCGACTGATCCAAAGCCCCTCTTTATGATCATGTCTAATATATGTATCATCCCCTGTTGATATACTTTCCTCACCAAACAGTGATTGTATCGCAACGAACGGGTCATTTTCAATATCAGCATCTTCATTTGCTTGATCATCAATCTCATTAACAATTTTTTTGTTAGTCAACAAAACAACGGACTAATTCATATCAGATGGATCGGTGACATAAAACACTTGTCGAGCTTGCGATGCTAAAACATGAGCGTCATCTTTATATCCCAACTTATTGAAATTCACCTGTACGAATCCCAAGTCATCCAATTCTACACCGTAATTATTGTCAACCCACTTACATTGGAACATAGGCACCCGAAACATCGCATAATCCAACTCCCATATGTGTTCAATGACCCCGAAGTATGACATATTCACATAAATGGGATTTCTGTCTTTGGCACTTGAGATATGCATATGTTGAGCAACAAGAGTAACCTCACTATTTTGCATTTGACGCTGATTATCATGTTCTTTTGTATAAAATGTGTACCCGTTAATCAAATAACCGGTGTAAGAGATAACATGTATAGTTGGACCTTTAGCTAACCATCTCAATCTTTCTGAAACCGAGCTAGGATTTGCATTAAACTCCTCAGAAATGTGATCTCTTAGCCACATTATAAAACACCGATTGTGTTCTCTTGTTAACCAATTTTGATTCTTATTTGGGTACATACGCTTGAGAATTTCGTTGTGTTTCATAACACAGGACTCAACCTCATCGGTGTTGTGTAAAACATATAAGTGTGCTTGCTCCATCAGTTGCCTTGATATAGTCAATATTTTACATCCAGTAATCCATTTCCCTTCGCTTCCTCCTGTGTGACGAGATGTCGGCATCCCTATGCTACATCCAACGTTAGATAGGTAGTCGGAACAGAATTCAACAGCTTCTTCGACTGTGTGCCGCTCAACAATACAACCCTCTGGCCGTGATTGATTTTTCACACATACCCTTTTAATATCTTCATGTAACGCTCAAACGGGTACATCCATCTCATGTAAGCTGGTCCACACAATTGTGTCTCCATAACCAGATGAATTCTCAGATGAATCATTATGTCAAAGAATGAAGGTGGGAAATACATCTCAAGCTCACACAAAATCAAAACAATTTCTGTTTGCAATGGTGGCAACTTTCCTGGGTCAATCACTCTGAGAACATGGCAGTCATGGGACTTCAGACCCTTTAACTTGAGATCTCTCATTGATACGAGGTTCATAATGTTTGAAGAGTACCCCTCTGGAACCTTAACTCTATGAAGAAACTTACAAAGAACCGTTTTCTCTCTTCTAGACAAAGTATGAGCAGCTGGAGGTAGATATGTACGTAGTTTCCCTTTTTTACTGGTCCCAATTCCCGTCTCAGTCTCATACTAACCAAGTCGTGCCTTGCATTGATGTCATCTTTAGTCTTCCCAGGTACATTGAGTAAGGTACCAATGACACTATCAAAGACATTTTTTTAACATGCATCACATCAATGAAATGTCTCGCGTACAATGATTCCCAATATGGTAGCTCAAAGAAAATCGACCTTTTCTTTCACCCTCGTGTGACAAGCTCTCCCGCAAAAGGTTTCCCGAATTCAATACTCAAATCTTTTACCTTTTCAAATAGTTGTGCGCCCGTCAAAGGCAAAGGAGCTCTACGTTCTTCAGTGTTCCCATTAAATGCTTTCCTCCACGACCGATAATGATGCTTTTGAGGCAAAAACCTACGATGCCCAAGGAAGACATTCTTCTTACCATGTTCGAATCGCATCAAATCAGTACCATCTTCACATATAGGACATGCACACTGGCCTTTGGTACTGTATCCAGACAAATTACCGTATGCCGAAAAATCATTAATTGTGCCAAAGATCATAGTCCTCAAGATGACCTTTCTTCTCTGTACCCATCGTACACATCTATACCCGTCTCCCACATTTGCTTCAAGTCTTCAATTAAAGGCGCCAAGAATATGTCTATATCATTTCCTGGTTGTTTGGGCCCAGAAATTAACATAGAGAACATCATATATTTGCGCTTCATGCATAGCCATGGAGGTAGGTTATAAATCCCCAAAATCACTGGCCATGTACTATGAGAGCTACTCTGAACACCATGCGGGTTAAACCCATCAGTAAACAGTGCAAGTTTAGGTTTCTTGGTTCTTTCCCAAAATCAGGATACTCAATATCAATTTTTTTATTGAGAAGAATCTGTCGGGTGCCGCATCATGCCATCCTTAATCCTTTCGTCCTCATGCCATGTCAAGTGTTTTGCATCTTCTAAACTACGGTACATGTGCCTGAATCTGGGAATTATGGGGAAATACCACATAACCTTCTCTAGAGTTTCCTTCTTCTTATACTGTGAGACTTTACATTTAGGACACAAATTTAACAATGCATATTCATTTCTAAATAAAATGCAATCCTTAGGACAAGCGTGTATCCTCTCATAGCCCATGCCAATAGAGCGTAACATGTGTTTAGCCTCATATGTCTGACCAGGAAGCACATTATCATCCAGCAACATATCTTTCAATAAGGTGAGTAAGTCCGTAAAGCTCTTATCGGTCCATCCTTTGTCTGATTTCAAGTTATACAACTTTAACATTGCCGATAATCTCGTGAATTTTGTATAACCATCATACAACGGCTTCTCCACATCACTTACCAACTTCTCAAACATTTGAGGATAATCACAGAGATCTTCTTCAACCGCATTTGCCATCTCTTTAAAACGGTCGCCATAATATGCATTTGTATCGGCGTCATCTGACGCATATCTCCTTCTCTTCCCCATATTAGAAGATTCACCTCTTTTCTCACCGTGCTTTGTCCAACAGATATGACTCTGATCAATTCCATTGCTCAATAGATGTCCTTCCAATTCCTGAACATTAACTCGGCCTACATAACAATAACCCAAACAAGGACATATGATTCTACTCATGTCTAGTTCTTTTTCATGCTGAACTACAAACCTAATAAAATCTTGCACTCCATCCCTATATTCCTTCGACAAAAGATTGACAAACATTCACTTCTGATCCATTCTAACTTCAACCTTTACAAATTCAACAGTCATTCCCATTAATATAACATCATATTAAACATCAATATTTTACCACTAAACAAGATCAAAACTTGATAATCTAAAGCATCGAGCTATAGCTAATGCTTTGCCGTCAATCCACAATTCACGGTTCGTATTCAATTCATAGTTTGAATTTTTAATAAAAATTTAGCAGACTCTCCCCTAAAATATGGACATTCCATAATATATCAAACCCAATCAAACATAAAACACTTCAAAGTTAAACACATGTTCAATCTCTTTACACAATTATTCCTTTTGTAAACCACCACCAAGGTAACCAAAACTTCCTATTCTTTCATCCCAAAAGAACATTATAAGAACCAGCAGAGCAACAACATCAAAATAGCCCCAGCATCAAAACAAACTCTACTATAAAACCATACAAATCAAACAACACTTAATTTTTTCTACCTCACAATGAGATGCAAACAAAAAGCTAGCAATAGATGCAAGAAAGAGGAGAAGGAGGACTTACTAACAGGAAAAAACAAACATAGCCTTTCTTCCAAGAATCGAACCTTTCTTCTTTAGTGCGAAACCAAACCCCGAACCCAAAAGAGACAACCACAGTAGCAGGGTTAAACCTATACAAACAAGGAAACACAATAAAAACAAAACCCAAAAGAACAGAACTAAATAAAGAGACGTGTCACAGCTCCAATCCAATGATCAGAACAAAACCTTTATATAATAATGAGAGAAAACGAGTTTGAAGCCCTCAATCAATGACGGAGAGGCGGCGTCGTTCACGAGAAATACATGAATCTTTGTGAGAGAGAGAAGCAAGCGATCGAGTATGAGCGAAATGCTCAAAAGGAGAGACGGCGACAACGAGCTCAACGGCGATGAAAGAGATAGAACGAGATGGACGCTATGAGAGAGAGCTAGAGAGAGCAAAATATCGAGTGAGCAAACTGAGTAAACAGAGACAGATATGGGATATAATTTTTTTTAGGCATAGATAGTGCTTCTGGGGGAAGGCGCTAGCGATTATTGTTTAGCGTTAGCGCTTTCCTGGAGAAGCGCTAGTAAATATTGATAAAGGAAAGCGCTTTCCTGGAAAAGCACTAGTGATTCTTGATATAACACCCTAATTCCAATTAGGGAATTACTTACTAATTTAACCGAAATTAAAATAAATTAAACCTGAAAAACTTTTCAACTTACGAGATAATAAGAAATAAATCTTGTTTTAAACCACCATTCCTTAGGGAAACATAACCTTTTCAAATCAAGTATCTGATGAAACCACCTGACTTTGACTTAGTAAAATATTTCAAATACACCAAAAATGTCATGCATAAATCAGAGTTAGAAAGCAGAATTTAACTATAATTATTACAACCCCTTTTTCAAAAGAATAAGGAATTAAAACCATTGTATATATACATTATTTACTAATACTGCATAGACACAACCTAACTTTTAGGACTCTAACTCGTGATTCGGTGACTCGAAGTCTCGCATGAAGCAAGACTGAGCACACTCATGCTCTGAACTTCTCCATTAAGCTTGTACCTGAAAACAACGCCCCAAAACGTGAGTTTATAAAACTCGGTAACATAGACTTAAAATCATAAAATACTTATATCGCTATTTCCAGCCATACGTGGTGTGCGACGTATGAAAACTCCTCCCCTAACCAGTTTACACATACTCGTTCACTAATACATTAATCTACATTTTTTCCTTACAGTTACTCAGTCAACTTATTCATCTACACTGGAATACAAACTCAATTTAAGGCAATCAATCATAGGTAACGTAATTCTAAGTAATTCCTCAAATTTCAGGCATAAATCAAAATGCATACTTCACCTTAATTCCTCAATGTTGCATTATTAACAATGCAACATTATACATAATGGTTCCTCTATGTAAGCATTAATAAAATATTACATTATACAAATGGGTTCCTCTGATGTACCCCCTTGGTCCTATTTAGCAATTGCACTTGAGCTTAATTACGCTCTTTTTCCTCATCCCGTTAGGGCTTTTTAACAAGGGGGTCCCCGCCGGTAAACGCTTGCAAGGATTCACAACCGACGAGCCTGCCGTCCAAATCGTCACCCGGACAGGCAAACACCTTATGCATATGCCATGTCAACATCAATGCATATGCAAGTCAAGCAATCAAAGCACATAATTCATAAAGTAATCCCTCTTAACTATCATCAACCAATAACAAGGATATATATATTCAAACTAAATAACATTCATACACATTCATGTTTGCTAACATCAAACCTCATTTTTATAACAAGTCAAAATAATTAACGTTGTTATCTGTATAGGGTTAAACCCTTTCAATTAAGGGCCCAAAACACAAGCCGTTAACATCAAAACATAGCAAAATACATAATATAAGGCATGCAGAATTTTCTAAAATTCGCTTAAGCGAATTTCTTGGCTTAAGCAAATTTGAGGCAGAATTGCACTCTGCAGGATTTTCTGAAATTCGCTTAAGAGAATTTCTTGGCTTAAGCGAATTTGAGGCAGACTTGCACACTGCAGGAATCGCAGGATTTAGCTTAAGCGAATTTCTTGCACTTAAGCAAATTTGGAAGAGATTTCTGTGAAAACTTTGTGTTTCAACCACTACACTCCAATCCAATCAATTCCATTCCAAAAACCCAATCAAACAAAGATTCAAGGCAAGGATTTACATGCATTATTAGAAATCAATAATAACATCAAGAAACCAACATCAAAGGGGAATTCCACATGCATGATCACTAATTGAAATCCAAGATTTCTTATAAACTCAAACCCAAATATCATATAAACATAAAACTAATTTTAAGGAGGCATAAAGCCCTCCATCATATCAGGGAAATCATAGTAATTCCCTCTTAGGTTAGCTCGAATGCCAAACCCACTCAACTGATTTCTACATATTTACTGAATTTAACTAAACTAAACTCAAACATATTTATTTTGGAGCTCAATGGAACTCCCAATGGGCAAACATCACACAATAATTAGGGGGTTGGGGGCAGCCATCCAACCCTATTTTAGTCAAACCCCATATAATATCATTATAATCTATAAAATAATTATGTAGTTAAGGAATTTAAACAATAAATCCTAGCACACCCTAAGGGAGGTTTTTAGGGGAAATCTATGTTACCTCAATAATCCCAAAATTAGGGATTTAAGCTCAAAAAAAAAAAAAAATCCCCTTTCCATGGAAGTAACCCTAAGGTTCTGATTTCAGCTCCATTCTTCTTCTTCCTTAAATCTTCCATCATTCTGAGCTTAGCTCCTTCGTCTTCATCGATTAAAGCTCGCATGCAAGTCCTCTTCCTTAGTTGTTCCAAGCCCTAACCTCCATTGAAGCTTTGAACCAAGCTCCCAATCCTCTTCAATCAATTCCAAATCAAACTTGAATCCTTCTCCTCCTTCATTTTTGAACTCTTTCCCTCTGAATCTGTCTCTATCTCTCTCGATCTCTCAGTCCCTCGATCTCTCTCTGTCTCAGTTTCTCTTTCTCTCTTTCTCTCTCGGCCTTGAGCAAGGCGCATGGTGGTGCGCCACCGCGAGTTGTGGCCGTCATGGCCACCACCCTCCTCCTCTCCATCGATTACGAGCTTCTTCTTCTTCTCTTCTCTCTTCTTTCTTCTCTTCTTTCCTTCTCTTTTCTTTTTTCTGATTTCTCTTCTTCTTTTCTTTGCTGAGAGTCACAATGGGAGGGAGTATTAGGGTAGAAGAGAGGGTACTAAGGTGGATTTAAGTGGAACATAGTGTATGGTGGAACTTAGGCTTAAATTTAATTAAAACCTTGCAAACAAACCCTTATTTAGCCTCCTTAATCTAACCTTTGGTTTCTAATAACCTCTTGAGTAATTTTAATTAATTAAAACTACTCCTAATTAATTAATCTCATATTTCCTAAATCATTGGGTAAAATTACTATTTTACCCTTTGGTTCCAAATTGGTTTTAAACTACTAAATTAAGGCTATGAATTATATTTAATCCTTAGGGATTAAACCCCTTTCTCACTTAAGGTCTCTAACAATTAGACTTAGGGATTTTGGGATGTTACACTTGACGCTAAAATATTAGTAGCGCATTCCTGGGGAAGCACTAGCTATTAACGAATTTTTAGTAGCGCTTTCTTAGGTAAACGCTAGTGAATGTTTTCTCGCGATTTTAGCTAGCGCTTTAGTTTAAAGCACTGTTTAATGTGGCGCCATGTTTTACAAAATCTGTTGTAGTGTAATTGAAAATTTTGAATTTTTTGACTCAAAATTTTGACCTTATAAATGGAATCTTTAACTCAAAATAAAATCATTATTACCACATAATTACCATAATATTACTGACACTAAACGATTTCAATGGCCATAATATCAATCTCTTAATTTGGAAACAATTCATATGTCAACGAATATTAAAACGTCTCTTAATATATGTTACCATATGATCCTCAATCAACATTAAAATTTGAAACTAATCAACAAATTAAATTAAAACGTGGTGCAAAAATTTTGGCAGTCCTAACTCACACACAACTCACATGTTTCTATATTTCAGCATGTGATATTCGAATGAGATTTGGAAAACATTTACCATAAAATAATTCCCTGCCAACAATATGCACAAGACTAAAAAAATTTGAATATCATAAACTAGAAATTAGGCTAAACGAATTAAATGCCAATTGCATAATAATAGAAGCAGCATTAGTTGTTTTTATCAGAAACAATTGGCAGTCCATCTATAAATACTATCAAACCATTTGGCTTAGACACAAATGGCTCGATAATTTCTGGCCAAGTCCTATGTTCTTTGTGTTTTTACTCTTCCATAGGTTTTTCTTCTGTTTAGTTGGTTTCTTTTTAAATACTATCAAGCTATTCTGAGTTTTATATAATTTTTTACTGTCCCTCAAATTATTAGGAGTCTATTCTGTTTTATTGTATTGTCTCTCAACCAGTTCTCAAACTCATTTACTCTTTTTCTTTTTAAAATTTTAACGAATATATAAATGTGTAGTATATAATTTAACATATATGTATAATTTTAGAGATATTTATAAATGATATCTTTGAAGAAAATAGTAGCTGACATTCATAAACACGGCTTAATCTACAGAGGTTGGTGAAGATAAAAAAAATGGGAGATGTAAAGAAAAATGGTGTGGACACCTATTCACTTAGTTGCAAGCCTACAACATGTAATGATGGGTGCATGTGAAGGAGCTATTGGGTTATGATATTGGGTTGATTAGAACTCATATGTACCAGGTGGTCGAGAAGGCTCTTCCACCAAAACTGACGAGCACCCGAAGATTTATTGGATGAAACTGTGGGCCACCAATGAGGTTCGAGCCAAATCCAAGTTCTGGTATGTCTATGCCTTTCTCTATTTCATTAACAAATGGTAATATCTTCTATTTATGAAAACAATAACCATTTAATATTTTTTTTGTTGAGCAGTAACCATTTAATATTCTTTTTTCACCTTACATGTTTTCTACTTTTGTGTCTTTTTTCTACTTTTCAGATATGTACAAATTCATTATGACAAGGAGAGTTAAGTTATATCTCCATATCAAGAAACAATGGTGATTATGATATTCTTTGAACTCCAACTTGTGATGCCTTTAAATGACATCATACTTGCTGTAAAGAAATGCAGTTTTCTTCTGTGAAACAAAAAAAAGGCAAACACTTGCAACATATACCGTAGTTATAATGCACAATAAGAAAAAATAGGTGAACTGTGTTCGAACCTAAACATTAAGAAGTTTAGACCCTCATTAATTTTGATGATAACAAAGTATTTGCAAGTGAACAATTTAACTTCTAATAAGTCTTGAAGTGTGTAGGTATTAAAATCACTCCTATATTATGTCTCACTCAAGCAAGAAGAAGAATTTCACAAGAAGAAGAATACATTCCATGTGTATCTGCATCCGGTTCACTACAGCGTCTTGCTTGTAGAGAGCGTCCGATAGTTTAATTTTATGACACGTGGTTACTCAATTGCTGCGAGCGTTCGTTTTGATTTCTGAGCGAGCATCTGGTCTTATTAATGAAGCACGTGTTGGTCACGTTTATGCTCTTTTACCTCAGCTATTCTGGAACAGAATTTGAATTTGATTTTGTGCGCTCAATTTTATGTACGAGGTATCAAAGGTGACACCTTTAGAATAAGACAAATTCGTGCAAGGCAATTGTGTGAAAAGCAGATAGTACCATAACGAAAATGTGTACTATTCTGATATTCTCTGAAAATGAAGAAAATGATGTATATTTAGAATTACCTCACTCAATTATTTGGAGCTGAAATATCTGCAACGATATTACCCTCATGACTCCTATAAATACCTTACGATCCTCATTGAAGAAATAGCCAGAAACGACATTCTAAAAGAGTTATTAGATCAATCAAGTTTCGTGCCAAGTTTCTGGAAACCAAAGAACTGAACTTTAGCGTCCTATATTCTTTCTTTTAGAAAGCTATTGTTTTGAGTTTAATCTTTTCATCCTCTCTACAAGATTTATTTGATTGTATTCAAAAGAAAAATCCTTTGTAAAAGTTGTATTGCGTAGTTACAGGCTTGATTGCACAAAGGCTCGAACGTACTGAGTCGTTTTGAGAAGTTAAAAGTATTGTCAAGTTTGTGACAGTAGAATACTTTTAAGGAAATTTGTAATCAGTTGATTATAGTGAAAATCCTTCAAGAATGAAGGGACTAGATGTAGTTACCAGTTTGGTGGTGAACTAGTATAAATCTCTGTGTCTCTTGCTTTAATGCTTTACATTTTCTTTAGTCTTGCAAAGTAAAACAAGCTTTCATAAACTTTTATTCAGCGTCCGATTATAATTCAGCATCTGATAACAAGTAGTTTTCAAAACATAGTGCTTTTATCTTAAAGTTTGCAAAATGTTTTCAACACAATTCAACCCCCTTTCTTGTGTTAACGTTCAGTTGGTACCAGAGCTCGACCTCTTGGTTGAACACTTAACCGTGTTAAGAGAAAAGATCCTTACTTATGAACATGTCTGCAGAAGGTGGTCATATGAACCGTCATCCTCTATTTATTGGAGAAAAATTTGACTACTGGAAAGATAAGATAAAAGCTTTCTTTGAGACACAACAACTATAATTATGGGATATAGTTGAAAGTGGTTACCTTATTCCCACTAATGCTACTGGCGTTGCTATAGCTAGAGAAAATTAGAATGATAAGCAGAAAAAGAGACATCAGATCAATCAAAAAGCTAGATTCATTCTTATTTGTGCTATGTCAAAAAGAGAATATGATAAATGTGGTAAATTTGATACTGCCAAAGAAATTTGGGATTCTCTCGTTTTGTCTTATGAAGGCTCTACCCAAGTAAGAGAAACTAAAGCTAACATGTTAGTTCGCCAATATGAGTTGTTTAAAATGGAAGATGGTGGAAACATTGAATCTATGTTTGGAAAATTCCAAACACTTGCTTATGGGTTACAAGCCCTTGGAAAAAGCTACACCACTCCTGATCATGTGAAAAAGATCCTGAGAAGTTTGACCAAGCAGTGAAGACCCAAAGTCACTGCTATTCAAGAAGCAAAATATTTAAACGCCTTAAGGCTTGAAGATCTTTTGAGTTCTCTGAAAGCTCATGAACTTGAGCTAAACAAGGAAGAACCTGTGAAGAAAAGCAAGTCTATGGCTTTGAAAGAGAACATGCAGAAAGCTAGTTCTTCCAAAGCCCTTTAGGTTGAAGAAGAATCAGAAGATGAAGCTTTAGAAGGAGTTAATGATGGAACGGATGATGAGCTTGCGTTCATATCTAAGAAGATCCAAAGAATGTGGAAGAAAAAAAACATCAAAAGAAAATTCTAGAAGAAAGATGTTAAGGACAAGAAGGAAAGCAAAGACAAGAGTCAAGTCGTTTGCTATGAATGTAAAAAGCCGGGACACTTCAAGTCTGAATGTCCTAATTTTAAGGAAAAACCCACAAGGAGTTATTTCAAGGGAAAGAAGAAGAGTCTCATGGCTACATGGGAAGACTTGGACCTATCATCCTCAGAAGATATTAATGAAGAAGGAGCCAATCTTGCCCTCATGGCAAATACTGACTTAGATTCTGAAGAAGAAGTTGAAGATGTAATAATATATGATTCTTACTCTGAACTTTAACTTGCATTTGATGATCTCCTTAAGGACTCTGCCACTCTCTCCATTGAGTATAAAGCTTTAAAAAAGAAATTTTCAAAATTATCACAAGAATTTCAAGTTTTGAACAATGAAAATTCAAAGCTCAATGAAGAGAACCAGAAGCTGAAAATTGAAAATCAGCGTCTGGTGGATAACCAGCGTCTGGCTGCTGACAAGCACTCAGAAGCTGAGACCTCTCAAGCTGATAGCTCTGAAGTTAAAGGCAATCCTAAGTGTAAATCAAATGATTATGAATATGCCTTTCAAAAGTTTCTTGCAGAGAGTGTAACTCGAAGCAAGCAAGCTTCAATAATTTGGGGTGTCAGTAAAACAACAACTCAAGGTCTTGGTTACATATCGGATGAATCCACTTTACAAAATGAAAATTTAGCATCTGATAAACCCAATGATCACAGTGAATGCTTGCATTGTACTTACTACAATAAACTTGGTCATTTGAAAAGTGCCTGTACTGCTTTTAAGATTAAGAAGGACAAGTATCCTTCAAGAACTTACAAGAAAGGACCCGAAAAGATATGGGTACCTAAAGATAAAAAAGTCTATATTGCAGACATGCTTAGCAAACACACCTATCTTGGTACTTAGACAGTGGATGCTCGCGTCACATGACAGGAGAACAACATATGTTCCAAGAGCTAAGACCTAGAGAAGAAGGATTTGTTGGTTTCGGAGGAAACCAAAATGGTAAAATAGTTGGAATTGGTCGCATTGGTAAAGGCTCTCTTCCCTCTATTGATAATGTACTTTATGTTGAAGGACTAAAACATAACTTATTAAGCATAAGTCAATTATGTGACAATGGTTATGATGTTATTTCTACAGAAACTGGATGTTCAGTAAAAAGCAAGAAAGATGACTCTATTTTCTTTACTACAAAGAGGAAACAAAATATTTATAAAATTGATCTTTCTGAACTTGCAAAACAAGATGTCAAGTGTCTCATGTCTGTTGAAGACGAGCAATGGACTTGGCATAAAAGATTGGGTCATGCCAGTTTGAGATTAATCTCAAAATTAAACAAGCACAGTCTTGTTAGAGGCTTACCAAATCTTAAATTCCAATCTGATGCTCTCTCTGAGGCATGTCAAAGAGGAAAACAAGTTAAAACTTCTTTTCATTCTAAAAATGTTGTTTCAACCTCTAGACCACTTGAGCTTTTGCATCTTGATCTTTTTGGTCCAACAAGGACAACCTCTTTAACTGGAAAGAAATATGGGTTAGTCATTGTTGATGATTTTACTAGATGGACATGGGTTAGATTCCTTGCCCACAAAGATGAGTCATTCAAGGAATTTACTGTTTTCTACAAATCAGTTCAAAATGAAAAAGGAATTTGTATTTCTTCAATCAAAAGTGATCATGAGGGAGAATTTGAAAATGAAAGCTTTTAAAAATTTTGTTAAGAAAATGGCATCTCCCACAATTTCTCCTCTCCTAGAACACCACAACAAAATGGTGTTGTAGAAAGGAAAAATAGGTTCGTCCAAGAAATAACCAGGACCATGATCAATGAAGCTGATATTGCAAAACATTTTTGGGCAGAAGCAGTAAACATAGCTTGTTATATAAGAAATGGCCAGGACCATGAATAATGAAGCTGATATTGCAAAACATTTTTGGGCAGAAGCAGTAAACACAGCTTGTTATATTCAAAACAGAGTCTTTATTAGACCTATTTTGAAGAAGACTCCATATGAACTGTGGAAGGGTAGAAAACCCAACATTTCTTATTTTCATCCCTTTGTTTGCATATGTTATATTTTGAATACTAAGGATCAACTTAGTAAGTTAGATTCCAATGCTGACAAAGGTATCTTTTTGGGATACTCTGAAAGATCTAAAGCTTTTAGAATATACAACAAAGAAACTTTGATAGTGGAAGAATCCATTCATGTCAAGTTTGATGATAAGAAGCCTGACACTGCCATGTCAGGGCTAGATGAGTTATTTTCAGGTTTAGATATCGGTGATACACCAAACAGTGAACCTGTATCTTCAGCGTCTAGTGGTGACAACCAAACACAGGATTCTACTCAAGCAGAAGCTGAAACCAGAAAGAGTTGGAGATACAAAACCAATCATCCCAAAGATCAAATCATAGGAGAACCTAGAAATAGAGTGAGAACAAGATCCTCTTTCAAAGAGCATGCAGATCTTGCACTTCTCTCTGAGGTGGAACCTAAATTGATTGATCAAGCATTGGAAGATGAAGGTTGGATTCTGGCTATGCAAGAAGAGTTGAATTAATTTCAAAGAAATGATGTTTGGAAGTTAGTCACTCTACCAGAAGATAAACAAGCTATTGGTACTAAATGGGTATTTAGAAAGAAGCTTGATGAAGATGGTAAGGCAGTGAGAAACAAAGCAAGGTTAGTTGCTCAAGGTTACTCATAGGAAGAAGGTATAGATTTTACTGAAACCTTTGCACCTGTAGCAAGGTTAGAAGCTATTCACATTTTACTTTTATTTGCTGCACACCATGAGATAATTCTTTATCAAATGGATGTGAAAATTGCTTTCTTGAATGGTTTTAAAACTGAGGAAGTCTATGTGAAACAACCTCCTGGATTTGAAGACATTGAATTTCTTGAACATGTCTTTAAGCTTAAAAAGGCTCTGTATGGTCTTAAGCAAGCTCCTAGAGCTTGATATGATAGATTAAGTTCCTTTTTAACGGAAAATGGTTTTAACAGAGGTCAAGTAGACACTACTCTATTTAGAAAAACATCAAACCAGCATTTTATACTTGTTCAAATTTATGTTGATGATATCATTTTTGGAGCTACTAATGAAAGCCTTTGCAAAGAATTTTCTAAGTTAATGCAGGCTGAATTTGAAATGAGCATGATGGGAGAATCGAAGTTCTTCCTTGGAATTCAAATCAAGCAATGCAATGATGGTATTTTTATACATCAAAGCAAATACATCAAGGAATTGCTCAAGAAATTCAAGATGGTTGATTGCAAGCCAATGTGCACACCTACGCATCCTACTTGTATTCTCAGTAAAGATGAAACTGGTAAGAAGGTAAATCAGAAAATATACAGAGGTATGATTAGATCTCTACTTTATCTTACTGCTTTAAGACCTGATATTATGTTCAGCGTCTGCCTGTGTGCTAGATTTCAATCTGATCCTAGATAATCACACTTGAGTGCTGTTAAAAGAATATTTAGATATTTACAAGGATCTACTAATCTTGGTTTGCTTTATAAGAAATCAAAAGATTACAAATTAGTAAGATTTTGTGATGCTGACTTTGCTGGAGACCGAATTGAAACAAAGAGGATAAGTGGAGGCTGCCAATTCCTTGGAGCAAATCTTGTGTCTTAGTCAAGCGAAAGACAAAGCACCATTGCACTCTCAACAGCAGAAGCTGAATACATCTCAGCAGGAAGTTACAATTCTCAACTTCTATGGATGAAATACCAACTTGAAGACTACTTGATAAAAGAGAGTAACATTCCTATCTTTTGTGATAATACATCTGCAATATGTCTTACTAAAAATCCTATATTGCATTCTAGAGCAAAGTACATTGAGATTAAGCATCACTTCATAAAAGACTATGTTCAGAAAGGTGTACTTGAAATAAAATTTGTAGACACTGATCATCAGTGGGCTGACATTTTCATAAAATCCCATGCTGAAGATAGATTCAATTTTATAAGAAGAAATTTAAATTTTCATCTTATAGAAGAATGATTAATCTCAGCATCTTGTGAAGTGTATCATTCAGCATCTGGTATGACATAAGCATTCATACGTGTAAACATATGATATGTCATTCACATTGCATAACTCAGCATCCGGTGAATTCGTTGCATACATCCGAACACACACGTGTGGGACAGAAGCGTCTCATCACACCTACTGAGTCATGATTATATTTGCATTTTCAAAAAAAAATCTTGATTTGACTTTATTTTGGCAACTGCATTTAATGAAAAGCGAATCTTTATTTTTATTTTCTTTTTTATTTAATTTTTATCAAGAGAAATACGAAGAGGTTTTGAAAATGTAACTATACCATTTTCTTCAAAACTTTCCCACTACTCCACCTCTTTCGCATCACTTTGTACTCTCTGTTTTCCCTAAAAAACTGTTTCTCTCTCTCATTCTCTCTCTCTCTATTTGCTCTCTCTCTAAAACCCTAAACCTCCATCATCTACTCCTCTACTGCAACCATGACTGACGTTAAGGTCGGACAGAACTCTGTTATCTACGACACCATGAATGAAGCAAAAGTCTTGATTGAGAATAGAATTGATTTGAAAAGCTTCAAGCTTTATGGATTTAATTTTGATGAAGGTTTGAAGAATCTGGGTTGGAAAAAACTACTTCTTTTGGGACCCTGTTGGAGTTCTGGTCTCTGCTATCAAGGAAGTTTGGGGAAACATTCATATGCTTTTGGGTATCATCATCGAAGGCCATGTTAGAGGTTTCAAATTAGTGTTTACCGTAAACACTATTATTGATACTATAAAATGTCCTTGTGAAGGAATTAGTTACTACGTTGGTTAGGAAGACGCTTTCAGAGGAATGGAAAATGTCAACGAGGCTCTGTTTGAGAACTATAGACAATTAAAGGAAACTGATGAAACTCCCTCTGCCAAGCATCTGAAAAGTCACTACAGGGTGCTACACAAGATTATCGCCAAGAGTGTTATTCTGAAGACTAGGTCAAGTGATATTGCAGAAGTTCATAATGAGAAACTATATGGCTCGTCACAAGATCAACTTGCCTAGATTGATTTTTAACAATATTGTCAATGCACTTGTTGGTTCAAGGAAGGGTTCTGCTGACAAGAAAAACATTATCAAGGTCATTCCCCATGGTGTTCTTCTTACTGCAATGATGATTAAAGATGGTATTGCAAGAAGGCTTGGAGCCTTGAAAGAAGAAGAAAGGGAAAAGTATTTTGGACTTGGTGATGTTGTTCGTCCTGATGTGTTTGGAGTCAACAGCTTGGTTAGAATGAAATTGATCACTAGCAATATGATCAAGAAGGTGAAACAGGAACAACGAGAAGTAGCTGGTGCTACTGTTGGTGAAGTTGTGAAGAAACCCACCAGAAGCTCAGTATCTGGTGTGAAAAGAACTGTTTGAGTCTCCAGCCAGGGAGATAAGAGTAAGAAGTAGAAGGTGCCTCCTGTACCAGAAAGAGGAGATGAACCAGAAGATGATGAGGACCGAGTCCCCATTAGAAAAATATTGGAGAAGAAGAGAAAGGCAGAAGCTGAAAAGCCCATTTCAGCGTCAGACCCTAGGAAGCAAGTTCCTCCATCTCCTCCTCCTATTATTGTCCCGCAAGGCAAGAGAAAGAAATTGGTTAGGCACTATAAGCTTAATCCAAAAGTACTAGATTTTACTATTGATGATTCCATTACTGATTTTAGTCCTGATGATGTTGTTACTGCACCACCACTCTCTGTTTCATCACCACAAACACACTCTACACAACTCCCATCCACTGAACCACACCCCTCCCAGAAAACCACAAAATCCAAAACACTTACATTCCCCTCACCACAAACCTCTACCTCCTCAAACACTTCTCTCACATCATACATAGCCTCACTCCACTCTCACCCCTTCAATCAACTTTTCAAAATCACCCCAACAAATCCAAAACTTACAAATTCAAAGTGACTTCCACTCTTGCTCTCACCTCCTCATCCATAACCAACTCCATCACTCCCACTTCTGATACATCATGTGTTGGTGCTTTCAAGTTTCCATCAAATGCTATTAAACCAGTGTTTGTAAGAGATGAAGAGTAGCATTCTATATATGATCACCCTTCTCTCTGGCATTTGAAAACCTTTACTTCTGGGGTTGCAAGACTTGAAATTGCTCCATTCAGCTACAATAACAGACTGAAGGTTACCTTTGGTGGAAGGTTGAGACCCCCTCCAAACCGAGGAATTCTTCCACTCTCAATTGATCTCTCTCAGAATCTGCCACAACATGAACCTCTCACTCTGGAAGAGTGTGGTAGGTAGATATCTAATGAAGAAAGGGCCTTCATGACTCACTGCCTGGAAATGAAGAGGCTTGAGTTAGTTTATCTGAACAAAGATCCTTTCTCAGCATCTGTTAAGATTGTGCCTGATAGGCAAAGGTGGCTTCCATGGTCAGTACCTGAGAAGATGAAGAATAAACCACCTAGAAGATTTCCAAAGATAATGACTCTCAAAGAGTTTAAGGAAGCTCCCAGAAAATACAACTTAAAAGCTTTCTCCAAGAAAAAGGTTAGAAAGTTATCTGAGGACCATGCTATACAAGTCTACCTGACCAGGATCAAGAAAGATTCTAGAGACACTGGTTCTTCTGGTTAATGTAATGCAGAGAAAGCCATTATTCCAACTGTTGGCTCTATCAGTAGAGTATCTGACACAAACCTTGCCATTCTGTATTTTGATGATATGCTAATGTGCTCTGTCATTAGGCCTCCTAGTTTTACTAAACTGCAAGATCAATGGGCTGCAATTAGCAAACATCCGGATATTGGCTTCAATTGGAGTCAAATGGGAATGTCTTCGAAAGACAAAGCTATGTTACCTCGTTTGAAGCTTGTCACTGAAAATGAAGATGATAAAGAGAATCTGAGAAGGATTTACTTCGCTGAGAATGATGTTCTCAATACCTGCCTTGTTGAGATAGAAAAGCTATACCAAGAAACTTATTAGAAGCTGAGCTTACAAGATTTGATGCATATGTTGATGAGTTTTTCAAGCACAGGAAAACTGTATTTCTGAATATGGTTTACCCAGAGGAATTAGTGCTTAGATGGGAACAAGACATGGAGTTTGAGAAACAGAAACTTGGAAGGTTCATCAAATGGAGTCTACCAAATGATGATTTCTTTCAGAAGGCTAAGGATAGTAAGGAAATGAGGTTGAAGCTGTCATAGCAAGTTATTACAGAACATCAAAAGCTAGCTTTCAGAAGATGGCAAAGGGCCATTGTTGAGCATGCTGAAAGAGTTCCAAAACCTTCTCCTCCTGCTGAAAATGATGAACCTGTCATCATTTCTAGAGCCCAGTATGAGAAGTTGATTGCTACATCTCAGAAAGTGATCAGTTGGAAAGCACTGTGAATCTTCTCATGGAATGCCTCAATCAAATCCTTCCTCCTCCACCTTAAAACATTTTCCTTTATTTCGAATGTTTTGTATTAATTGTTAATTTGGTACAATTGCTCTTTTGCTCGTATTATCTTTTGAATGGTATTAATGTTTTTTACCTTCAAATTTTTCTCTTATTATTTAATATTGTTTTGACTATGATGTGTTTTACACTCTTTTTGTCTGATGACAAAAGGGGGAGTAAAAGTAAGGTTTGATGAATGCTCTTAAGTATCACATAACATGCATCATTCATCGTACATAACATATTTTTGTTGCTTTGATACTCATTGATATTCATTGGCACAATTATATTTATTATTGGTACAATGATCTCAGCATCTGGTCTTCAACGATTATTTAAATAATATGCTCTGATACATGTATGTATTTTGCAATCATGCAAATGCTCTGATACTTGGAAAATATTTGACTATATCTTAGTATGTTGAACTCAGGGGGAGACCCTTAAAATTATTTTTGAAACTAAATTGTTCATCAACCTTAGATATTTGTCATCATCAAAAAGGGGGAGATTATTGGAACCTAAACGATTGAGAAGTTTAGACCCTCATTAATTTTGATGATAACAAAGTATTTGCAAGTGAACAATTTAATTTCTAATAAGTCTTGAAGTGTGTCGGTATTAAAATCACTCCTATATTTTGTCTCACTCAAGCAAGAAGAAGAATTTCACAAGAAGATGAATACATTCCATGTGTGTCTGCATCCGGTTCACTACAGCGTCTTGCTTGTAGCGAGCGTCTGGTAGTTTAATCTTATGACACGTGGTTACCCAATTGCTGCGAGCGTCCGTTTTGATTTCTAAGCAAGCATCTGGTCTTATTGATGAAGCACGTGTTGGTCACGTTTATGCTCTTTTACCTCAGCTATTCTGGAACGGAATTCGAATTTGATTTTGTGCGCTCAATTTTATGTATGAGGTATCAAAGGTGACACCTTTAGAATAAGACAAATTCGTACAAGGAAATTGTGTGAAAAGCAGATAGTACCATAACGAAAATGTGTACTATTCTGATATTCTCTGAAAAGGAAGAAAAGGACGTATATTCAAAATTACCTCACTCAATGATTTGGAGCTGAAATATCAGCAACGGTATTATCCTCATGACTCCTATAAATACCTCAAGATCCTCATTGAAGAAATGGCCAAAAACTACATTCTGAAAGAGCTATTACTTAAGTGATCAATCAAGTTTCGTGCCAAGTTTCTAGAAACCAAAGAACTGAACTTTAGCGTCCTATATTCTTTGTTTTAGAAAGCTATTGTTTTGAGTTTAATCTTTTCATAGTGAAAATCCTTCAGGAATGAAGGGACTGGACGTAGCTACCAGTTTGGTGGTGAACTAGTATAAATCTTTGTGTCTCTTGCTTTACTACTTTATATTTACTTTAGTCTTGTAAAGTAAAACAAGCTTTCATAAACTTCTTTTCAGCGTCCGATTAAATTTCAGCATCCGATAACAAGAAGTTTTCAAAACATAGTGTTTTTATAATCTTAAAGTTTGTAAAAAGTTTTCAACACAATTCAACCCCCTTCTTGTGTTCACGTTCAAATTGTTGGATAAAATGTTTGCAGCTAAATGACCTTTTTGTTCTTAAGTTCCCAAGCTGGCCAACATGAGAGCTTAAATTTTCATTAGTTTATTTTCCATCAAAACAGAATATATATATATATATATATAGCGCTAGAAGTCAAATGTTACTTTTAGCATTTGTAACTTTTTAATTTATAATGTATATTATGTAAAAAAAAAGTACAAATGCAATCCAAATACATTTTATTGTTTTTTAATCTACTATATTATATAAAATAGAGTTTTGTCACGTGGGACCATGCCACGTGTCAAAACCACAGACATTCTTTTCCACCCTAAAGCTATTTATTTTTATTTTATTTTTATTATTTTAATCAGCCATTATTAAAGCATATCAACCATGATTCTGAGTTATTGATTATTCATTTTAATTGATATGGTAAAAAATGAATAATTTCCATAATAGTGTCGATATTTCAAATCTTTTAATTTTGAATTTCAATTAATACTTCTAATACCTTTTATTATATTATTAATGAATATTTACTTTCTCCCCCTCTCCTCCCTCATTTTATTGTCCAAATTTTCTTCTCTCAAGTGTATGTCTTCTCTCTTTTCGGTTGCAATTTCAATTCAATATGATGTTATTCAACTATGGAGGTATGTTTGATAATCTCTTAGATTACTTTATTATTTTTTCGGTAGTTCAATTCATTTTTTTTCTAGGAATTTCTCTTTTAAGTCTTTTGCACAATGTAAAAACATATAAATTGTAAAAAAAAAAAAGCAAACTTCAAATGTCATATATATTAAAAAAAATACTTTTATAAGATAAATATCAGCTTGCATTGAGATAAAAAATGAAATAAATTAACTTAAAATTGGAGAGATTATTTTGGTTGAGCATTATTGAGCAAATATTACAACAAATGACAACTTTTTTTTTTACCAGGAATAGTGACATCTTGGTAATCTAATTCTAACCAATCACAGATTTAAATACAGACTCATTCAAATTAATCTTATATTTTACCGTATTACTTAATGACTTAGCATATATAGATTATGAAGTAAAATTGAGTAAATATAATTCTTCAACTATTTTTATTTAATATTAGCACATAGCATAAAATAAACATATAATAAAATGTTTATTGTAACACCTGAGGACGAGATCGACATCGTATTAGGACGACGTATCGAGACCTCGACCAAGACCTTGTGTCGAGATCCCGTGCCAAGATCGTTTGCCGAGGTCATTTGCCGAGCTGAGGAGACTGCGTGCACTAGCTGCTGAGCTGAGGAGGTCGGGTGTCGAGCTGAGGAGGTCGCGTACCGAGCTGAGGAGGCCGCGTTCACGAACTCGTGTTAGAACCTTGTGCGCTTGCACGAGCACCCTTGTCGACATCGTGTCGAGATGATAACTCGTATTCTTTCGAACGTTATTCAGCGCTATTATTATATTGTTTGTAATAATTACATTGTCGGCTTGCCGTTCTCGTCGCGTGTCTAGACCGTTGACCGACAGAGTAGAGGGTAATTATGAGAGAGGAACGATTAGATGGGTAGATTGATTGATGGGATTGGCATCTTATAGCTGGAGTTACGATTATGCCCTTCCAGCTGTATACCACGACCGATTCCCTCAGATACTCATTCTTTCTCTTTTCTTCTTTCTTCTTCCTTCCTTCTGCTCTGAGTTTCGTTGTTTTTCTCCAAGAACTTCCATCGACGAAACCTTGAGTTCCATCGAGATTCTGCACAAATTTTCTTCATCAACCTTGTTCCTCATTATCTTCTCGACATATCTCGCTCGCTCGACCATCACCATTGAGGTATGAAGAACAGATTTTCTTTTTCCTCGTACTCTTTGTTTAGCGCTATTTCTTCTTCCATTTTTAGCCAGTTTTATGTTTCCAAATCATGTCAAATTGATGGGTTTTCTTCTTCACGATATTACCTATCTTTCTAACCGATTAATTGGGCTTGTAAAACAAATTTTCTTCCTCTGTTTTTCTGCAATCGGCAGTGCCCAGAAACTCTTCATTTTTGGTTTATTTCGATTTCTTGTTTTCGTTTGTTGCTTCTGGTTGTTGTTGTTGTCGATCTATCTGTTGAAGCATCAGATAACTTTTTCATGAACTTTTGATCGAAATCCCTAACTTTGTGTTAGAGGAAAAATATATTTCAAGTTCTTGAGTTTTATATTTTCTGGGTTGTGGTTAAGTTTGGGAAGAGAGAGCTAAGTGTATTAGAACCCATAGATCGAACTGAGTTGTGTTTGTTTTAGGAAGTCTGATTCCCGAGATCGAGTGATTTCCGAATCGAGGTGTACGGGAAAGCGAATCCAAGGACGTGGAAGCAATGAATCCGGATCGAATCAGACGTGTCGAGGTCGATCGAGAAGCGTGCGTGTCGAGGTCGGCGAGAAGTGTACGTGTCGAGGTCGATTGAGGGCAGACGCGTGTCGAAGTCGTTGTCGAGCTCGTTGAAGACAGCCGTGTCGAGATCGAGTAAGAGAAGTCGTTGTCGAGCTCATTTGAAGACAAATTGTGTCGAGGTCGTTGTCGGCGGCATTAACTTGGAGTTCGGTAAGGCAACTCTTAGACATTATTAAGACTTTATTTTTATTGTTATATTTATGTATGGACTCCTTGATTGGTGTCGAAATTGGAATGTTGTGATATGATTGGGTTTTGCATGTATTTGATATGTGATTGAATATATGTTGTGAATGGTGTATTCTTTGTCAGTGCGTTTCTTCATGCAGAATGTTTTATTGCTTAAATGTCGAATTGCGTTTTCTTCATGTTAAGCATGCTCTCTTTATTTGATATGTGATCAAGTAAGTTGTGTTACTCTTTGACATGCGGCGAGCTAATCATCGAAAGTGAGAGAGCTAGAGTCGTATGGCGTTTTTGAGCCGGACCCGGATAATCGAGGTGCTAGGTCCCCTTTTTGTTTATGGTGGATTGGCTAGCGTTGTAGCATTATCGGTTGGGGATGGACCTGGCCGATTAATGTATGGAATTCGGTTTGGGGATGGACACTGCCGTTTACCTATTACGTCAGTTTGGGGATGGACCTGCTGACGATATTCCGGAATAAGAGTCGAGTCGAGTCTAGAGTGAGATGGTCGAGTCACGTGTGGTGATTGAGATACATTATTGTGGTGCTTATTTCTTTATGTCGAGCTTATCTTGAATTGTTGAGAAGTTGACCGCTTTCCGTGGTGCCTTCAATCCATGACGGTTACCCAGGCGGTGTCGAGGGCGAGGAACCTCGACAGCAGACGATGCCGAGGAGGAGCTCGACGAGGACCCGAGTGACGACCTCTACTTGTCGTGAACGTTTATGTTTGTTGGATGTTTGTTTTTCTGATGACTGTACTTTGTTTTTCTTTGTGTTCGAGGTCGTGACCAGTTTGGGCAGTGTTGTTTTGTTGTTTCAGGGTAGACTGGTGGTCTTACTTTTGGAGCAGCCCCCTGCGTGGGAGTCTGCCGGAAGTACCCCCAGGGTATGATTGCTCTTTTGAAGTCGTCATTACCTTAGGTGTATTTTCTTTATACATTGCTACTCTGTATTTTGTATACATTATTATTTCGAGTGATATATATATGTATGTTATGCATGTATGTTTTATTAGAATTTAAGTCTTGTGTCTTAGTTGCACCATGTTTCGAAAAGCTGTAATTACTCTGATGTGCACGAGTTGGTTTTAAAAAAAAATATATCGTATTTTTAAAAGGCACAAGAGTTTCGTTTTAAAACACATCTCATATAGGTTTATGTTGAGCTCGGTGTGTTGAGCTCGGTAACCCGAGCTCGGTATATTGAGCTCGGTAGCGGTCCGAAGCAGGTCGTTACATTGTTGGTATCGAGCGCTTCGGTTGTAGAAATGCATAGGAAGATTTGGACCGTCACCGTGTCGGGTTATGTGTGTTGGGTACCTAGTTGTAATATGTTGATTCTTTGTTTGATTAAGTGAAGCACTTATTGCTTGAAAAATTGTTTGAACTGTTTCTTAATTGAAGCGGTGTGTTTTAACACATCCTTGTTGTGAGATTCGCGAGGTTTTGAACTTTGTGGAATCTAATGCCACCTCGTAGGAATACGACAGCTGCAACCGAGAACGTTGACATGGAACGAGCAATTCAAGCTATGACCGAGATGGCGGCAGCCATGGCTCAACAATCACCGCTGCAGAACCCAACAGCTAACGCGATGGCTCAACAGACCAGCGGCGTTAACTCACAGAACTTGCGGCAAAGAACGAAGCGACGAAATCTTTGAAGCGAGAGGATTGGCCGACTTTAGGAAGCATGATCCACCGGTTCTATGGTGAGCCAAATCCGGATAAAGTCGATCTTTGGATGCAAGAGATCGAGAAGATCTTCGAGGCACTTCATTGCCGGGACAACGTGAAGGTCGACTATGCCACCTACTTCATCGCTAGGAGACGCAGAGTATTGGTGGAGAGGAGTGAAGCAAACATTTATAGCGTAGCGTCGCGAGATGACCTGGGAGCTTTTTCGTGAAAGGTTCTTGGACAAGTACTTCCCAGATCTTGCACGGCCGAGAAGGAGCAAGAGTTTCTTCAATCGCGGCAAGGCAACTCGGCGGTGTCCGAGTATGCGCCAAGTTCGAAGTCGTTGGCGAGGTATTTCAGTCCATTTCGTGATCGAGCTGACCAAAGATGGTTGAGTGAGAGATTCCAACGGGATTGAGATTCGACATTGAAGTCGATGGTGTCGTTGAGGATTCGAAACCTCCAAGAGTCGATAGATCGGCGTGTCGAGGTAGAAGGAGTAAGGAGCCACAAGAAGAAGACTGTAGCGGGACGGTGAGACCCAGTGCGGGCGTAGATTTGCACGAAG
The DNA here is from genome assembly GCA_037113605.1 of Calophaca sinica. NCBI lineage: Eukaryota > Viridiplantae > Streptophyta > Magnoliopsida > Fabales > Fabaceae > Calophaca > Calophaca sinica. The sequence goes on from CM073731.1 coordinate 86,426,535, forward strand.
GGAAACAACCGCAGAAGAAGCCTTACGACCGACCTCGGGGAACGATAACAGGACAATATCGTCCGATGACCCAGGTACCGAGAAGCGGAGGACAGACCAGTGTCGAGGTGACTTGTTTCCGTTGTGGAAAAACGGGACATTACGCCAATAACTGTACTCAGAGGGTGGAGGTGTGTTTCAACTGTAAGAAGCCAGGACATTTTGTCAAGGATTGTCCTACACCTAAAGCTGAACCGACGATGCTTGCGGCAAAGGCCAAAGGGAAGCGTCAAGTGGCTAAAGGAAGAGTTTTCTGCATGAGTGGCGAGGAAGCAGATCGAGCTGAAGATCTTATTCAAGGTGAATGTGAGATCGAGGGTAAATCCTTATCCGTTCTTTTTGATTCGGGTGCAACACATTCCTTTATTTCTTCTGATTGTGTGAACCATTTGAACTTGATCGTGGCCTTTACCGCTTAAATTAGTCGTTCCAACCCCAGCTGCTAAAACCTTAGTCACAACCACTGCATGTCTTAATTGTGTAGTGGTTATTCAGAGTAGAAAGTTTGTGGTCAATTTGGTTTGTTTGCCTCTTAAGGGCTTAGATGTCATCCTCGGGATGGATTGGTTGTCACACCACCATGTCCTTTTGGACTGTGCCCGTAAACTGTAATTTTTCCAGACCTTGGAGTCTCCAATTATCTTTCACGAACGTATTGGAGTTTCTTTGAAAGAAGGAACTAGGGAATACATGTATCCGCTAGTTCTAAGTTTTCCAAAGATCGACGTGAAGAATGTTCCAGTGGTATGTGACTTTGAGGGCGTTTTCCCGAAGACGCGTGCCAGGGTTACCACCAAGACGAGAGGTCGAGTTCTCCATCGACCGATTCCAGGGACAGGACCGATTTCAAAGCGCCATACGTGATGTTTCTGCCGAGATGAAAGAACTGAAGTCCCAGATCGAACACTTGGAGTCGAAGCAATTCATACGACCGAGCGTGTCACCGTGGGGAGCTCCAGTGTTGTTGGTTAAGAAGAAGGATGGACGATCAAGACTGTGCGTGGACTATCGCGAGCTCAACAAGGTTACCGTGAAGAACCGTTATCCGTTACCACGTATTGACGACTTGATGGATCAACTTCGTGGAGCGGCGATCTTTTCCAAGATAGACTTGAAGCCCGCCACCACCGTATTCGGCGTGAAGGAGGAAGATGTCGCCAAAACAGCCTCAGACTAGATACGGTCACTACGAGTACTTGGTGATGCCGCTTGGAGTGACGAATGCGCCACCGTGTTTATGGACTACATGAATGTGATTTTCCATTCGCTTTTGGATCGATTCGTTGTAGTGTTCATCGACGACATCTCGATCTACTCGAAGAACCGAGAAGAGCACGAAGAACACTTATGTCGAGTAATCGCAGATATTACGAGATAAGCAACTCTATGCCAACCTGGTCGAAGTGTGAATTTTGGCTTGAAGAGGTGAATTTTATTGGTCACGTGATTTCCAGGAAGGAATAGGCGTGGATCCAACTAAGATTGAAGCTGTGTTAGCGTGGGAACAATGAAGACTGATTCTGAGATCGAGTTTTGTCGCTTAGCGAGGATATTACCGAAGATTCATTGAAGGTTTCTCGAAGATTGTCGCGCCTCTTACACGATCGACGAGGAAGGATCAACCTTTTGCCTGGACCAGGAGTGCGAAGCTGTTTTCAAAAGGCGAAGGAGCTTTTGGACGAGCGCTGTCTTGATCTTGCCTCAACCTCAAGAGCCACGAAGTGTATTGTGATGCGTCACACCAGGGATTGGGATGCGTCTTGATGCAACATCGGAAGGTGGTCGCGTATGCTTCAAGACAACTTAAGATTCACGAGAGGAACTACCCTACTCACGACTTGGAGCCGCGGCAGAGTTTTTGGCGCCGAAGATATGGAGGCACTACCTTTATGGGAGCACTTCATCGCTTTCAGCGATCACAAGAGCTTGAAGTACTGTTCGACCGTAAAGAGCTCAACATGCGTCGGCCAAGATGGACGTAATTTCTCAAGGACTACGACTTTACGTTGGAATACCATCCCTGAAGGCTAACGTTGTAGCAGATGCTTGAGCAGAAGAGCATTTTAACCCTCGGTATTGATGATCAAGGAGTTGGAGATGCTCGAGAAGTTCCGAGACTTGAAGTCGAGTGTCGAGTTTCACCGGGAAGCTGAGATTTGGTATGCTTACCATCTCTAACAGATTGTTGGACGAGATCCGAGACCAGCAAGTTCATGACGAGCTTCGCAAGAGAAGATCTCATTGATAAGCGCAAGGAAGGCGACAGATTTCACGCCTGAGCGGACGACATCTTGAGGTGCAATGGCCGAGCGTGTGCATTTAACGTATCCGAGCCGAGAAAGTTGATTCTCGACTGCGCATAAGAGCAACTTTAGTATTCATCCAGGAGTTACGTAAGATGTATCAAGACTTGAAGAAGCATTTTTGGTGGTCCGGAATGAAGAAGCAAGTGGCCGAGCACGTAGCTCGTGTTTAACGTGTCGAAGCCGAAGGTGGAGCACCAACGACCGCGGGAATGTTACAATCGCTGACGTACTGGGCTTGGAAATGGGATAGTATTTCCATGGATTTCGTTGTAGGTTTGCCGAAGACGCAGAAGAAGAATGATTCGATTTGGGTGATCGTCGACCGATTGACCAAATCGCCATTTCTTGCCCGGAGGTCGACATACAACGTGGAAAATCTGACCGAGATCTACATCGCGAGATAGTACGACTTCATGGAATACCCTCTTCGATCGTGGTGTCGGACCGAGATCCCAAGTTCACGCCTCATTTTTGGAGGAATTGCAAGGAGCGATGGGAACCGAAAGCTCGTGCTTAGCTCGGCATATCATCCACAGACCGACGGCCAGACCGAGAGAACGATCCAATCGCTTGAAGATTTGTTGCGAGCTTATGCGTTAGATCACCGAGGAAGTTGGGACGACGCCTTACCATTGGTGGAGTTCACCTACACAATGTTTTTCCATGCGAGTATTGGAATGGCACCTTTGAAGCAATCGTATGGACGTAAATGTCGACGCCTCTTTGTTGGTACCAGGACGGCGAGCGAACCGTCAGAGACCAGATATGATCCAGCGGACTACCGAAGATCCGTTTGATCGAGATCGGATGCGAACATCTCAAAGTCGATGTAAGAGTTATGCACCAACGACGCCGACCACTCGAGTTCGAGGAAGGAGAACATGTATTTCTTAGAGTCACCCCCACTCATCGGAGTTGGTCGAGCGATCAAATCCAAGAAACTTACCCCTAAATTTATTGGACCTTACCGCATTCTTCGTCAGATTGGTCCAAAGTGGCATATCGATTGCCTTGCCACCATTCTTGTCGAACATCCACGACGCCTTCCACGCCTCACAATTGCGGAAGTATGTTTCCGACTCTCTCATGTCATCGAACCTGATGTGATTCAACCGAAGGACGACCTATCTTTCAAGCATTACCAAAGAAGGATCGTTGATCGGAAAGCCAAGCGATTCGCGTAATAAAGAGATTCAACTCGTCAAGGTTGTGTGGGATCAAGACGGAGATGCGACTTGGGAACTGGAGGAGAAGATGAAGACTCGAAGACTGAACTTTTCCGAGGTAAGAATCTTATTTGCAATTTCGAGGACGAAATTTTTTTAGAGGGAGAGATTGTAACACCTGAGGACGAGATCGACATCGTATTAGGACGACGTATCGAGACCTCGACCAAGACCTTGTGTCGGGATCCCGTGCCAAGATCCGCTGTCGAGGTCATTTGCCGAGCTGAGGAGACTGCGTGCACTAGCTGCTGAGCTGAGGAGGTCGGGTGTCGAGCTGAGGAGGTCGCGTACCGAGCTGAGGAGGCCGCGTTCACGAAGTCGTGTTAGAACCTTGTGCGCTTGAACGAGCACCCTTGTCGACATCGTGTCGAGATGATAACTCGTATTCTTTCGAACGTTATTCAGCGCTATTATTATATTGTTTGTAATAATTACATTGTCGGCTTGCCGTTCTCGTCGCGTGTTTAGACCGTTGACCGACAGAGTAGAGGGTAATTATGAGAGAGGAACGATTAGATGGGTAGATTGATTGATGGGATTGGCATCTTATAGCTGGAGTTACGATTATGCCCTTCCAGCTGTATACCACGACCGATTCCCTCAGATACTCATTCTTTCTCTTTTCTTCTTTCTTCTTCCTTCCTTCTGCTCTGAGTTTCGTTGTTTTTCTCCAAGAACTTCCATCGACGAAACCTTGAGTTCCATCGAGATTCTGCACAAATTTTCTTCATCAACCTTGTTCCTCATTATCTTCTCGACATATCTCGCCTGCTCGACCATCACCATTGAGGTATGAAGAACAGATTTTTCTTTTCCTCTGTGCTACTGTTTAGCGCTATTTCTTCTTCCATTTTTAGCCAGTTTTATGTTTCCAAATCATGTCAAATTGATGGGTTTTCTTCTTCACGATATTACCTATCTTTCTAACCGATTAATTGGGCTTGTAAAACAAATTTTCTTCCTCTGCTTTTTCGCACCCAGCGCCTGTAATCTGTTCATTTTTGGTTTATTTCGATTTCTTGTTTTCGTTTGTTGCTTCTGGTTGTTGTTGTTGTCGATCTATCTGTTGAAGCATCAGATAACTTTTTCATGAACTTTTGATCGAAATCCCTAACTTTGTGTTAGAGGAAAAATATATTTCAAGTTCTTGAGTTTTATATTTTCTGGGTTGTGGTTAGGTTTGGGAAGAGAGAGCTAAGTGTATTAGAACCCATAGATCGAACTGAGTTGTGTTTGTTTTAGGAAGTCTGATTCCCGAGATCGAGTGATTTCCGAATCGAGGTGTACGGGAAAGCGAATCCGAGGACGTGGAAGCAGCGGAATCCAGATCGAGAACTGTACGTGTCGAGGTCGACTGAGAAGCGTACGTGTCGAGGTCGACTGAGAAGTGTACGTGTCGAGGTCGATTGAGGACGGTACGTGTCGAAGTCGTTGTCGAGCTCGTTGAAGACAGCCGTGTCGAGATCGAGTAAGAGAAGTCGTTGTCGAGCTCATTTGAAGACAGCTGTGTCGAGGTCGTTGTCGAGCAGCATTAACTTGGAGTTCGGTAAGGGCAACTCTTAGACATTATTAAGACTTTATTTTTTATTGTTATATTTATGTATGGACTCCTTGATTGGTGTCGAAATTGGAATGTTGTGATATGATTGGGTTTTTGCATGTATTTGATATGTGATTGAATATATGTTGTGAATGGTGTATTGCTGTCGAATTGCGTTTCTTCATGCAGAATGTTTTATTGCTTAAATGTCGAATTGCGTTTTCTTCATGTTAAGCATGCTCTCTTTATTTGATATGTGATCAAGTAAGTTGTGTTACTCTTTGACATGCGGCGAGCTAATCATCGAGTGAGAGAGCTAGGGAGTCGTATGACGTTTTTGAGCCGGACCCAGATAACTGAGGGTGCTAGGTCCCCTTTTTGTTTATGGTGGATTGGCTAGGCGTTGTAGCATTATCAGTTTGGGGATGGACCTGCTGATTAATGTATGGAATTGGTTTGGGATGGACTGCCGTTTACCTATTACGTCGGTTTGGGGATGGACTCTTGGCGATATTCTAATAAGAGTCGAGTCGAGTCTAGAGTGAGATGGTCGAGTCACGTGTGGTGATTGAGATACATTATTGTGTTGCTTATTTCTTTATGTCGAGCTTATCTTGAATTGTTGAGAAGTTGACCCTTTCCCGTGGTGCCTTCAATCCATGACGGTTACCCAAGCGGTATCGAGGGCGCAGGGAACTTGACAGCAGACGATGCCGAGGAGGAGCTCGACGAGGACCCGAGTGACGACCTCTACTTGTCGTGAACGTTTATGTTTGTTGGATGTTTGTTTTTCTGATGACTGTACTTTGTTTTTCTTTGTGTTCGAGGTCGTGACCAGTTTGGGCAGTGTTGTTTTGTTGTTTCAGGGTAGACTGGTGGTCTTACTTTTGGAGCAGCCCCCTGCGTAGGAGTCTGCCGGAAGTACCTCCAGGGTATGATTGCTCTTTTGAAGTCGTCATTACCTTAGGTGTATTTTCTTTATACATTGCTACTCTGTATTTTGTATACATTATTATTTCGAGTGATATATATATGTATGTTATGCATGTATGTTTTATTAGAATTTAAGTCTTGTGTCTTAGTTGCACCATGTTTCAAAAGTCAGATTACTCGATGTGCACGAGTTGGTTTTAAAAAAAAATATATCGTATTTTTAAAAGGCACAAGAGTTTCGTTTTAAAACACATCTCATATAGGTTTATGTTGAGCTCGGTGTGTTGAGCTCGGTAACCCGAGCTCGGTATATTGAGCTCGGTAGCGGTCCGGAAACGGGTCGTTACATTTATAAATTTAGTTGTGCGAGAATTCAAATTCACAAAATAATCATTTAAGTGTTATTAAAAAAAATTAATAATAATTTAAGTGATATCTTTTGAAAATCACATTGTGTATACATATAATATTAAAAAAGTAATATATTTAATATTAAAAAGTAATTTTCTACATAAACTAATCTAATGATAATTTTTTTAGATATTTTCAAGTAAAGAAAAAGTTAAATTGTATTTATTTATAATTACAAAAATGACTATTGATATTCTTTCTCATTTATTTACTGCACTAAATAAAATTATATTAATGAAGTCTTATATATTTAAAATTTTATATCATCATATAATTTAAGTTTTTTTTGCTTAATTCTTACTACAGTTTTTTTGACGAATTAATTCGTACGATAGTTTATTAATTTTTTTCAGTTTTCAATGGATTTTTTTCTTTATTTGTTATAGTTCTATTTATTTTCTCTGATCTATATATTTTACTGCAACTCTAAGAGTAATTATATATTAAATATGATCATCCCAACATCATTACCTTCATTATTGGTAGACATATATATTCTAAATCCATATATGTTTACAAAATATGTTGCGAAATATAAAATTTTATTACATAAAATATATTTTTCAAAGTGCATTAAGATTTGATGGAAAATACTTAAGATGCATAGAAATGAAAAATTTATAAAAAGTTTATTGATATATGAGTCATAAAAGTAATTATAAATAAAAATAGATACACCAAGGATAAAAATATATCATAAGAAGATGAATATTTTAAACAAAAACATATTAATCACTATGTAAAGATTTATTAATATTAAAACTAAACAGTAAAAAATATATTTTTAGGAAATGTGTAACACCTGAGGACGAGATCGACATCGTATTAGGACGATGTATCGAGACCTCGACCAATACTTGTGTCGAGATCCCGTGACTAGATCGTTTGCCGAGATCTTTTGTCGAGCTGATGAGACCACGCACTAGTCTTGGTGAGGAGGTAGCGTGTCGAGTTGATGAAGTCGCGTGCGAAATGATGAGGACGCAAGTCGAGCTGAGGAGACCGCGTTCACGAACTCGTGTTAGAACCTTGTACGCTTGCACGAGCACTCTTGTCGACATCGTGTCGAGATGACACCTCGTATTCTTTCGAACGTTATTCAGCGTTATTATTATATTGTTTGTAATTATTACATTGTCGGCTTGCCGTTGACCGACAGAATAGAGGGTAATTATGAGAGGAACGATTTAACGGGTAGATGATTATTGGGATTGGCATCTTATAGCTGGAGTTACGATTATACCCTTCCAGCTGTATTCACGATCGTTTTTCCCTCAAACACTCATTTCTCTTTTCTTCTTTCTTCTTCCTTCCTTCTGCTCTGTGTTTCGTTGTTTTCTTCAAAAAAAATCTCCATCGACGAAACCGTGAGTTCCATCGAGATTCTGCACAAGCTTTCTTCATCAATTTTGTTCATCATCAACTTCTCGACCCATATCTCGTCTGATCGACCATCACCGTTGAGGTATGAAGAACAGATTTTTCTTTTCATCCGTACTCGCTTAGCGCTATTTCGCTCTTCCATTTTTAACCAGCTTTATGCTTCCAAATCATGTCAAATTGATGGGTTTTCTTCTTCACAATATTACCTATCTTTCTAACCGATTAATTGGGCTTGTAAAACAAATTTCTTTCTCGATTTACGCAATCAGCGTGCCGAAACCTCCATTTTTGGTTCGCTTCGATTTTTTTGTTTCTCATTCGTTGTACGGTTATTGTTGTTGTCGATCTATCTGTTGAAGCATCAGATAACTTTTTCGTGAAATTTTGATCGAAATCCCTAACTTTGTGTTAGAGGAAAAATATATTTCAGTTCTTGAGTTTTATATTTTTCTGGGTTGTGGTTGAGTTTGGGGAAGAGAGAGTTAGATGTATTGGAACCCATGGATCGATCTAAATCGTGTTTGTTTTAGGAAGTCTGATTCCCGAGATAGAGTGATTTCCGAATCAAGGTGTACGGAAAGCTTAATCCAAGGACGCTGAAGCAAAGCAGAATCCGGATCGAGGATTGTGCGGGTCGAGGTCGACTGAGAAGCGTACGTGTCGAAGTCGTTGTCGAGCTCGTTGAAGACAGCCGTGTCGAGATCGAGTAAGAGAAGTCGTTGTCGAGCAGCATTAACTTGGAGTTCGGTAAGGGCAACTCCTAGAAATCTCTAAGGCTTTATTTTATAAGTCCTTAAGTAAGGGCATTTCATATTCTACGTGGTTATGTTATTGTGTATGGATTTCCTGATTTGTGTCGAGCTGAAATGTTGTGATATGATTGAGTTTTTGCATGTATTTAATATGTGATTGAATATATGTCATGAATTGTGTATTGCATGTTGAATTATGCGTTTCTTCATGTCGAGCTTGCTCTCTTATTTGACATGCGGTTGAATATCTTATGTTTAACTCTTTGAATATCGTGATGCGAATTGTTCATCGAGTGAGCGAGCTAGGTGAGTCGTATGACGCTTTTGAGCCGTGACCCGGATAATCGAGGGTGCTAGGTCCCCTTTTTGTTTACTTTCGGAGATTGACTAGACGCCGCCACGCTATGGGACCCGAGTTGATCACCCTAGGGAGAGCGAGGATCCCAAGGCTTTGGCCGACTTTCCGACATACGATGCAGCGTGTGCATTCCGGAAAATTGTCGAGTCGAGAGAAAATGGATTTGCGAGTTGTGTCGAGTTTAGAGTGAGATGGTCGAGTCACGCTTCGGTGAATGTTATACTTTGCTGCTTGCTTATATTTTTATGTCGAGCTTATCTTGAATTGTTGAGAAGTTGACCTTTCCGTGGTGCCTTCAATCCATGACGGTTACCCAGCGATGTCGAGGGCGCAGGAACTCGACGATGAGACGATGCCGAGGAGGAGCTCGACGAGGACCCGAGTGACGCACTCTATCCGTCGTGATTGTTTATTTGTTGGATGTTTGTTCTTCCGAGGACTGCATTTGTTTTTCTTTGTGTTCGAGGTCGTGACCCGGTTTGGGCGATGTTGTTTTGTTGCTACTGAGGTAGACTGGTGGTCTTACTTTTGGAGCACCCCTGCGTGGGAGTCTGTAGGAAGTACCCCCAGTATGATTACTCTTTTGAAGTTGTCGTACCTTAGGTGTATTTTCTTTGCACATTTGCTACTCAGTATTTTGTATACATTATTATTTCGAGTGATATATATATGTGTATGTTATGCATGTATGTTTTATTAGAATTTAAGTCTTGTGTCTTAGTTGCACCATGTTTCAAAAGTCAGAATTACTCTGATGTGCACGAGTTGGTTTTAAAAAAATATATATCGTATTTTTAAAAAGGCACAAGAGTTTTGTTTTTAAAACACATCTCATATAGGTTTATGTTGAGCTCGGTGTGTTGAGCTCGGTAACTCGAGCTCGGTATATTGAGCTCGGTAGCGGTCCGGAAACGGGTCGGTACATTGTTGGTATCGTGAGCGATTCTGTTCGACCGAGCCGTGCATAGGATTTTGGCCTGGTCACTATGTCGGGTTATGTGTGTTGGGTACCTAGTTGTATTATGTTGATTGCTGTTTGATTAAGTGAAGCACTTATTGCTTGAGAAATTGTTTGAATCAAGCTTGATTGAAGCAAATGTGTTTTAACACATCCTTGTTGTGAGATTCGGCTGTGGTTTTGAACTTTGTGGAATCTAATGCCACCTCGTAGGAATACGACATCCGCAACCGAGAACGCCGACATGGAACGAGCTATTCAAGCTATGACCGAGATGGCGGCAGCCATGGCTCAACAATCACCGCCAGAACTCAACAGCTAACGCGATGGCTCAACAGACGGCAGCGTTAACTCGCCAGAACTTACAAAGAACAAAGAACGAGCGTAACGAAATGTCAAGCGAGAGGATTGGCCGACTTCAGGCATGATCCACCAGTTCTACGGTGAGCCAAATCCGGATAAAGTCGATCTTTGGATGCAAGAGATCGAGAAGATCTTTGAGGCACTTCATTGCCGGACAACGTGAAGGTCGACTATGCCACCTACTTACCGCTAGGAGACGCAGAGTATTGGTGGAGAGGAGTGAAGCAAGCGCTTATAGCGTAACATCGCGAGATGACCTGGGAGCTTTTTCGTGAAAGGTTCTTGGACAAGTACTTCCCGGATCTTGCACGAGCCGAGAAGGAGCGTGAATTTCTTCAATCTGCGGCAAAGGCAACTCGGACTGTCCGAGTATGCGGCCAAGTTCGAGTCGTTGGCGAGGTATTTCAGTCCATTCCGTGATCGAGTTGACCAGAGATGGTTGAGTGAGAGATTCCAACGGGGATTGAGATTCGACATTCAGAAGTCAGTAGTGTCGTTGAGGATCAGAAATCTCCAAGAGCTGATTGATCGATGTGTCGAGGTAGAAGGAGTAAGGAGCCACAAGAAGAAGATTATTGTGGGCGGACCGGTGAGACCCCAGAGTGCGGGGCGTAGATTTGCACGTAAAGGAAACCACCGCAGAAGAGGCCTTACGACCGACCTCGGGGAACAACAACAGGGACAAGATCGTCCGATGACCCAAGTACCGAGGAGTGGAGGTCGGACCAGTTGTCGAGGTGATTTGCTACCGATGTGGAAAGCGGGACATTACGCGAGTAATCGCACTCGTAGGAGGAGGTGTGTTTCAACCGCAAGAAGCCAGGGCATTTTGCTAAGGATTGTCCTACACCTAAAGTCAACCGACGATGCTTGCGGCAAAGCCAAAGGGAAGCGTCAAGTGGCTAAAGGCGAGTTTTCTGCATGAGTGGCGAGGAAGTCGAACGAGCCGATGATCTTATCCAAGGTGAATGTGAGATCGAGGTAAATCCTTATCCGTTCTTTTTGATTCGTGCAACCCATTCCTTTATTTCTTCCGATTGTGTGAACCATTTGAACTTGACTGCGGATCGCTTTTACCGCTTAAATTAGTAGTTACAACCCCAAATGCTAAAACCTTAGTCACAAACACCGCATGTCTTAATTGTGTAGTGATTATTCAGAGTAGAAAGTTTGTGGTCAATTTGGTTTGTTTGCCTCTTAAGGGCTTAGATGTTATGCTCGGGATGGATTGGTTGTCACACCACCATGTCCTTTTGACTGTGCCAGTAAAGCGTAATTTTTCCAGACCTTGGAGTCTCCAATTATCTTTCACGAACGTATTGGAGTTTCTTTGAAAGAAGGAACTAGGGAATACATGTATCTAGCTAGTTCTAAGTTTTCCAAGCAGATCGGCGTGAAGAATGTACCGGTGGTGTGTGACTTTGAGGACGCTTTTCGAAGACGTGTGCAGGATTACCACTCAAGACGAGGTCGAGTTCTCCTCGACCGATTCCAGGAATGTGACCGATTTCCAAAGCGCCATACGTGATGTCTCCCGCCGAGATGAAAGAGTCAAGTCCCGGATCGAACACTTGGAGTCGAAGCAATTCATACGACCGAGCGTGTCACCGCGGGGAGCTCCGGTGTTGTTGGTTAAGAAGAAGGATGGACGATCAAGAGCGTGCGTGGACTACCGCGAACTCAACAAGGTTACCGTGAAGAACCGCTATCCGCTACCACGTATTGACGACTTGATGGACTAACCGTGGAGCGGCGATCTTTTCCAAGATAGACTTGAAGTCGGGCTACCATCGATTCGCGTGAAGGAGGAAGATGTCGCCAAAACAGCCTTTCAGGACTAGATACGGTCACTACGAGTACTTGGTGATGCCGCTTGAGTGACGAATCGCCCGGTATGTTTATGGACTACATGAACAGGATTTTCCATTCGCTTTTGGATCAGTTCGTTGTAGTGTTCATCGACGACATATTGATTTACTCGAGGAACCGAGAAGAGCACGCAGAACACCTATGTCGAGTACTACGGATATTACGAGATAAGCAACTCTATGCCAACCCGTCGAAGTGTGAATTTTGGCTTGAAGAGGTGAATTTTCTTGGTCACGTGATTTCCAAAGAAGGGATAGCCGTGGATCCAACTAAGATTGAGGCGGTGATAGCATGGGAACACCAAGACTGCACGAGATCGGGGAGTTTTGTCGGCTTAGCGTGCTATTACCGAAGATTCATTGAAGGTTTCTCGAAGATTGTCGCGCCTCTTACACGATCGACGAGGAAGGATCAACCTTTGCTTGGACCGAGGAGTGTGAAGCCGATTTTCAACGGCAAGGAGCTTTTGACGGCAAGCGCTGTCTTTGATTTTGCCTCAACCCGAAGAGCCTTTCGAGGTGTATTGTGATGCGTCACACCAGGGATCGATGCGTCTTGATGCAACATCGGAAGGTGGTCGCAGATGCTTCAAGACACCTTAAGATTCACGAGAGGAACTACCCTACTCACGACTTGGAGCCGGCAAAGCAGAGTTTTTGGCGAAGATATGGAGGCACTACCTTTATGGGAGCACTTCATCGCTTTCAGCGATCACAAGAGCTTGAAGTACTGTTCGACCGTATGAACTCAACATGCGTCAACGTAGATGGACGTAATTTCTCAAGGACTACGACTTTACGCTGGAATACCATCCCCAGAAGGCTAACGTAGTAGCGCATGCGTTGAGCGGGAAGAGCGCTTTAACCTCGGCGATAATGATCAAGGAGTTGGAGATGCTCGAGAAGTTCCGAGACTTGAAGTTGAGTGTCGAAGTTTCACCGGGAAGCCGAGATTTGGTATGCTTACCATTTCTAATGATTGTTGGACGAGATCCGAGACCAGCAAGTTCATGACGAAGCTTCGCAAGAGAAGATTCATTGATAGCGCAAGGGAAGGCGATGCATTTCAGGCCTGAGCGGACGACATCTTGAGGTGCAATGGCCGAGTGTGCGTACTTAACGATCCGAAAGCCGAGGAAGTTGATTCTCGACGACGCATAAGAGCAACTTTAGTATTCATCCCTGAGTTACGAAGATGTATCAAGACTTGAAGAAGCATTTTTGGTGGTCCTGAATGAAGAAGCAAGTGGCCGAGCACGTAGCTTCATGTTTGACGTGTCGAGCGAAGGTGGAGCACCAACGACCGCAGAATGCTACAATCGCTTGACGTACCCGGTATGGAAATGGGACAAGATTTCCATGGACTTCGTTGTAGGTTTGCCGAAGACGCAGAAGAAGAATGATTCGATTTGGGTGATCGTCGACCGATTGACCAAATCTGCTCATTTCTTGCCGCGAGGTCGACATACAACGTGGAAAAGCCGACCGAGATCTACATCGCGAGATAGTACGACTTCATGGAATACCCTCTTCGATCGTGTCGGACCGAGATCCAAGTTCACGCCTCATTTTTGAGGGAATTGCAAGGCGATGGAACCGAGCTCGAGCTTAGCTCGGCATATCATCCACAGACCGACGGTCGACCGAGAGAACAATCCAATCGCTTGAAGATTTGTTGCGAGCTTATGCGTTAGATCACCGAGGAAGTTGGGACGACGCCTTACCATTGGTGGAATTCACCTACAATAACAGCCTTCCATGCGAGTATTGGGATGGCACCTTTGAAGCGTCAGATGGACGGAAATGTCGACGCCTCTTTGTTGGTACCAGGACGGCGAGCGAATCGTCAGAGGACCAGATATGATCCAGCGGACTACCGAGAAGATCCGCTTGATCGAGATCGGATGCGAACATCTCAAAGTCGACGTAAGAGTTATGCGCACTAACGACGTCGACCACCGAGTTCGAGGAAGGAGAACATGTATTTCTTAGAGTCACCCCCACTACCGGAGTTGGTCGAGCGATCAAATCCAAGAAACTTACCCCTAAATTCATTGGACCTTACCGCATTCTTCGTCGTATTGGTCCAGTGGTATATCGATTGCCTTGCCACCATTCTTGTCGAACATCCACGACGCCTTCCACGTCTCACAATTGCGGAAGTATGTTTCCGACCCTTCTCATGTCATCGAACCGGATGTGATTCAACCAAGGGCGACCTATCTTTGAAGCGTCACCGGAAGGATCGTTGATCGTAAAGCCAAACAAGCTATGAACAAAGAGATCCAACTTGTCAAAGTTGTGTGGGATCGAGGACTGAGATGCGACTTGGGAGCTGGAGGAGAAGATGAAGACTCAAGACTGAACTTTTCCGAGGTAAGAATCTTATTTGCAATTTCGAGGACTAAATTTTTTTAGAGGGAGAGATTGTAACACCCGAGATCTAGATCGACATCGTATTAGGACGATGTATCGAGACCTCGACCAATACTTGTGTCGAGATCCCGTGACTAGATCGCTTGTCGAGATCTTTTGTCGGTGATGAGACCACGTGCACTAGTCAGCCGAAATGAGGAGGTAGCGTGTCGAGTTGATGAAGTCGCGTACCGAGCTGATGAGGACGCAAGTCGAGCTGAGGAGACCGCGTTCACGAACTCGTGTTAGAACCTTGTACGCTTGCACGAGCACTCTTGTCGACATCGTGTCGAGATGACACCTCGTATTCTTTCGAACGTTAATCAAATAAGTATTATTATATTGTTTGTAATTATTACATTGTCGGCTTGCCGTTGACCGACAGAGTAGAGGGTAATTATGAGAGGAACGATTTAACGGGTAGATGATTATTGGGATTGGCATCTTATAGCTGGAGTTACGATTATACCCTTCCAAATTGTATTCACGATCGCTTCCTCAAACACTCATTTCTTTTCTTTTTCTTCTTCCTTCCTTCTCGCCTTCTGTTTCGTTGTTTTCTTCAAAAATCTCCATCGACTAAACCGTGAGTTCCATCGAGATTCTGCAAGCTTTCTTCATCAATTTTGTTCATCATCAACTTCTCGACCCATATCTCGCCTGATCGACCATCACCGCTGAGGTATGAAGAATGATTTTTCTTTTCATCCTGTACATCGTTTAGCGCTATTTCTTCTTCCATTTTTAACCGCTTTATGCTTCCAAATCATGTCAAATTGATGGGTTTTCTTCTTCACAATATTACCTATCTTTCTAACCGATTAATTGGGCTTGTAAAACAAATTTCTTTCTCTCGATTTCTCGCAATCAGCGTGCCCGAAACCTCCATTTTTGGTTCGCTTCGATTTTTTTTTGTTTCTCATTCGTTGCTTCGGTTATTGTTGTTGTCGATCTATCTGTTGAAGCATCGATAACTTTTTCGTGAAATTTTGATCGAAATCCCTAACTTTGTGTTAGAGGAAAAATATATTTCAGTTCTTGAGTTTTATATTTTTCCTGGGTCAGGGTTGAGTTTGGGGAAGAGAGAGTTAGATGTATTGGAACCCATGGATCGATCTAAATCGTGTTTGTTTTAGGAAGTCCGATTCCGAGATGTAGTGATTTCAATCAAGGTGTACGGAAAGCGAATCCAAGGACGCGAAGCGCAGAATCCAGATCGAGGATTATGCGTGTCGAGGTCGATCGAGAAGCGTGCGTGTCGAAGTCGTTGTCGAGCTCGTTGAAGACAAACCGTGTCGAGATCGAAAAGAGAAGTCGTTGTCGGCAAAGATTAACTTGGAGTTCGGTAAGGGCAACTCCTAGAAATCTCTAAGGCTTTATTTTATAAGTCCTTAAGTAAGGGCATTTCATATTCTACGTGGTTATGTTATTGTGTATGGATTTCCTGATTTGTGTCGAGCTGAAATGTTGTGATATGATTGAGTTTTTGCATGTATTTAATATGTGATTGAATATATGTCATGAATTGTGTATTGCATGTTGAATTGCGTTTCTTCATGTCGAGCTTGCTCTCTTATTTGACATGCGGTTGAATATCTTGTGTTTAACTCTTTGAATATCGTATCTGCGTAATTGTTCATCGAGTGAGCGAGCTAGGTGAGTCGTATGACGCTTTTGAGCCGTGACCCGGATAATCGAGGGTGCTAGGTCCCCTTTTTGTTTACGGAGATTGACTAGACGCCGCCACGCTATGGGACCTGAGTTGATCGGCCCTAGGGAGAGCGAGGATCCCAAGGCTTTCGCTGGACTTTCCGACATACCAGATGCAGCGTGTGCATTCCGGAAAATTGTCGAGTCGAGAGAAAATGGATTTGCGAGTTGTGTCGAGTTTAGAGTGAGATGGTCGAGTCACGGCGGTGAATGTTATACTTTGCTGTTTGGTTATATTTTTATGTCGAGCTTATCTTGAATTGTTGAGAAGTTGACCCTTTCCCGTGGTGCCTTCAATCCATGACGGTTACCCAGGCGATGTCGAGGGCGCAGGGAACTCGACAGTAGACGATGCCGAGGAGGAGCTCGACGAGGACCCGAGTGACGACCTCTATCTGTCGTGATTGTTTATTTGTTGGATGTTTGTTCTTCTGAGGACTGTACTTGTTTTTCTTTGTGTTCGAGGTCGTGACCAGTTTGGGCAGTGTTGTTTTGTTCCTCCAGGGTAGACTGGTGGTCTTACTTTTGGAGCAAATGCGTGGGAGTCTCATTTAAGTACCCCAGGTATGATTATTCTTTTGAAGTTGTCGTACCTTAGGTGTATTTTCTTTGCACATTTGCTACTCTGTATTTTGTATACATTATTATTTCGAGTGATATATATATGTGTATGTTATGCATGTATGTTTTATTAGAATTTAAGTCTTGTGTCTTAGTTGCACCATGTTTCGAAAAGCTGTAATTACTCTGATGTGCACGAGTTGGTTTTATAAAAAAAAAAAAATATATCGTATTTTTAAAAAGGCACAAGAGTTTTGTTTTTAAAACACATCTCATATAGGTTTATGTTGAGCTCGGTGTGTTGAGCTCGGTAACTCGAGCTCGGTATATTGAGCTCGGTAGCGGTCCGGAAACGGGTCGTTACAAAATGAATATTTTATATGAATGAATATTACTATATAAATTAATATTGATGACTATTTTATTAGAAATACATTAATATAATTTTTGAATTTATACTTTTTTGGAATATAGTGTACATGTTTTTGTTTTTATTACTTTCTACATTTGTTATACTCAACTCTTTTTAGGTTTATATTATAATTCTTAAAGGTAATTTATATGATTTTAATAGGACATGTTTATAACTACTAATAGTGTTATACAAAATCTTTGTTATTTTTTATTCTTTTAGTTTAAAACTGGGTATCACACATATATATATATACTATTTCATAATAATTTTTCGGATAACTCAAATGTTCTAATAACTTTTCTAATTTTTTTATCAAACTTATATTTATACATTAGCTTAAAGATGTGAGTTATGGAATCATTAGCTTAGAGGGTAGGTGTCATTGGAGATATTAATCAGCTGTCATTATCAATTAATTTTTTTGTTTTAAATATTGTTCTATCCATATTACTATATTAGTATTAATTAATAGATATAGATATTAACAAATAAATGAATATTCTATCAAAAAAAACAAATAAATGAACATGAATTTAAATTCACAAATATACCAGACATCTTAATTAAAAAAACTCATTAATATGAATTTTGAAAAGATGAAAAAATTGCTCAAAAATGTATACAAATTTAAAGGTAATACTTAATGTAATTAACTAAAAGTAAAATAATAAAAAGAATACCACATAGATGAATATTTTACATGTAAAGCATACTAATGTCCACATGAAAATCTAACCACACTTAAATTTAATAGTAAAATTATTTAATAAGGGAATTGAACAGTTTATATAAAACAATATAATTATCTTAATTATAACGAATGAATAAATGTCAACTATATATAAGTGTTATTTTTAGACTATGTTTATTTAGGGTCAAATTATTCCTTAAGTTAGTGCATGTGTTGTAACTCATGCCAATATAGGTTCTGCCTTTTTTGGAAGCCCATTTCATAGGCATATTGTTAACTACAGTACCAATATCAGGGGAATTATTCGGTTCAACAAATTATTGGATTTGATGGTTCTTTTGGTAGGTTCAACTCTAAATAAATTGGCTTCTGTTTAAACAATTCAAATTTTAAAATTTAAAATTCCAATTTAATAGATATCAAATTTGAGTTATAAGAAAAGTGACATGGAACTATTATAATAAGTGACTTCAGCTTTTAGTTTTTGAGGTCGAAACAGTTTTCTACATTTCTTTTTTAAAAAGCAAAAGCATAAAAGTTAGTCCTACTTTGATTTTGGGTGTGTCATTTGGGTTTGAAACTTATAATTGCTCTATTTACTTTTTTATTTTAATTTAGGGAAATTACACTCACCTCCCCTTGAGTTTTGTTCAAATGTCACTCGCATCCCCTCTATTTTCCCAAAAGCACTTACCTCCCTTACAGTATAACGCCGTTTAGCTACAGTTTTTTTTTCTTTCAAAAACTTTGCTTTTGTCTAAAATCTGGAAAAACCTTTTGCTCCTTAAGAACCGCCTTCGTGGCCATTTTCATTCACTAAAGCTAGATCCTTACGAACTAGAATGCAAATACTCAGATTGGAAAATTGTCAAATTGGGCTGAAAATTTGAATTTTGGGGCGCAACCCTTGAATTTATGTACCAACCCATGATCGCAAGAACCGAAATCCACATAAAGATAAAGGTAACAAGTTGTGAGTGAGTGCGTAGCGAAGAGGGGGAGCAAGCAACAAACATACACCCACTCTTTCAAAAAAAAAAAAAAAACTCGTGTAGGAAAATGTAAAGGGAGCAAAAGATTTTCTTCATGTGCGACCTCTCAAAAACTAGCCTCGGTCGTTTCCATTCACTTCGATATTTTCTTCATTTCCAAAAGGTTCCCAATTATTGTATTCCTTATTTTCAATTAAGTTTTGAAAAAAGTTGAAGATTGTATTACTTTTAAGTAGCTAGCTGTAACTTTTTTTTTTGCCATCACTTATGGTTTAATTGTTGCTTATGTGGGCTATTTTTTATTGGTGACCAAAATCTGGAGATCTCCAGTTACAAGGGAAGTGGTGTGTGGTTGATTCGGGAGACGAAGTGGTGCGGTGGAGAAATCCATGTGTTCATTCAAGAGGGAGAAAACCGTTACTGCCACAAAATTAGACTGATGGACGTGAGACAGAGCGGGTAAAAGATGTCATCTATTGCAAATATAGGGGAGGCTAGCGTTCATTTTACAAATAGAAGGGGTGCGAATGACATTTGAACATACCTCAGGGGAGGTAAGTGTAATTTTCCTTCTTTATTTTTTAACTAACAGGCCAAAATTTTATAGAAGGTACATTTTTTATTACTCGACGTGTGGTGCATATATGTTTAGTTGACATAAAGGGTTTGATTTTATACAAAATATTATTTCTTCTAAACATAGGTGTATGGTTATAATTTTTAAATATACACCATACGTAGCACGGACATACAATTATATTGAAAAAAATTATAATTTTATGATCTAAATCTATTCTCAAATAGAGCCTTAGATAATGAAGGTTTGACTTTATACAAAATGTTGCTTCTTCTAAACCTTAGGTTTATGGTTATAATTTCGAAGTATATATCGTGTGTAGTACGAGCCTACAATTATATTGTAAAAAAACTATGATTTTATGATCTAAATTTATTCTCAAGTTGAGGCTAAGATTTTGAAGGTATGAATTTATACATAACGTTAATTTTTCTAAACCCTAAGTGTATGATTATAATTTTTGACTATCTACCATGAGTAGCACAAGACTACAGATATTATGGAAAAAAATTATGATTCTATGATCCAAATCTATTCTCAAATGTAAGCTTAGACATTGAAGATTTGGATGTATACAGAAAGTTGCTTTTTCTAAATCTAGGTGTATGATTATAACTTTTAAGCATATATTGTGTGTATCACGGCCCTACAGATATATTATAACAAATTATCAAATATTTTTTATCTAAGAACATTACAATTATCTTTTAGTATAATATATAAAGTATAAGACACGAGGATATACATTTTACAAGAAATCACAATATTTTACACGAAGACCATTAATATCTATGTGTAAATTATTACAATTTATGACTCATGATTGAAATAAATCAAATATTATATAAATTTCCGTATACAAGTCCTTTTACAAATGTTTAGAAAAAGTTATGTATAATATTTCAATTATTTTTTAGAAAAGTTCATAAGACAGATACACCCGTGCATGGCATGGGTTGGAATACTAGTAAGCATACAATCAATCAAAGAATCTGGTTTAGAAAGTCGGGATGTGACAGAAAACAACCTTCATCACTAACAAATGTACATATTGTTACCAAATGATGCCATTCGACCTTAGGAATGTTGGTGCTACGTATCAGCGAATGATGACTAAACTATTCAAGGATCAGTTGGATCGGTTGGGAAAGAACTTTAGATATGTTGTTGCTTTTATTTGATGTAATGTAAGTTAGGATTTCATATTAGTTCTATTTTAATTTTAATTTGCATTAGATTTTGACTTTTCCAATTAATGAAGTAAATTTCAATTGTTAGTGAATATCTATAATGGTGAATATTCACTTCTCATGGAGATAGAAACTATATAAAAAAAACTTAGGCTCTGTTTAATTGTGTTCTTATTTTTTGTTTTTAAAAAACTATTATGTTTAATAATTTTAAACTATTCTGTTACATAATTTTTTGTTTCCTATACTGATTTTATACAGTTTAGAAGTTAATTTCCGAAAGTTAATGAGTCAGAAAAAAAATGGTCCGAAAGTAAACTTCCATATATGGATATTTTGAAGAAAAAAAATGTTAGTCATAGGATGTGTATTGTAACACCCCAACTTTCCCTAAGCTTGGTAATTAAAGACATTAAGTAAGAAGGGGATTTAATTCCTAAGGATTAATGAGGTTATAATAACCTTTAATCTAGTTATTTTAAAGAAAAATTGGAACTTAGGGGGTAAAATAGTAATTTTTCCCAAGAATTTAAGAAATGTGGGACTAATTATTTAAGAGTAGTTAATTTATTAATTTATCTAAGGTTGATTTAAGAACCAAAGGATAAATTAAGAGATTAATTGAGGATTTGTTAGCTAAAATTTTCATTAAACTACGCCCTATTCCCCACCATTCGCCTCATTTCCCTAAGACCCACACTAGCACCCTCACTTCTCTCTTTTAACACACACACACGCTGAGCAGGAGAAAGAAAAGAAAGGAAAGAAGGGAAAAGAGAAAGGGAGAAGGGGAGAGGATGCGACAGAGGAGGAAAGAGAAGGGCAGAGCCGCGACGGCTCCGGCGTGGAGGGCGGTGGTGGTGCACCACCGTGGGCAGTGAGAGAGAGAGATCGCGAGAGAGAGAATAGAGGAAGAGAGAGAGAGCTCGAAGGAAAGGGAAATTTAAGAAGAAGGAAGATTCAAGCTTCAATTCTTGGTTGATTAAAGAAGAAGTAGAAAGATTTGGGAACTAGGGCTTGGGTTCAAAGCTCCCATGGAGTATAATCAAGGAGGCAAGCTTAGTGTTGAGCTTAAGAGTCACAAATTGGGAGTCTTCATCAATTTTGAAGAAGCCCTAAGGTAACATATATCCCCTCTCAAAACCTTCCAATTAGGGTATGCTAGGATTTGATGTGGATGTCTCTTTGAATTTAAATTCATGCCTATAAGATGTTCGAAAGTATGTATGTCATTGCTAGATAATTAAAGAATTCTCTAATATTGATGTTGTTGTTCCTCTTTTTGGAGTTAAGTGAAGGCTTGCTAAATCCTTGTATTAACCTTGTTACCTTGTATTTAAGCATGTGATCAGACTTATATGTTGTTGATGAGTTGAAAGTTCCAAAAATTCTGCTCTAGTGGTTTTTATGTAGGTGGTTAGAAATGAATGTTGAGTATGAATTGTAGTTAAAATTTCTTCCCTAGTTTGGTTTTCTTGAGTGTTGATAGTAGTGGTTTCGGAAGCATTTCGATATCCAAAATACATGTTGTACATTCTGCATATATTTGGCTTGAAATGGTGTAGAGTTGAAGTGATATGGAAGACTTTGTGTCATCAGAATAAAGGCTGTAATTTCCTACACCATTGCCAATGTTTGAAAGCCTAATTTTTGAGTAGCGAATGTATGCAATTGGTAGTAACAAAATTCTGCACTTAAATGTTCATTTGGATTGACCTTTTGTATGTGAAACCGTTAGTAAAATTCTGCACAAACACAAAATGCAAGTGTTTTTGAATTGGAATTGGAATTGGAATGCTTGCTTAATTGTGTAAAAATTCTGCACCTTTATTAAACATTAGTATACTTGATTGGAGTAGCAATTGAACATGAATTTAGTAAAGCAAATTCTGTACTTTTGGTAATTGATTAGTACTTGGTCTGAAGTGAATTATGCATGGAAAAGTAGTATAGAAGTCCTGCACGTTGGTATTGTCGAATGTGTTTGTTGGAAGGAATTTTCCATACGTAGCACACCATGTATGGTTGAAAACAATAGTAAAAATTTTTATGATTTGAAGTCTATATTACTGAGTTTTATAAACTCACATTTTCGGGGCGTTGTTTTCAGGTACAATCATATTGGAAAAGTTCAGAGCATCAAGTTGTGCTCGGTCTTGCCTTCCCGCAAGACCTTGAGTTACTGGATCACGAGTCAAGAGTTATAATATGTCTAATGTAGAAGTTTAATATAGTCCAATGGATGCTTTGTAGTCCGTTTTGAAGTCATATTTGTTAGGTGTCTTAGTACTTTTAAATTTGAATGTAGTTAGTGATAAAGGACTTTTATTATCAAATTTGTTTTAGAATGCATTATGTATTCAAATATTTTATTTAGCTAGAGTTTTGTATTTCAAAAGGACTTACTTTTCATTGTTTATTATTCAAAGGTTTTACCTTACGCTGATTATTGTTAAAATCGAAAATTTTCCACAATTAATTTTTAATTCCAGTTAATTTAGTAGGTAATGCTCTGATTGGAGTCGAGACGTTACACGTATTATAAAAAGCTGGGGTACAAATGATAATTCTCAACCCAATTTAAATATGTGGATTTTAAGGTACAGTTTAGCCCAACTCATGAAAATGAACAGACAAAAACGAAGAAACACTACAAAGTTTTCAAAGTAAAGAAACATAATAAAATGGGAAAAGGAATGCATGTTATTTGTCAAAAGTGGGATTTGAACACACGCCCTCTCACGAGGACCAGAACTTGACTCTGGCGCCTGAGACCACTCGGCCATCCTAACTAATTTATTAGTTCTTCAATTTTAATATAACAATAATTGCAACAAATACTTTATTAGTCTTTACAAAAGAATTAAATATTTATATTCGTCCATTAAACATTTGTTGAACTTTTTTTTTTATTCGTCCATTAAACATTCGTTTAACTTTTTTTTTTGTTTCTGAAAAACTAAATAAAAATATTTAAACCTATTTTGGTAAATAATATTTTAACCTATTAATTAATAATAAAATATATAATCATAATTACCCTTTCTTTAATTATCAATCACGTAATTGAGGCACCAATTTAGTGTTATTGTTTATTATTAATTAATATCTAATTTTATGGTTAATGAACTAAGTGAAAAAAAAAATCAATAATAATTTAATGTGCTATATCAAAAAAATAAATAATGTATTATACAAAAAAAATGACAATTTAATGTAAAAATAAACTAATCAGAATTTCCGTTTTCATAAATAAACTGTTGTCTTAGTCAAAATAAATAAATAAACTACTGTTTTTTATTAAATGGTAATTTACCTTTATTTTCAAAACGATAAAAATGATACGCAACGAAATGACACTTGAAGCTTTTGATGCACAAAATTGAAAAGCATACTTAGGGGGAAGATAAAATTATAACACTTTTGTTAGCAAGTTGGGCTCGTTTGGGCCTAAGAGGGAGATTAAAAAGCCTGTGTGGCTGAAAGACTTTATTCAGTAATGGGCTCATCAATTATGTTATCTTTTTATTAGCCTTTATTTGCTTTGTAGAGGATGTTGCCACTTGTATGGTCACCATTCATTAGGTCATGAGCACTACTACTATTTAAGTGTACTGTTCCCAGAATGTAGGTATGAAAAAAACCTGAATGTTATTTCTTTTCTTCTTCCTTTATTTTGTTAAACCCTAGCAGAACTTTAGTTTATCTTTTAGCTCTCTTAGAAGGAATATTACAACCTATCAATTGGTGCTTTCATTGCTCCTACTCCATGCCTCCCAAGCCAACATCCAAGGATCTGGAGGAATTAAACCACCAACTGGCGCCATGCACTCGGATGGACAACCAAAGAAATGATTCAAGACAGCAGACATGAGACACTAACAGCTATGATGGCTGGTATTGCAGATCGATTAATAGCCATGGGTCCCAACCCTCAACCCACCATAGTTTCTTCAGCAGGTATTCCTCAAAACCCATCTTCCCCAGAATTTCCCCCTGGTTTTGAACCCCCCAGCTCAAACACTGCTGCCATTACACTTCCCCTATCCATACATACCCCTAGTCCCAGCACGAGTCGCCCCCCACCTTACCCTCCTCCCTTTCCACAATTTCCCACTACCCAGACCTCCACTCCAAACGTCACACCACTACAACAACTATTCCCCATTTTTTCCACCACCTTTTCCCCATTTTCATACTTTCACCCCACACCAACCACATTCCTGGTCCTCAACCTAATTTTGTCCCTCCCATGTTCCAACCCAACGCCCAGAACCCATCTAACCACTCCAACAATAATTTCCCAACCTTCTTTACACCAAATTTTCCAAACCTAACCTTTACCTCACCAACCATGAGAACACCTAAACTTGAATTATTAGCCTTTGATGGGTCAGAACCTCTTGATTGGGTTTTTCAAGCTGAACAATTTTTTCAATTTTACCAAATACCCGTAGAACAAAGGTTACATTATGCCAGTTTTTATATGAAAGGGGATGGTCTTAGTTGGTTCAAATGGATGTTTGACAACAACCAACTCACTGATTGGTTCTCTTTTCTTCGGGCTCTGGAATTACGTTTTGGTCCCTCTACCTATGAGAACCACCAAGCTGAATTGTTCAAACTGAAACAACAAGGGAGTGTTTCAGAATATCAGGCTAAATTTGAGAAACTATGCAATAGAGTTTTCGGACTATCTCCTGAAGCCATTCTCAATTGTTACATCTCTGGCCTAATTCCTGAAATTAAGAATGAGATATCCCTCCATCGGCCACCAACCATTTCACATGCAATTGGCCTTTCCAAATTACTGGAAGCCAAATTCAAAGATTCGAAACAAAAATTTTCAAGAAGTTTCCCAAACCCAAGCTCTACCCCAAATTTCCTCAACCCTCGTCCTAATTACAATACCCAATCCACCCTAACTACCAAGCCTACCACCACAACCCAATCCAACCCCCCACAACCATCCTTCAAACAATCAGCACCTAACCCTCAACCTTTCTCCTTTAAGCGCCTTAACCAAGCCCAAATACAAGAGCGGAGAGCTCAAGGCCTATGTTACAATTGTGATGAAAAGTTCATTCCCGGTCACAGATGCACCACAAGTCGTTTTCTACTTCTGTTGGAGGATGATTCTAGTGAACCAGAAATTGATGTACAACCTATTGAACAAACCACTGAAGAATTTCCCCAACCTTGTGACCCAGAGGAGATCCATTTCCAACTATCTACCCAGGCCCTAACTGGCCAACTATCTCCAAAAACACTCAAGTTCAAAGGCTTGATTGGTGGACTACCTGTCATGGTCCTAATTGATACAGGAAGTACCCACAATATTATGCAACCCAGAATTGCTGATCACCTACATCTCCCATCTACACCAGTTCCACATTTTTCAGTTATGGTAGGAAATGGCTCTCACCTAAGATGCACAGGTCTGTGTCCTCAAGTCCCCATTACCATGCAAAATCATTTTTTCTGCATTCCCTTTTATCTTCTACCTATTGAAGGAGCTGATGTAGTCTTAGGCATTGAATGGCTACGAACTTTGGGGCCAATAAAAGCAGATTTTGATATCCCATCTGTAACGACCCGTTTCCGGACCGCTACCGAGCTCAATATACCGAGCTCGAGTTACCGAGCTCAACACACCAAGCTCAACAAAACCTATATGAGATGTGTTTTAAAAACAAAACTCTTATGCCTTTTAAAAATGCGATATATATTTTTTTCATATAAAACCAACTCGTGCACATCAGAGTAATTACAGCTTTTCGAAACATGGTGCAACTAAGACACAAGACTTAAATTCAAATAAAACATACATGCATAACATACACATATATATATCACCCGAATAATAATGTATACAAATACAGAGTAGCAAATGTGCAAAGAAAATACACCTAAGGTACGACAACTTCAAAAGAGCCATCATACCACTGGGGTACTTTCCAGAAACTCCCACGCAGGGGCTGCTCCAAAAGTAAGACCACCAGTCTACCCTCAGAGCAACAAAAACAACATCGCCTAAACTGGTCACGACCTCGAACATAAAAGAAATACAAGAACAGTCCTCGGAAAAACCAACATCCAATAAATAAACAATCACGACAGTGTGAGGTCGCCACTCGGGTCCTCGCCGACCTCCTCCTCGGCATCGTCTCATCGCCGAGTTCCTGCGCCCTCGACATCGCCTGGGTAACCGCCATGGATTGAAGGCACCACGGAAAGTGGTCAACTTCTCAACAAGTTAAGATAAGCTCGACATAAAAATATAAGCAAACAAAGAAGGTATAACATTCACCGACGTGACTCGACCATCTCACTCTAAACTCGACACAACTCACAATTCCATTTTCTCTCGACTTCGACAATTTTCCTGAATGCACACGCCAGCATCAGGTATGTCGGAAAGTCCAGCCGAAGCCTTGGGATCCTCGCTCTCCCTAGGACAATAACTCAGTCCCGTAGCGTGGCGGCGTCTAGTCAATCTCCGTAAACAAAAGGGGACCTAGCACCCTCGCTTATCCGGTCACGGCTCAAAACGCCATACGACTCACCTAGCTCGCTCACTCGATGAACAATTAAGCATACGATATTCAAGGAGTTAAACACAAAATATTCAACCGCATGTCAAATAAAAGAGCAAGCTCGACATGAAGAAACGCAATTCAACATGCAATACACACTTCACGACATATATTCAATCACATATTAAATACATGCAAAACTCAATCATATCACAACATTTCATCTCGACACAAATCAAGAATTCCATACACAATAACATAACCACATAGAATATGAAATGCCCTTACATACTATAACAAATATAAATGTGAAGCGCCTTACATACTATAACAAATATAAATGTGAAGCGCTCTTACATACTATAACAAATATAAATGTGAAGCGCTTACCAACTCCAAGTTAAATCTTTGCTCGACAACGACCTCGACACACTGTCTTCAAAGAACTCGACAACGACTTCTCTTACTCGATCTCGACACGGTGTCTTCAACGAACTCGACAACGACTTCGATACGACGCTTCTCACCGACCTCGACACGCATATCCTCGTTACGGATTCTGCTTCGCGTCCTTGGATTCGCTTTCCGTACACCTCGATTCGAATTCACTCGATCTCGAATCGGACTTCCTAAAACAAACACAACTCAGATCGATCTATGGTTCTAATACATCTAGCTCTCTTCCCAAACTCAACCACAACCCGTAAAATATAAAACTCAAGAACTGAAAGATATTTTTCCTCCAACACAAAGTTAGGAATTTCGATCGTAATTCATGAAAAGTTATCTGATGCTTCAACAGATAGATCGACAACAACAATAATCAGAAGCAACGAATGAAAATCAAGAAAATCGAAATGAACCAAAATGGGGTTTCGGGCATTGCCGATTAGAAAAACAGAGAAAGAAATTTGTTTTACAAGCCCAATTAATCGGTTAAAAGATAGGTAATATTGTGAAGAAGAAAACCCATCAATTTGATATGATTTGGAAGCATAAACTGATTAAAAATGGAAGAAGATTTAGCGCTAAACAAGAGTACGATGAAAGAAAATCTGCTCTTCATACCTCAACGGTGATGGTCGATCGACGAGATATGGGTCGAGAAGTTGATGATGAACAAAATTGATGAAGAAATCTTGTGCAGAATCTCGCTGAACTCACGGTTTCATCGATGAAGATTTTTAAGGAAACAACGAAACACAGAGCGTAAGGAAGGAAGAAGAAAGAAGAAAAGAGAAATGAGTGAAACGGCCGTGGTATACACCGGCGAGAAAGGGGTAAAACGTAACTCCAGCTATAAGATGCCAATCCCAATAATCATCTACCCGTTAACTCGCTCCTCTCATGATTACCTCTACTCGCTTGGTCAACGACAAGCCGACAATGTAATAATTACAAACAATATAATAATAACGCTGAGTAACGCTCGAAATAATACGAGGTGTCATCTCGACACGATGTCGCACAAGAGTGCTCGTGCAAATGTACAAAGTTCTAACACGAGTTCGTGAACGCGGTCTCCTCACTCGACTTGCGCCCTCATCACCAGACGCGACTTCATCAACTCGACACCCGACCTCCTCACCAGCCTAGTGCACGTGGTCTCATCACCGACAAAGATCTCGGCAAACGATCTAGTCACGGGATCTCGACACAAGGTCTTGGTCGAGGTCTCGATATCGTCGTCCTAATACGATGTCGATCTCGCCCTCAGGTGTTACAATCTCTCCTCTAAAAAATTTCGTCCTCGAAATTGCAAATAAGCTTCTTACCTCGTAAAGTTCAGTCTTGAATCTTCATCTTCTCCTCCAGCTCCTAAGTCGCATCTCCCGCCTTCTCGATCCCACACAACCTTGACAAGTTGGATCTCTTTGTTCCGCGAATCGCTTGGCTTTCCGATCAACGATTCTTGCTGGTGACGCTTCAAAGATAAGTCGCCCTTCGCTTGAATCACATCTGGTTCGATGACATGAGAAGGGTCGGAAACATACTTCCGCAATTGTGAGACGTGAAAGACGTCGTGGATGTTCGACAAGAATGGTGGCAATGCACCGATATGCCCTTTGGACCAATACGACGAAGAATCTGGTAAGGTCCAATGAATTTAGGGGTAAGTTTCTTGGATTTGATCGCTCGACCAACTCCGATGAGTGGGGGTGACTCTAAGAAATACATGTCCTCCTTCCTCGAACTCGAGTGGTCGACGCCGTTGATCTGCATAACTCTTCTGTCGACTTTGAGATGTTCGCATCCGATCTCCGATCAAACGGATCTTCTCGGTGAGTCCGCTGGATCATATCTGGTCCTCTGACGATCCGCTCGCCGTCCTGGTACCAACAAAGAGGCGTCGACATTTCCGCCCATACAGCGCTTCAAAAGGTGCCATCCCAATACTCGCATGGAAGTCGTTGTTGTATGTGAACTCCACCAATGGTAAGACGTCGTCCCAACTTCCTCGGTGATCTAACGCATAAGCTCGTAACAAATCTTCAAGCGATTGGATGCGTTCTCTCGGTCTGTCCCGGTCGATGCGTGGATGATATGCCGAGCTAAGCCTGAGCTCGGTTCCCATCGCCTTGCAATTCCCTCCAAAAATGAGACGTGAACTTTGATCTCGGTCCGACACGATCGAAGAGGGTATTCCATGAAGTCGTACTATCTCCGCGATGTAGATCTCGGTCAGCTTTTCCACGTTGTATGTCGACCTCACGGGTAAGAAATGAGCAGATTTGGTCAATCGGTCGACGATCACCCAAATCGAATCATTCTTCTTCTGCGTCTTCGGCAAACCTACAACGAAATCCATGGAAATACCTTCCCACTTCCATACCGGCACGCCGTTTATCAGAGCATTCCTGCAGTCGTTGGTGCTCCACCTTCGCTTCGACACGCCAAACATGAAGCTACGTGCTCGGCCACTTGCTTCTTCATTCCTGACCACCAAAAATGCTTCTTCAAGTCTTGATACATCTTCGTAACTCCGGGATGAATACTAAAGTTGCTCTTATGCGCTTCGTCGAGAATCAACTTCCTCAGCTCGGATACGGTAGGCACGCACACTCGGCCATTGCACCTCAAGATGGCGTCCCCTCCGACCAAATTCGCCGCCTTTCCTTGCGCTATCAACTGAATCTTCTCTTGCAGAAGCTCGTCATGAACTTGCTGGTCTCGGATCTCGTCCAACAATCTGTTAGAAATGGTAAGCATACCAAATCTCAGCTTCCCCGGTGAAACTTCGACACTCAACTTCAAATCTCGGAACTTCTCGAGCATCTCCAACTCCTTGATCATCATTACCGAGGTTAAAACGCTCTTCCTGCTCAACGCATCTGCTACTACGTTAGCCTTACCGGGATGGTATTCCAACGTAAAGTCGTAGTCCTTGAGAAATTCTGTCCATCTACGTTGACGCATGTTGAGCTCCTTCTGGTCGAACAGGTACTTCAAGCTCTTGTGATCGCTGAAACAAAGAAGAGTGCTCCCGTAAAGGTAGTGCCTCCATATCTTCAAGAAACTATCTGGCCGCTAGCTCCAAGCCGTGAGTAGGAAAGTTCCTCTCGTGACCCTTGAGCTGCCTTGAAGCATACGCGACCACCTTCCGATGTTGCATCAGCACGCATCCCAATCCCTGGTGTGACGCATCACAATACACCTCGAAGCGCTCTTCGTTGAGGCAAAATCAGACAAAGCGCCGTCGTCAAAAGCTCCTTGCCGTTGAAAATCGCTTCACACTCCTTGGTCCAAGCAAAAGGTTGATCCTTCCTCGCCAATCGTAAGAGGCGCGACAATCTTCGAGAAACTTTCAATGAATCTTCGGTAATATCCTCGCTAAGCCGACAAAACTCCCGATCTCAGAATCGCCTTCTACTGCTCCCACGCTATCACCGCCTCAATCTTAGTTGGATCCACAATTATCCCTTCTCCTGGAAATCACGTGACTCCAGAAAATTCACCTCTTCAAGCCAAAATTCACACTTCGGCAGATTGGCATAGAGTTGCTTATCTCGTAATATCCGCAGCACTCGGCATAGGTGTTCTGCGTGCTCTTCTCGGTTCCTCGAGTAAATCAATATGTCGCCGATGAACACTACAACGAATCGATCCAAAAACGAATGAAAAATCCTGTTCATGTAGTCCATAAACACAAATGGCGCGATTCGCTACTCCAAACGGCATCACCAAGTACTCAGAGTGACCGTATCTAGTCCTGAAGTCGCTTTGGCGACATCTTCCTCCTTCACGCGAACTGATGGTAGCCCGACTTCAAGTCTATCTTGAAAAGATCGCCGCTTCCACGAAGTTGGTCCATCAAATCGTCAATACGTGGTAACGGATAACGGTTCTTCACGGTAACCTTGTTGAGCTCGCGATAGTCCACGCACACCTTGATCGTCCATCCTTCTTCTTAACCAACAACACCGAGCTCCCCACGGTGACACGCCTGGTCGTATGAATTGCTTCGACTCCAAGTGTTCGATCACGGGACTTCAACTCTTTCATCTCGGCAGAGACATCCCCAGACGGCGCTTTGGAAATCGGTCCGTTTCCTGGAATCAGTCGATGGAGAACTCGACCTCGCATCTTGGTGGTAATCCCGCACGCCTTCTTGAAACGCCCTCAAAATCACACACCACCGGAACATTCTTCACGCCGACCGCTGGAAAACTTCCGAACTAGCTAGATACATATATTCCCTAGTTCCTTCTTTTCAAAGAAACTCCAATACGCTCGCGTAAAGATAATTGGAGACTCCAAGGTCCGAAAAATTACGGCTTTACGGGCACAAAGTCAAAGGACATGGTGGTGTGACAACCAATCCATCCCGAGGATAACATCTAAACCCTTAAGAGGCAAACAAACCAAATTGACCACAAACTTTCTATTCGAATAATCACTACACAATTAAGACATGCGATGTTTGTGACTAAGGTTTTAGCACCGGGTTGTAACTACTAATTTAAACGGTAAAGCGATCCACAATAAGCTCAAAAGGTTCACACAATCGAAGAAATGAAGGAATGGGTTGCACCGAATCAAAAAGAACGGATAAGGATTTACCTCGATCTCACATTCACCTTGGATAAGATCATCACTCGACCGCTTCCTCGCCACTCATGCGTAAAACTCTACCTTTAGCCACTTGACGCTTCCTTTGGCCTTTGCCGCAAGCATAGTCGGTTCAGCTTTAGGTGTAGGACAATCCTTAGCAAAATGCCCTGGCTTCTTGCGGTTGAAACACACCTCCTCCCTCTGGTACGATTACTCGCGTAATGTCCCGCTTTCCACATCGGTAGCAAATCACCTCGACCTTTGGGTCGACCTCCACTCCTGCGGTACTTGGGTCATCTGGACGACATCGTCCCTGTTGTCGCTCCCCGAGGCCTGGTCGTAAGGTCTCTTCTGCGGTAGTTTCCTTCATGCAAATCTCTGCCCCGCACTCTGGGGTCTCACCGGTCCGCCCACAACAGTCTTCTTCTTGTGGCTCCTCACTCCTTCTACCTCGACACATCGGTCAATCAGCTCTTGGAGATTTCGGATCCTCAACGACACCACTGACTTCTGAATGTCGAATCTCAATCCCCGTTGAAATCTCTCACTTAACCATCTCTGGTCAACTCGGTCACGAAATGGACTGAAATACCTCGCCAACGATTCAAACTTGGCCGCATACTCGGACACCGTCGAGTTGCCTTCTTTGCCGATTGAAGAAATTCCCGCTCCTTCTACTCGGCAAGATCCTGGAAGTACTTGTCCAAGAACCTTTCACTAAAAGCTCCCGTGTCATCTCGCGATGTTACGCTATAAACGCTGCTTCACTCCTCTCCACCAATACTCGCCTCCTAGCAATAAGTAGGTGGCATAGTCGACCTTCACGTTGTCCCGCAATGAAGTGCCTCAAAGATCTTCTCGATCTCTTGCATCCAAAGATCGCCTTTATCCGGATTTGGCTCACCGTAGAACTTCTGGATCATGCTTCCTAAAGTCGGCCAATCCTCTTGCTTCAAAGATTACGCTCGTTCTTTGTTCGCTGCTGCAAGTTCGCTGAGTTAACGCCGCCGTCTGTTGAGCCATCGCGTTAGCCTGTTGAGTTGCAGCGGTGATTGTTGAGCCATGGTCGCCGCCATCTCGGTCATAAGCTTGAATAGCTCGTTCCATGTCGACGTTCTCGGTTGCGTATGTCGTATTCCTACGAGGTGGCATTAGATTCCACAAAGTTCAAAACCCCGCTGAATCTCACAACAAGGATGTGTTAAAACACACCGCTTCAATCAAGAAACAGTTCAAACAATTTCTCAAGCAATAAGTGCTTCACTTAATCAAACAAGAATCAACACAAAACAACTAGGTACCCAACACATAACCCGACACGCTGACCGGTCAAATCCTATGCACACTTCTGGCCGAACCGAATCAAGCCTCGATACCAAAGTCAGAACGACCGCTTCCTGACCGCTACCGAAGCTCAATATACCGAGCTCGAGTTACCGAGCTCAACACACCAAGCTCAACAAAACCTATATGAGATGTGTTTTAAAAACAAAACTCTTATGCCTTTTAAAAATGCGATATATATTTTTTCATATAAAACCAACTCGTGCACATCGTAGTAATTACAAATTTTGAAACATGGTGCAACTAAGACACAAGACTTAAATTCAAATAAAACATACATGCATAACATACACATATATATATCACCGAATAATAATGTATACAAATACAGAGTAGCAAATGTGCAAAGAAAATACACCTAAGGTACGACAACTTCAAAAGAGCCATCATACCTGGGGTACTTCCAAGAACTCCCACGCAGGGTCGCTCCAAAAGTAAGACCACCAGCCTACCCTCAGTAGCAACAAAAACAACATCGCCTAAACTGGTCACGACCTCGAACATAAAAGAAATACAAGAACAGTCCTCGGAAAAACCAACATCCAATAAATAAACAATCACGACAGGTAGAGGTCGTCACTCGGGTCCTCGCCGACCTCCTCCTAAGCATCGTCTTCATCGCCGAAGTTCCCTGCGCCCTCGACATCGCCTGGGTAACCGCCATGGATTGAAGGCACCACGGAAGTGGTCAACTTCTCAACAAGTTAAGATAAGCTCGACATAAAAATATAAGCAAACAAAGAAGGTATAACATTCACCGACGTGACTCGACCATCTCACTCTAAACTCGACACAACTCACAATTCCATTTTCTCTCGACTGACAATTTTCCTAATGCACACGCTGCATCAGATGTCGGAAAGTCCAGCCAAGCCTTGGGATCCTCGCTCTCCCTAGGACAACTAACTCAGTCCCGTGAGCGTGGCGACGCCTAGTCAATCTCCCGTAAACAAAAGGGGACCTAGCACCCTCGCTTATCCGGGTCACGGCTCAAAAACGCCATACGACTCACCTAGCTCGCTCACTCGATGAACAATTAAGCCAGATACGATATTCAAGGAGTTAAACACAAAATATTCAACCGCATGTCAAATAAAAGAGCAAGCTCGACATGAAGAAACGCAATTCAACATGCAATACACACTTCACGACATATATTCAATCACATATTAAATACATGCAAAACTCAATCATATCACAACATTTCATCTCGACACAAATCAGTAATTCCATACACAATAACATAACCACATAGAATATGAAATGCCCTTACATACTATAACAAATATAAATGTGAAGCGCCCTTACATACTATAACAAATATAAATGTGAAGCGCCCTTACATACTATAACAAATATAAATGTGAAGCGCCCTTACCGAACTCCAAGTTAAATGTCGCCGACAACGACCTCGACATTGTCTTCAAAGAACTTCGACAACGACTTCTCTTACTCGATCTCGACACTACTGTCTTCAACGAACTCGACAACGACTTCGATACGTGACGCTTCTCACCGACCTCGACACGCATGATCCTCGCTCGATCTCACGCTTCCGCGTCCTTGGATTCGCTTCCCCGTACACCTCGATTCGGAATTCACTCGATCTCGGGAATCAGACTTCCTAAAACAAACACAACTCAGATCGATCTATGGTTCTAATACATCTAGCTCTCTCTTCCCCAAACTCAGCCACAACCCAGAAAATATAAAACTCAAGAACTGAAAGATATTTTTCCTCCAACACAAAGTTAGGAATTTCGATCAGAATTCATGAAAAGTTATCTGATGCTTCAACAGATAGATCGACAACAACAATAATCAGAAGCAACGAATGAAAATCAAGAAAATCGAAATGAACCAAAAATGGGGTTTCTGGGCATTGCCGATTGCAGAAAAACAGAGAAAGAAATTTGTTTTACAAGCCCAATTAATCGGTTAAAAAGATAGGTAATATTGTGAAGAAGAAAACCCATCAATTTGATATGATTTGGAAGCATAAAACTGATTAAAAATGGAAGAAGATTTAGCGCTAAACAAGAGTACAGATGAAAGAAAATCTGTTCTTCATACCTCAACGGTGATGGTCGATCGACGAGATATGGGTCGAGAAGTTGATGATGAACAAAATTGATGAAGAAATCTTGTGCGAGAATCTCGGCCGAACTCACGGTTTCGTCGATGAAGATTTTTAAGGAAACAACGAAACACAGAGCGAAGGAAGGAAGAAGAAAGAAGAAAAGAGAAATGAGTGAAACGGCCGTGGTATACAAATGGCGAGAAAGGGTAAAACGTAACTCCAGCTATAAGATGCCAATCCCAATAATCATCTACCCGTTAACTCGTTCCTCTCATGATTACCCTCTACTCGCTTGGTCAACGACAAGCCGACAATGTAATAATTACAAACAATATAATAATAACGCCGAGTAACGCTCGAAATAATACGAGGTGTCATCTCGACACGATGTCGACAAGAGTGCTCGTGCAAATGTACAAAGTTCTAACACGAGTTCGTGAACGCGGTCTCTCACCGACTTGCGTCCTCATCACCGGACGCGACTTCATCAACTCGACACCCGACCTCCTCACGGCTGACTAGTGCATCGTGGTCTCATCAGCTCGACAAAAGATCTCGGCAAACGATCTAGTCACGGGATCTCGACACAAGGTCTTGGTCGAGGTCTCGATACGTCGTCCTAATACGATGTCGATCTCGTCCTCAGGTGTTACACCATCCATTACATTCAACCACAATCTCTCATCCATCACCCTAACAGGGGACACAACCACCATGCCCACACAAACTACCTACCACCAATTATGCCAACTCATACACACTGATTCTGTTGCATCCCTTCACCTATTATCATTTCAACCCTCTGACCAACACAGCACAACCCAACTTTGCAACACTGAACAAATTCCAAACCTACCACCAGAAATTCAAACCTTATTGCTATCATACCCCAATGTCTTCCAAGCCCCTCATGGCCTACCTCCTTCAAGACCTCATGACCACCACATACCCCTCATTCCTAACACTACCCCTATTAATGTCAAACCTTACCGTTACCCTCACTCTCAAAAAGAAGCCATGACCACACTAATTCATGAGATGCTTCAAGAGGGCATCATTGTTCCCAGCAACAGCCCCTACTCTTCCCCAGTTCTCCTAGTTCGCAAAAAAGACGGCACTTGGCGATTTTGCGTGGACTACCGAGCACTAAATGCTGTTACCATCAAGGATAGGTTTCCTATTCCGACTATTGATGAGTTATTAGATGAATTGGGTTCTGCTACTGTGTTTACCAAAATTGATTTACGTTCAGGTTACCATCAAATTAAAATTGTTCCGGAAGACACACACAAAACAGCTTTCAGGACAATTGACGGCCACTATGAGTTCTTAGTTATGCCTTTTGGGTTAACTAACGCACCATCTACCTTCCAATCAGCTATGAACGACCTACTTCGTCCTTATTTAAGGCGGTTTGTACTGGTTTTCTTTGATGATATTCTTATTTACAGCCGTTCTTTGTCTGATCATTTACATCATTTAAAACTGATTTTAGATTTGCTTAGTTCCAATCATTTTGTTGCTAAGTTATCTAAGTGTGTTTTTGCTGTTGATACCGTTAACTATTTGGGACATGTGATAGCAGCTACTGGCGTTGGACCGGACCCTGAGAAAATTCAGGCTATCCTAGATTGGCCGGTGCCACGTTCCCTCACGCCTCTCCGTGGTTTTTTGGGCCTCACCGGATTTTATAGGCGATTTGTCCGCCACTACGCCACTCTCGCCGCTCCTCTCACCGATTTATTGCGTTCCACTAAATTTGTGTGGAGTACAGAAGCCGATTCGGCCTTTACAAAGCTAAAAGAAAAGATGACAAGTATGCCGGTGCTTGCCTTGCCTGATTTCTCTAAGGTCTTTGTGGTGGAGACCGATGCATCAGCTGTCGCAATTGGTGCGGTGTTGTCTCAGGAGGGTCACCCATTGGCTTTCTTTAGCAAGAAGATGTGCCCTCGGATGCAAGCAGCTTTCGTTTACATCCGTGAGATGTACGCTGTTACAGAAGCAGTCAAAAAATGGCGTCAGTATCTCATTGGAAATTTTTTCCACATTTACACAGATCAGAAAAGCCTCAAAGACCTTCTATCTCAAACCATTCGGACTCCGTAACAACAAAAATGGGCATCTAAGCTACAAGGATTCAATTTCGAGATATTCTACAAACCTGGCAGATCTAACAAAGTCGCAGATGCCCTATCCAGAAAGTTCACTGATGAGGGTGTGCTCCTTTCCGCCCTTTCTTCTCCGATTCCTTCTCTCTTAACCAGGCTGCAACAATATTATGACAAAGAGAAAGAGGGACAGGATTTAGTTCAAAGGTTCCAAAATGATAGCAACTTGCAAGCAGAATTTAGATTTACTCATGGGTTGTTGTACTTCAAAGAACGTTTGTTCATACCTGATATACCCGAACTGCGACAAGCCCTTCTGCGAGAGTACCACACTACGCCAGCTGCAGGACACTCAGGCCTCAAGCCCACTCTTGCTAGAATTGCTGCTTCCTTTTACTGGCCTGGTCTCTACAAGGACGCCAAACTCTTTGTTCGCGAGTGCTCCATTTGTCAGAAAAACAAGTACCTGCCACAAAAGAAAAAAGGGTTACTTCAACCTCTACCAGTACCCAATCAAGTATGGGAAGAACTAACAATGGACTTCATCACCCACCTACCCAACTCATTCGGTCACACAGCTGTATGGGTCATCTGTGACCGTCTCACCAAGTATGTCCATTTTCTGGCCCTCCCTACAAAGTTTACAGCTCCCACGCTTGCAGCACGATTTTCAGTGGAGATTTGTCGCCTTCATGGGATTCCAAAGTCCATTGTTTCCGATCGAGATCCTCTTTTTCTGAGTAATTTCTGGCGTGAACTCTTTCGTTTGCAAGGAACAACACTGAAATATAGTTCGTCCTACCACCCTGAAACGGATGGTCGACCGAGGTCGCCAATAGAAGCCTCGGCCTATCTCGGATGTTTTACCTGACCAACCGCGCAAATGGTTCAAGTTCTTGCACCTAGCCGAGTTTTGGTACAACTCGGCCTTTCACTGCTATTCGATGTCACCCTTTCAGGCTTTGTATGGTCGTCCCTCCAAATTATTCCACTATGTACCAGGTTCTTCTCATTATTGGGTCCTTGGATGCCACACTGCAAAGAAAGGAAGGAAATTTTGGGCCGCTTAAAAGAAAATCGAGACGCAGCAGATGTAAGATGGAGGAACAAGCAAACAAAAAGCGCCAAGACCATACCTTTTCACCCGAGATTGGGTTTTACTTACTTTGCGCATATCGCCAAGACATCGCTGTTCGCCTGAGTTCTCGTAAACTATCAAAGCGATACTACGGTCCATACACCGTCCGTCGTAGAATCGGAGCCGTTGCTTATGAACTCGAGCTACCTCCATCATCTCGTGTCCACCCAGTGGTGCATGTGTCGTTGTTAAAACCTTATCATGGTGATAACCCTCAGGGCCATTTCACTCCACTCCCAACTGAGCTTAAAGATTTTATTTTTGAAGAAGGTAGAGAAGAAGCTCTAGATCTCAACTCAGTTGTCTCTAAGCAGCAGCGAACTGAAGTAGTTCCAAAAGCAAAAGAAAGTACGCAGTTACACACTAATAGTACTTTGTCTCCAAACACACTCATTAATTCTCCACCATCAGATCCCTTGGCGTTTAAAAAAAATCAAATGGAGCAATCTGGGCCGTCCAAAAAAAAATTGACGTTGAGAACGTCTCTCGAGCCGTTGGGCACCTGCGCTCTTCCTGATCCACCGTCCCTAGGAGCCAACCACAACGCGCCAGCACACAAAGCCACTGACGCACGCCACACAGCAGCCCATGTGAGCCTTGACTGCAAGCTATAGTCTCCAACAACTTCCCAAGCGAGCTACCGATCGTGCGATCAAAAGCGACCCACCCACCAAGCATCTCAACCATTGAAAGAAAGCACAATCCTTGTGCCTCAGTCTACACCAATCCACGCTCGCCAGCTGTCGGCCACTGATGCGCCAAATTCAACAGCATCTCACCACTCACCATCAGCTCACGTGACTCCAAAGGAATCCAAGGAAATTTGTGGAAACCAACTGTCTCCCACTCAAAGGAATCCAAAGCAACTTGTGCCCACCCAACAGTTGCTTCCAGCGCACAGCCTAATGGATCATCACAACATCAACTTGGGCCCAAATAGTAACGCTCCAACAAAAGCCTTGAACCTTGAGGACAAGGTTCCATGTGACCCAGGGAGTATTGTTAGCAAGTTGGGCTCGTTTGGGCCTAAGAGGGAGATTAAAAAGCCTGTGTGGCTGAAAGACTTTATTTAGTAATGGGCTCATCAATTATGTTATCTTTTTATTAGCCTTTATTTGCTTTGTAGAGGATGTTGCCACTTGTATGGTCACCATTCATTAGGTCATGAGCACTACTACTATTTAAGTGTACTGTTCCCAGAATGTAGGTATGAAAAAACCTGAATGTTATTTCTTTTCTTCTTCCTTTATTTTGTTAAACCCTAGCAGAACTTTAGTTTATCTTTTAGCTCTCTTAGAAGGAATATTACAACCTATCACTTTGAACTTTTAATCAACGAAAAATATTTGAACAGTTTCAAAATTTATTATGAACGGGAATTCGTATGGTGTGGACTATTAATTTTTTTAAGTAACGAGTATAATTTCAAATTTTTATCTGAAATATATTATGCTATTCTTTTTTTGGTGAAAGAAATATAATATATAATATAAAAGTGCTTGCAACACAAATACACAATGCTTTTGTAAAAAAAAAAAAAAAAAATCACACACAATTACATGATGCTTTTAATACATTTTTCCTTATTGATTTATTTAAAAATTAATTGAATTATCACACTAATTACCATAAACGATACATCTGGGAATCAGTTAATACATCTGGAAGCATAAATTTTACAATTGTCATCTTTAGCAAACTAATTCGGTTCGTAATACAATTGACATCTTAAAAATAAAATGCTTTGTCTGACAAACATAGTTCTTCCAAACCTAAAATTAACAATTATACCCTATTTGCAATTTAATGGAAAGTTTTAAAATTCAAAAATAAACAAAATCATTTTAATTGAATATTATGTGTACCGGTCAATGATAGTAAAACATTCTTAAATTATGCTAATAAATCAAAAAAATAATTAACAGCAT
This sequence comes from Calophaca sinica, assembly GCA_037113605.1. NCBI lineage: Eukaryota > Viridiplantae > Streptophyta > Magnoliopsida > Fabales > Fabaceae > Calophaca > Calophaca sinica. Next base: position 86,467,409 of record CM073731.1, read on the forward strand.
TCTTGATATTTTCAGAATTAGAATCAGTAAGACAGATTTGAAATAAATATACGAAATACGTTCGTCAAAATTGAAAGGGAGAATGAAAATTGCTTAAACCAGATTTGGAAAATGGGAAATATCTCATTCTCTCTCTTCAAACAGCTTTTGATTCTTCCGCTTCCTTCTATTCTCTGCCAACTTCTTTTGCCGCCTTTTTCCAGTGAAGTTCGCCGTCCCTTTCTCTCACTACTAGATCTAAAGTTCAATGTCTCGAACGTGATCAGAAACTTGCTCGTGTCATCGCGCAGTGTTGGATTTAACAACTCTACACTAGTATTGGGCTGTTTTGGATCATGTTAATGAACTGGACTATGGTTCGTTATTTGAATGAGATGCATCTTTGACCGAAAAATTAAGTGCATGTTTCGTTCTCCGTTATAACTCTTCAACGTCAGTTGTCAGGCATCTTGTTTGTTTTCACATTTGAATCAATTAAAAACGTAAGTTTGGCTTCAAACCTCCGTTGATGCAGAAGGAACCTCACTCTTGCTTTGCTTTACCGTTCTTAGTGCATGTCGCTTTTCTCTGTGTTCTCAGCAAAAAAAAATGTAGAAAAGAAAGATGATGGGTGACGTAATAGGGACACTTCTTTTTTTTTTTTCTTTTTTCTTTGTCTATTTCTTTACAATATATTAAAAATTTTAAATATATCAATTCAATTAATATTAATATGTTCGTCACTAGAGCATCGCACTGCTTCTTATTCTTTCTATCAAAATTATATAAATAATGTATATAATATAATACATAATATTTATAAATATAATTTATGAATAATAATTGCCTTTTTATTTTTTAATAACTGATAATAATTATTATATATTTCAATAAATATTACAAGTTTTAACTTACCTATTTTATTTTGTTAATATACACTTATTTCTATTAAACAAATTTAATACTACATTATACAACTAATACCTATTTCGGTAATTACACATTCAAAAGTACATTTGATTACTATCAACCAAACAAATTTCATTTTGTCAAACGTACGTTTGTGAAAAAAGTTGCCAAACAGAAATCACGTTACGGTAAACTCATTTTTAATCAAATGTTCGTTTGCAAAATGAGCTTGAATCAAACGTCTGTTTGCAAACTTTGATCCAAACCACTACAAGAAAAAGCAGGCATACTGACGGCCTATTACCGACGGTCACACCCAAAAAGCTGTCGGAAAACTATTTTCAATGTGTTTTCTTAGTCTTTGTGAATTATGATTTTGTTCCTTATGGTATCATGATTGGTAACCCTTTTTTATTTGACAGGGAGGCAACTAAGCATGCCACAGGCCACTGTTATAAAGTTTGTAGTGAAATTAGTATTATGTCCTTTTGTTTCTTCATGAAGAATAATTTGGGCCCGTTCACTACAAGAAAACACGGGGTAACGTAAAAAAGCCGTTGAAAATGTATATTTACCGACGGCTTACCGACGGCCACTAGCCCGTCGATAAAATGGTCGTCGCAAATGATTACCGACAGACTCTTTTTTCACTGTCGGTATTATTAACAAGCTAACCCGTCGGTTAAAAACCGGCGGTAATTTCTGACGAAAAAGGCCATCGGTAGTTTTCCGACGGACGCGACCGTCGGTGACGTAAACTAAAAAACAAAGTAAAAAAGAAACAAAATATAAATTAAAAAAAATATCCAAACAATATCAAAATATATAAAAAAAAATAAGTACAAACATCACTAATAATCCTCATAGTCCTGATCATGCACGAGATGCTTTAAACCATCTGCGTCATCGACATCATCAGTACCAAGTGGCAGAGGCGGAGGCGACGGAGGCGGCTGATGATGAGGCTGAGACTGTTGGCAAGCTAGCATCTGGTACATCTGCTCCTGTCACTCCAGCACCTGAGCCAAAATGGCATTTGTCCGACGGGTCTCCTCCTCGGAAGCAGCCAGTCTCCGCTTCACCTTGGCTAACTCCTGCTCATCCGCGACAGAGCGACGACTGGCACCACCACTACTCGATGATTCTCCAATGTGGAGGAGGCTGGTCCCTTTCTTGTAGTTGCTGGCAAGGTCTCCAGCACCGTATAGGCGACTCTTTTTCTTTTTGCCAACATCATCTGCCCAAACCTTGAGCGGTGCAGATGGATCGTTAGGGCTCTGAGGGGAACATGACGATGTCTGAGATCTAATCTGAGACATCCTCGCCTCAAACTCCTCCTGTCATGCATAAACAAACAAGTCAATTTTTTTTGTAAGAAAACAATATAAACATTATTAAAAAAACTATTCATTATATTTTATAATTACCTGGGTCCGCCTCAACCGATCATCAACAAAATCACTAGTACTCCTCCTAATATGAGTTGCACGATGGAGCTCGTGCAACTGTACCTCTCTACCCAACCTCTTCGACTGTAATTAATTAATAAAAAATAAATAATAATAATAATAATAATAATAATAATAATAATAATAATAATAATAATAATAATAATATAACAAGACAAGTCGAGTCAAGGTGCGTCATGATCGACCGACTGAACCTCCAAAGGTGTAAGCTCCCACCCTTCTCAGAGGCTCTGTTCTTTTTGGCCTTCTCGTAGATCGATTTGTACTCAGGGGAGTGCCAGAGCTTTCCCAGCCTCTGCCCGATATGATCCCCTATCCAGTGGGGCTGTCCCCTGAGGCGGACATCTCTAAACATATTAGAGAGGCAGTGGGAGGCCTTCATATGAAAGTTCTTCTCGATTCGCTCCTCATCCTCTTCACTCCAAGCAACCCTCTCCTGTATCAATATAAGACATTATTAAACATAATTGAAATTTATGATATTTATGAAATAAAAAAATAATATGCAATAAAATAAAAATTGCAACTTACCCCGAAAGATTTGAACATCCCCCAGGTGGGCCAATACGCCGAATAATTCTCCTCAATTGTTGCTGTGATAGCCTTTGCAGCTGGCTTTGAGGGAAGGAACCTGAACAATAAAAACATGTCAAATGACAATATATATATATATATATATATATATATATATATATATATATATACATGTAAATTATTAATAACTCAACAAAAAAATGTAAATACTTACCCTTTACCAGTCGGCCTGATAACAACTCACCATCATGCGGCATCTCAAGATCCTCAACCTCCTGCTGCTCATCCCCATCCTGCTTAACCTCGGTATGATCAGGTGTATGGCCCATACTATACTCATGCTCGGACTGATGAGCATCAGGCACCGTCTCAAGCACAACATGGGAACTAGAAGTATCATGTGTCTACTGGAACCCCAGGTTGGGGATCATGTGAATGGGAGGCAAAGGGGGCGTCGGCGCCGAACGTCCCGGAAGCTGTGTAGGTACTGAAGGTGTGGGAGGCTGTGTAGGTGTCGAACGTGTCGAAGGCTGTGTAGATGACAACATTGAAAACTCAATAGGGTCGAACCTGGTAAAAACCTGCGATGTGAGTCGAACCAAGAACTCTTCCCCTCGAATTTCAAGGTAAAGGCCTTTGTATGCTCTATGCAATGCAGACATGCCATTTTACCATGAGTACCCTAACCAGACAACATGCCATATGCAGGGAAGTCATTAATGGTCCACATCAGAGCTGCCCTCATTGTAAAATTCTTCTTTCGTGCAATATCATACGTCAAAACACCATTCCACAACCTTTTGAGATCGTCAATGAGAGGCTGTAAATAGATGTCAATACCATCTTTTGGATTATCTGGACCCGGTATAATACAAGTCAAGAACTTATAAGGCTTAGACATGCACATTTCAGGAGGAAGATTGTATGGGGTACCAATAACTGGCCAGCAAGAATAAGGTTTCGCCGTGGATTGAACATATGTGGTAAAACCATCAGAGCATAAGCCAAGTCGTACATTCGTGGATCTGTTGCAAAATCAGGATGCACACGATCAAAGTGCTTCCAGGCTTCACCATCAGATGGGTGGCGCAATATACCAGAAGTGCTTCTATTCTTATAATGCCACGTCATTTTGCCTGCAGTTTGTGTTGATGCAAACATTCTCTGCAGCCTTGGAATAAATTGAAAATAAAACATTGCCTTCACTGGAACTGGTTTTTGTCTACCCTTCCCATTGTCAGTGTGTGAAATATACTTTGGCTCACCACAAAATTTGCATTCAACTAGCACGCCATCGTTTTTACCGAATTCATTGTCGTAATATAACATACACCCTTTCACACAACAATCAATCCTTTTAGACTCCAACCCTAACTTGGACACTAAGCTTTTAGCCTCGTAATAACTTTTTGGCAAACTATCTTTGATAAGTGACGAGTCCAACATCATTTTCGTTATGAGATCCAAGCATACATCAGTAGCACCACAGTTGGACTTAAGAGCTAAAAGCCTCACACACATTGATAATTTAGATTCTGCAGACCCTCCAAACAATAGCTTATTTGTTTCTAACAAGAGATTATAAAATTTTTGTGCAGTCTCATTTGGAAGTTCATCTCTTATCATATTGTTGCTCCTCGAATGATACGTTGACCCCCAAGGCATCACAAACCATATCTTGCATCAATTCAATCTGCTCACCATATCCCGTATCTACGCAACTGCTTGAAGCACCTATGCAATTATCGCTAACCCCTAAATCAACCTGAGGCAACTCTTCACCATGTCTACTCCAAATCCAGTAATTAGGCCTAAATCAAACTCTCTGTAGGAGAAGGATAACCTCACCTGGGCTCTTAATCCTTCTACAATCGCAATTAAGGCACAAACATCTAATCCTTCCATTAGTTATGAAATCTTCATGTGCCATTGCAACTTGGACAAAGTGATCAACCCCATCGCAAAAAGATTGTTTCAAACCCCCTCTCCTCGGATAACAACCTATCGTACATTTAACTACGACTCGAAGGAAAAAAATTCCATCTTCTGCATCTTAAAAAAAATGACAATTTCAGCAGCACGACATTCTTAGAACCGCTCTCTTTCTTTAAATGGTATGACCTTATCCCATTAAAGGAAAAACTTTTTCAGAACTCGTATAATAGTCCTTCTTTAATTCTCATATCTTATACTTAACAAAATTTCGGCAGCATTTCCTATTGGTCTCTGCGTACACTAAATAATCACAGTTATGAATACCGCGATCTAGTATGCACCCAGAAAACAAAAGAAAATGAATCGAACCGAAATTTCATCAAATATAAAGATACGAGAATTAAGCAACAACTATTATACGAGTAAAGAAGAAGTTTTTCCCAAACTGTCTGACTTGGACAATTCAAGGTTCAATATACAATGAACACGTAGTACCCTAAAAGAGTATATGCACTCAATAATATATTGAACCTCAAACAGGAAGCTAAGGCTTTTCTCCGATACTAATAACAAGCATAGAAATAAAATAATAAACTAATTAAAATATATTTAATAAAATTTAATATCAGTTTTTCTTCGCCAGGCCTAAGTTGTTTGAGGCCTCAACATCACTTTTCTTTGCAAATCGTCCTCCGGTACTCCTTGCCCTTCTCATAGCATGCTGATGTCTAGGGGATTGTACCCTCCGATACTATGCCATAAACACATTCATAACTAATCCTAAGTTTCTTTTAGTTTGTTAAACAAGTTATGATCAAGCTTTCACAAAATCAAGGTTCCTAGAAAACTATATAACTTGGGTACTCATCTTCCCAAAGGTTCTAGCACGGTATTGCATAATTGAGGAATGATATAAACTGTCATAGCCGTAATATAGTTTTCTAGGAACCTTGATTTTGTGAAAACTTGATCATAATGTGTTTAACGAACTAAAAGAAACTTAGGATTAGTTATGAATATGTTTATGGCATAGTATCGGAGGGGACAATCCCCTAGACATCAGCATGCTATGAGAAGGGCAAGGAGTACCGGAGGACGATTTGCAAAGAAAAGTGATGTTGAGGCCTCAAACAACTTAGGCCTGGCGGAGAAAGACCGATATTAAATTTTATTAAATATATTTTAATTAGTTTATTATTTTATTTCTATGCTTGTTATTAGTATCAGAGAAAAGCCTTAGCTTCCCGTTTGATGTTCAATATATTATTAAGTGCATGTACTCTTTTAGGGTACCACGTGTTCATTGTATATTGAACCTTGAATTGTCCAAATCGGACAGTTTGGGAAAAAACTTTTTCTTTACTCGTATAATAGTTGTTGCTTAATTCTCGTATCTTTATATTTGATGAAATTTCGGTTCAATTCATTACCTTTTGTTCTCTGGGTGCATACTAGATCGCGGTATTCATAACTGCGATCATTTAGTGTACGTAAAGACCAATGAGAAATGCTGCCAAAATTTTGTCAAGTATAAGATATGAGAACTAAGGAAGAACTACTATACGAGTTCTGAAAAAGTTTTTCCTCGAATGGGATAAGGTCATAGCATTTAATGAAAGAGAGCAGTTCTAAGAATGTCGTGCTGCTAAAATTGTCATTTTTTTAACATGCAGAAGATGGAATTTTTTCCTTCGAGTCGTAGTTAAATGTACGATAGGTTGTATCCGGGGAGAAGGGGTTTAAAACAATCTTTTTGCGATGGGGTTGATCACTTTGTCTAAGCTGCAATGGCACATGAAGATTTCGTAACCAATGGAGGGATTAGATGTCTGTGCCTTAATTGCGATTGCAGAAGGATTAAGAGCCCAGGTGAGGTTATGTGTCTCCTACAGAGAGTTGGATTTAGGCTTAATTACTGGATTTGGAGTAGACATGGTGAAGAGTTGCCTCAGGTTGATTTAGGGGTTGGCGATAATTGCGCAGGTGCTTCAAGCAGCTATGTAGATACGGGATAAGGTGAGCAGATTGAATTGATGCAAGATACGGTTTATGATGCCTTGGGGGTCAACGTATCATTCGAGGAGCAACAATATGATGACACAGATGAACTTCCAAATGAAACAGCACAAAAATTTTATCATCTCTTGTTAGAAACAAATAAGTCGTTGTTTGGAGGGTCTGCAGACTCTAAATTATCAATGTGTATGAGGCTTTTAGCTCTTAAGTCCAACTATAGTGCTACTGATGTGTGCTTGGATCTCGTAACGAAAATGATGTTGGACTCGTCACCTATCAGAGATTGTTTGCCAAAAAGTTATTACGAGGCTAAAAGCTTAGTATCAAAGTTGGGGTTGGAATCTAAAAGGATTGATTGTTGTGTGAAAGGGTGCATGTTATATTACGAAAATAAATTCGGTAAAAACGATGGCGTGCTAGTTGAATGCAAATTTTGTGCTGAGCCAAGGCATATTTCACACACTTATAATGGGAAGGGTAGACAAAAACCAATTCCAGTGAAGGCAATGTTTTATTTGCCAATTATTCCAAGGCTGCAGAGAATGTTTGCATCAACACAGACTGCAGGCAAAATGACGTGTGCATCCCAATTTTGTAGCAGATCCACGTATTGTACGGCTTGGCTTATGCTCTGATGGTTTTACCATATATGTTCAATCCACGGCGAAACCTTATTCTAGTTGGCCAGTTATTGTTACCCCATATAATCTTCCTCCCGAAATGTGCATGTCTAAGCCTTATAAGTTCTTGACTTGTATTATACCGGGTCCAGATAATCCAAAAGATGGTATTGACATCTATTTACAGCCTTTCATTGACGATACCAAAAGGTTGTGGAATGGTGTTTTGACGTATGATATTGCACGAAAGAAGAATTTTACAATGAGGGCAGCTCTGATGTGGACCATTAATGACTTCCCTGCATATGGCATGTTGTCTGGTTGGGGTACTCATGGTAAAATGGCATGTCTGCATTGCATGGAGCATACAAAGGCCTTTACCTTGAAATTCGGGAGGGAAGAGTTCTTGGTTCGACTCACATCGCAGGTTTTTACCAGGTTCGACCCTACTGGGTTTTCGATGTTTTCATCTACACAGCCTTCGGCACGTTCGGTATACCTACACAGCCTCTGGCACGTTCGACACCTACACAGCCTCCTGCACCTTCAGTACCTACACGGCCTCCGGTACGTTTGGCACCGACACCCCACTTTCCTCCCATTCACATGATCCCCAACCCGGGGTTCCAGTAGACACATGGCACTTCTAGTTCCCATGTTGTGCTTGAGACAGTGCCTGATGCTCATTAGTCCAAGCATGAGTACAATACGGGCCATACACCTGATCATACCGAGGTTAAGCAAGACGAGGATGAGCAGCAGGAGGTTGAGGATCTTGAGATGCGGCATGATGGTCGAGTTGTTATCAGGCCGGCTGGTAAAGGGTAAGTATTTACATTTTTTTGTCGAGTTATTAATAATTAATGTATATATATATATATATTGTTGTTTGACATGTTTTTATTGTTCAGGTTCCTTCCCTCAAAGCCAGCTGCGAAGGCGATCACAGCAACAATTGAGGAGAATTATTCGGCGTATTGGTTCACCTGGGGGACATTGAAGGACAAGGAGTAGAAGCATATATTCAAATCTTTCGGAGTAACACTAGTGCAAAAACCACTTTTAATCGCGGTTTTTTTGGACTTCTAACGTCGGTTTTCAATCCGGCGTCTTTTCTTCCGACGTTGTAAGTGTAAATATTTAACGCCGGTTTATAAACCGCGGTTAAAAGTAAGTTTTAATAGCAGTTTTTTATAAAACCGGAGTTAAATCATGATGTAAAGGACAAAAAATTTTTTAAAAAAAAAGTTTTAACCGCGGTTTTTTAGAAAAACCGGCGCCGTATGTTACCTTTAACTGCGGTTTTCTGAAAACCGGCGCCGTATGTTACCTTTAGCCGCGGTTTTTAGAAAACCGGCGCTATAAGTCACCTTTAACCGCGGTTTTAAAAAAAATCGGCGCCATATATGACTTTTAACCGCGGTTTTAAGAAAAACCGACGCCATAGATGCATCAATTTTTTTAATACTACATTTTTGAAATTTCCTTTTCCAGAACTGCCAACAGAACTGCTAATACATACAACCACTGCATACAAATCCAGTCATGTATTAATCATCATGAACTTCAAAACTCACACAAGAAGAAAACAAAACAAAACTCCTAATTAACATTCAGACAAAAAAACAAAACTCTATTGTCAAAAAACAAAACTTCAACTATCCTCTAATTAACATTCAGACAACTCCTAAATGCTATGAATTATTAGTTACACAATTCTGTTATCCCTTTTTTTCTTCTCTTCAAACCTTCTCATTTTTGTTGTGTTGTTTTTCTTGTTCTGCCTTGGTGGTCCTAGGTTTAGATTTTGCTCTTCAATCTTAGTCACAAAAAAACGCGCCCATGTTTTCCGAATCTCGACAATTTCTTCATGATTGTATGAGTTTGTGCCACGACCATCAAATAACTACAAGTTCAATTCAAAACATATGTAATTAACTAACTACAAAGAGTGTAAGGTATCAAAAAGATCAAATAACAAGATATGAAATATTTTATTACCAAATCCCATCCAGAGGTAATCCTCATCGTGACAATGGATAACATGGTTTTCATGACATAATAACCACACGCCCATGAGTTGTCTTGGTAAGGCCCCTACAAATGACAATATAAATTAGTACAAATTATATATACACATAACTAATATGGCTTTCAATATGTAAATATCATATAAAGACAAACTACTTACCGTGAGTATGTTCCAATTCTCTTCCATTGCAAAGAATCGGCCGGATGGCGAAGCTTTCCATCACATTTCCTATCATCTGCATGCCATCTAAGGTTCTTTGCATCATTTACATTGGCAAACAGTCGCTTAAACCTGGGAATAATTGGAAGATACCATAACACCTTCGCAGGAAGACCTTTTTTGCTCACATCACCACAATTATCATCACCGTCCTTCTTTTTGTAGCGTGGTGTATTACACTCGGGACACTCTTCTTTGTCTTCATGCTCTTTCCAAGATAATATGCAATCCTTCTGGCATGCATGTATTTTCTTATACTCCACACCCATCGGACATAATATCTTCTTCGCTTCATAATTACTGCTTGGCAATGTGTTACCTTCCGTAAGCATGTCATTCAACGCTTTAAGCAATTCAAGAAGCTCTTATCACCCACCCATTTATCGCTTTCAGATTGAACAATTTCAACACCGTTGACAACCGTGTGAAATTTTTACAGCCCGGATACAAAGGTTTTTCCTTGTCGCTGCATAGAGTTTCATACACATGTGCCCGCTGAAAAGACTCTTGTCCAATATCACGAATCATGTCCTCTAGTCGATCGTCCATATCTACATCAACTTCCTCTCTTGTGGACACACTTGGCTTGTTTAACACTTCACCATGCCAGGTCCATGTCGTATATCTTTGCCAAATCCCAAAAACACGAAGATGATTCCGTATCTCCTCAACTTTTAGTGTTGGCCCATTCAAACACTTAACACAAGGACAATAGAAAGTTGTTTGATTAGGAAGTTTTGCTTAGGAAAATTGTAAGAAGTCTTCGACTCCGTTCTTATACTCATCACCTAAGCGATGTTTTTGCATCCAACTACGATCCATAACTGTGTTCTGAAATAATATACACATACTTTTATGCTTAGATAATTAACTAACATTGACATGTTGTTAGAACAATTAATAGAAAAATATGTATGCACGCCTCAAAATTAGGCAATTAAAAAGGGATCAAATTGGGATCTTATTTGGCAACACTATGTACACAAAACATTAGACTGCACACAATCAAAACCATCACTTACAAAGAAATAAAGCTACCCTCTTTACAAGTATCATGAGAACAAGAAAAGAATGTTTCCAATAGAAGAAATAGTGATAGCTCAAAATTTACTGTACAGAAATTTACCATACATTAAAAATCAATTTACCATACCAATACATAATTTTTTATTTACAATTAGTTCCCAAATATTCGTTAGCAGCAATCTAAAAGGAAGTACCACCTATATTTAACCTGCTATCTAATGGCTAACGTGCAACAAATTGACATGGCTCAAAATTCACTGGTGGTATGAAAATATAGACATTATAAAACAGATTCAAAGGGTGATTAACAAAATAAAAACCTCCAAGGCATTCATTGATCAGAAACAAACTGTAATGACCCGTTTTCGGACCGCTACCGAGCTCAATATACCGAGCTCGAGTTACCGAGCTCAACACACCAAGCTCAACATAAACCTGTATGAGATGTGTTTTAAAACGAAACTCTTGTGCCTTTTAAAAATACGATATATTTTTTTTTTATAAAACCAACTCGTGCACATCAGAGTAATTACAGCTTTTCGAAACATGGTGCAACTAAGACACAAGACTTAAATTCTAATAAAACATACATGCGTAACATACATATATATATCACTCGAAATAATAATGTATACAAAATACAGGGTAGCAAAGTATAAAGAAAATACACCTAAGGTACGACGACTTCAAAAGAGCAATCATACCCTGGGGGTACTTCCGGCAGACTCCCACGCAGGGGGGCTGCTCCAAAAGTAAGACCACCAGTCTACCCTGAAACAACAAAACAACACTGCCCAAACTGGTCATGACATACTACTCCAAAAGAAAACAAGGTACAGTCATCAAAAGAAATACGTCGAACAAACAATCAATCACGACAAGTACAGGTCGTCACTCGGGTCCTCGTCGAGCTCCTCCTCGGCATCATCTATCGCCGAAGTTCCTCGCGCTGACATCGCCTGGGTGACCGCTATGGATTGAAGGCACCACGGGAAAGGGTCAACTTCTCAACAATTCAAGATAAGCTCGACATAAAGGATATAAGCAACACAATAATATATCTCAATCACCACACGTGACTCGACCATCTCACTCTAGACTCGACACAACTCTTATTCCGGAATATCGTCAGCAGGTCCATCCCCAAACTGACGTAATAGGTAAACGGCAGGTCCAACCCCAAACCGATACCATGCATTAATCAGCAGGTCCAACCCCAAACTGATAATGCGACGCCTAGCCAATCCACCATAAACAAAAAGGGGACCTAGCACCCTCAGTTATCTGGGTCCGGCTCAAAAACGTCATACGACTCCCTAGCTCTCTCACTCGATGATTAGCTCGCCGCATGTCAAAGAGTAACACAACTTACTTGATCACATATCAAATAAAGAGAGCATGCTTAACATGAAGAAACGCAATTCGACATTTAAGCAATAAAACATTCTGCATGAAGAAACGCACTTCGACAGCAATACACCATTCACAACATATATTCAATCACATATCAAATACATGGAAAAACTCAATCATATCACAACATTCCAATCTCGACACCAATCAAGGAGTCCATACATAAATATAAAAATAAAAATAAAGTCTTAATAATGTCTAAGAGTTGCCCTTACGCTAGCATACTACGAAAGTATTAATGTGAAGCGCTCATCAACTCGAGTTAATGCTGCTCGATAACGACTTCGACACAGCTGTCTTCAAATGAGCTCGACAACGACTTTTCTTACTCGATCTCGACACGGCTGTCTTCGATCGACCTCGACACGTACGCTTCTCAGTCGACCTCGACACGTACAGTTCTCGATCTGGATTCCGCTGCTTCCACGTCCTTGGATTCGCTTTCCCGTACACCTCGATTCGAAAATCACCCGATCTCGGGAATCAGACTTCCTAAAACAAACACAACTCAGATCGATCTATGGTTTCTAATACACTTAGCTCTCTTCCCAAACTTAACCATAACCTTAAAATATAAAACTCAAGAACTAAATATATTTTTCCTCCAACACAAAGTTAGGATTTCGATCAAAAGTTCATGAAAAAGTTATCGATGCTTCAATGGATAGATCGACAACAACATCAACCGTAAGCAACAAACGAAAACAAGAAATCGAAATAAACCAAAAATGAAGAGTTTACGGCACCGCTGATTGCGTAAATCGTAGAAAGAATTTTGTTTTACAAGCCCAATTAATCGGTTAGAAAGATAAGTAATATTGTGAAGAAGAAAACCCATCAATTTGACATGATTTGGAAGCATAAAAGCGGCTAAAATGGAAGAAGAAATAGCGCTAAACAAGAGTACGTATGAAAAGAAAAATCATTTCTTCATACCTCAACGGTGATCGAAAGCAAAGTAGATATGGGTCGAGAAGATGATGATGAACAAGATTGATGAAGAAGCTTGTGCAGATCTCGATGGAACTCACGGTTTCGGCGATGGAAATTTTTGAAGAAAACAACGAAACTCGTGAGCGTAAGGAAGGAAGAAGAAAGAAAGAAGAAAAAGAAATGAGTGTTTGAGGAAAGCGATCGTGAATACACCGGTGAGAGAAGGGGTATAATCGTAACTTCAGCTATAAGATGCCAATCCCATCAATCATCTACCCGCTTAATCGCTCCTCTCGTAATTACTCTCTACTCTGCCGGTCAACCGGCCTAGACACCGACGGCGAAGCGGTCAAGCCGACAATATAATAATTACAAACAATATAATAATAGCGCTCAATAACGCTCAAAGAATACGAGGTGTCATCTCGACACGATGTCGACAAGGGTGCTCGTGCAAACGCACAAGGCTCTAACACGAGTTCGTGAACGCGGCCTCCTCAGCTCGACATGCGTCCTCATCAGCTCGGTACGCGACTTCATCAACTCGACACGCGACCTCCTCAGCTCAGCAGCTAGTGCACGTGGTCTCCTCAGCTCGGCAAATGACCTCGGCAAACGGTCTTGGCACGGGATCTCGACACAAGGTCTTGGTCGAGGTCTCGATACGTCGTCCTAATACGATGTCGATCTCGTCCTCAGGTGTTACAATCTCTCCCTCTAAAAAAAAATTTCGTCCTCGAAATTGCAAATAAGATTCTTACCTCAGAAAAGTTCAGGGTACTGAATCTTCATCTTCTCCTCCAGCTCCCAAGTCGCATCTCCGCCTTACGATCCCACACAACTTTGACAAGTTGAATCTCTTTGTTCCGCGAATCGCTTGGCTTTCCGATCAACGATTCTTCGTAATGCTTCAAAAGATAGGTCGTCCTTGAGTTGAATCACATCCGCTCGATGACATGAGAAGGGTCAAACATACTCAGAATTGTGAGACGTGGAAGACGCTATGGATGTTCGACAAGAATGGTGGCAAAGCAATCGATATGCCACCGACCAATCTGACGAAGAATCTGTAAGGCCCAATAAATTTAGGGTAAGTTTCTTGGATTTGATCGCCGACCAACTCGATGAGTGGGGGTGACTCTAAGAAATACATGTTCTCCTTCCTCGAACTCGAGTGGTCGACGCCGCTGGTCCGCATAACTCTTCTGGTCGACTTTGAGATGTTCGCATCCGATCTCGATCAAACGGATCTTCTCGATGAGTCCGCTGGATCATATCCTCTCACGATTCGCCGCCGTCCTGGTACCAACAAAGAGGCGTCTGACATTTCCGGCCATATAGCGCTTCAAAAGGTGCCATTCCAATACTCGCATGGAAGCTGTTATTATAGGTGAACTCCACCAATGGTAAGACGTCGTCCCAACTTCCTCGGTGGTCTAACGCACAAGCTCCCAACAAATCTTCAAGCGATTGGATCGTTCTCTCCCGGCCGTCGATGCAGGGATGATATCCGAGCTAAGCTCGAGCTCGGTTCCCATCGCTCCTTGCAATTCCCTCCAAAAATGAGATGTGAACTTCTGATCTCGGTCCGACACGATCGAAGAGGGTATTCCATGAAGTCGCATTATCTCCGCGATGTAGATCTCGGTCGCCTTTTCCACGTTGTATGTCGACCACCGCAAGAATGAGCAGATTTGGTCAATCGGTCGACGATCACCCAAATCGAATCATTCTTCTTCTCGTCTTCGCAAACCTACAACGAAATCCATGGAAATATCGTCCCATTTCCATACCGCATGTCAAGCGATTGTAGCATTCCCGCAGGTCGCTGGTGCTCCACCTTCGCTTCTCGACACGTTAAACACGGTTACGTGCTCGGCCACTTGCTTCTTCATTCCGACCACCAAAAATGCTTCTTCAAGTCTTGATACATCTTCGTAACTCCTGGATGAATACTAAAGTTGCTCTTATGCGCGCTTCGTCGAGAATCAACTTCCTCATTTCGGATACATTAGGTACGCATACACTCGGCCATTGCACCTCAAGATGTCGTCCGCTCCGACGCGTGAAATTCGTCGCCTTCCCTTACGCTATCAATCAATCTTCTCTTGCGTAAGCTCGTCATGAACTTGCTGGTCTCGGATCTCGCCCAACAATCTGTTAGAAATGGTAAGCATACCAAATCTCGGCTTCCGGTGAAACTTCGACACTCAACTTCAAGTCTCGGAACTTCTCGAGCATCTCCAACTCCTTGATCATCATTACCGAGGTTAAAACGCTTCTTCCCGCTCAACGATCTGCTACTACGTTAGCCTTACCGGGATGGTATTCCAACGTAAAGTCGTAGTCCTTGAGAAATTCTCCCATCTACGCCGACGCATGTTGAGTTCTTTCTCGCCTGACAGTACTTCAAACTCTTGTGATCGCTGAAAACAGAAGAGTGCTCCCATAAAGGTAGTGCCTCCATATCTTCGGCCAGAAAAACTCTGCGCCGCCACTCTAAGTCGTGAGTAGGTAGTTCCTCTCGTGAATCTTAAGTCGTCTTGAAGCATACGCGACCACCTTCCGATGTTGCATCAAAGACGCATCCCAATCCCTGGTGTGACGATCACAATACACCTCGTAGTGCTCTTACGGTTGAGGCAAAATCAACACAGCGCCGTCGTCAAAAGCTCCTTGATCGTTGGAAAATCGGCTTCACACTCCTGGCCCAGGCAAAAGGTTGGTCCTTCCTCGTCGATCGTGTAAGAGGCGCGACAATCTTCGAGAAACCTTCAATGAATCTTCGTAATATCCTCGCTAAGCCGACAAAACTCCTCGATCTCAGAATCGCCTTCTACTGTTCCCACGCTAACACAGCCTTCAATCTTAGTTGGATCCACACTATCCCTTCTTTGGAAATCACGTGACCAAGAAAATTCACCTCTTCAAGCCAAAATTCACACTTCGACAAAGTTGGCATAGAGTTGCTTATCTCGTAATATCTGCAGATCGACATAGGTGTTCTGCGTGTTCTTCTCGGTTCCTCGAGTAGATCAATATGTCGCCGATGAACACTACAACGAATCGATCCAAAAACGAATGGAAAATCCTGCTCATGTAGTCCATAAACACACCGGGCGATTCGTCACTCCAAACGGCATCACCAAGTACTCGGCGACCGTGATCTAGTCCTGGAAGTCGCTTTGGCGACATCTTCCTCCTTCACGCGAATCGATGGTAGCCCGACTTCAAGTCTATCTTGGAAAGATCGCCGCTCCACGGTTGATCCATCAAGTCGTCAATGCGTGGTAACGGATAACGGTTCTTCACGGTAACCTTGTTGAGCTCGCGATAATCCACGCACGCCTTGATCGTCCATCCCTTCTTCTTAACCAACAACACCGAGCTCCCCACGGTGACACGCTCGGTCGTATGAATCGCTTCGACTCCAAGTGTTCGATCCGACTTCACTTTTTCATCTCGGCAGAGACATCCTCGTATGGCGCTTTGGAAATCGGTCCTGTTCTGGAATCAGTCGATGGAGAACTCGACCTCTCGTGACCGTGGTAACCCTGGCACGCCTTCGAAAACGCCCTCAAAGTCACACACCACCGAACATTCTTCACGCCGATCTGCTGAAAACTTCCGAACTAGCTGATACATGTATTCCCTAGTTCCTTCTTTCAAAGAAACTCCGATACGCTCGGCGTAGAAGATAATTGGAGACTCCAAGGTCCTGAAAAATTACAGCTTACGCACACCAAAAGGACATGGTGGTGTGACAACCAATCCATCCCGAGAATGACATCTAAGCCCTTAAGAGGCAAACAAACCAAATTGACTACAAACTTTCTACTCTGAATAACCACTACACAATTAAGACATGCAGTGTTTGTGACTAAGGTTTTAGCAAATGGGGTTGTAACTACTAATTTAAACGGTAAAGCAAATACAGTCAAGTTCAAATGGTTCACACAATCAGAAGAAATAAAGGAACGGGTTGCACCCGAATCAAAAAGAACGGATAAGGATTTACCCTCGATCTCACATTCACCTTGGATAAGATCTTCACTGCTCGCTTCTCACCACCACTCATGCAGAAAAACTCGCCTTTAGCCACTTGACGCTTCCCTTTGGCTTTTGCCGCAAGCATCGCTTGACTTTGGGTGTAGGACAATCCTTGGCAAAATGCCCTGGCTTCTTGCGGTTGTAGCACACCCCTCCTTCCGAAAGTACGATTATTGGCGTAATGTCCCGCTCTTTCCACAACGGAAACAAGTCACCTCGACATCGGGTCCGCCCTCCGCTTCTCGGTACTGGTCATCTGACGATATCGTCCCTCGTTGTCGTTCCTCGAGGTCTGGCCAGACGGCTTCTTCAGCGGTTGTTTCTTCAGGTAAATCTCTCGCTTCGCACTGGGTCTCACCGTCGCCACAAGCCTTCTTCTTGTGGCTCCTCACTCCTTCTACCTCGACACATCGATCAATCAGCTCTTGGAGATTTGTGATCCTCAACGACACTACTGGCTTCTGAATGTCGAATCTCAATCCCCGTTGGCATCTCTCACTTAAGCATCTCTGGTCAACTCGATCACTGAACGGGCTGAAATACCTCGCCAACGACTCAAACTTGGCCGCATACTCGGACACCGCCGAAGTTGCCTTGCCGCAATTGAAGAAATTCCTCGCTCCTTCTCGCTCGTGGCAAGATCTGGGAAGTACTTATCCAAGAACCTTTCACTAAAAGCTCCAGGTCATCTCGCGACGTTCGCTTATAAATGTTTGCTTCACTCCTCTCCACCAATACTCTGCGTCTCCCAGCGGTAAGTAGGTGGCATAGTCGACCTTCACGTTGTCCCGCAATGGAGTGCCTCAAGATCTTCTCGATCTCTTGCATCCAAAGATCGCCTTTATCCTGGATTTGGCTCACCGTAGAACTTCGTGGATCATGCTTCCTGGTCCGCTAATCCTCTCGCCAAAGATTTCGCTCGTTCTTCGCTGTTTGCAAGTTCTGCCGAGTTAACGCCGCCGTCTGCTGAGCCATCGCGTTAGCCTGTTGAGTTGCAGCCCGATTGTTGAGCCATGGCTGCCGCCATCTCGGCCATAGCTTGAATTGCTCGTTCCATGTCGACGTTCTCGGTTGCATTTGTCGTATTCCTCACGAGGTGGCATTAGATTCCACAAAGTTTAAAACCGCTGTCGAATCTCACAACAAGGATGTGTTAAAACACACCGCTTCAATCAAGAAACAGCCTAAACAATTTTTCAAGCAATAAGTGCTTCACTTAATCAAACAAAGAATCAACATAATACAACTAGGTACCCAACACACATAACCCGACATAGTGACCAAATTAAATCTCCTATGCACACGGCTCGGTCGAACCGAATCAAGCTTCGATACCAACAAAGTGTAACGACCGGCTTCCTGACCGCTACCGAAGCTCAATATACCGAGCTCGAGTTAATGAACTCAACACACCAAGCTCAACATAAACTCTGTATGAGATGTGTTTTAAAACGAAACTCTTGTGCCTTTTAAAAATACGATATATTTTTTTATAAAACCAACTCGTGCACATCGAGTAATTCTGACTTTTCAAACATGGTGCAAGCCCCAAGACACAAGACTTAAATTCTAATAAAACATACATGCGTAACATACATATATATATCACTCGAAATAATAATGTATACAAAATACAGGGTAGCAAAGTATAAAGAAAATACACCTAAGGTACGCATTTACTTCAAAGAGCAATCATACCACTGGGGTACTTCCGCAGACTCCCACGCAGGGTCAGCCCAAAAGTAAGACCACCCACTACCCCTGAAACAACAAAACAACACCGCCAAACTGGTCACGACATACTACTCCAAAAGAAAACAAGGTACAGTCATCAAAAGAAATACGTCGAACAAACAATCAATCACGATAAGTACAAAGTCGCCACTGGTCCTCGCCGAGCTCCTCCTCGGCATCATCTCTTTGTCGAGTTCCTCGCCCTCGACATCGCCTGGGTGGCCGCTATGGATTGAAGGCACCACGGAAAGGGTCAACTTCTCAACAATTCAAGATAAGCTCGACATAAAGGATATAAGCAAACAAAGCAATAATATATCTCAATCACCACACGTGACTCGACCATCTCACTCTAGACTCGACACAACTCTTATTCTAATATCGTCGCGAGTCCATCCCCAAATCGACGTAATAGGTAAACGGCAGTCCAACCCCAAATCGATACCATGCATTAATCAAAGTCCAACCCCAAACCGATATCGCGACGCCAGCCAATCCACCATAAACAAAAGGGGACCTAGCACCCTCGCCATTATCTGGGTCCGCTCAAAACGCCATACGACTCCCCTAGCTCTCTCACTCGATGATTAGCTCGCCGCATGTCAAAGAGTAACACAACTTACTTGATCACATATCAAATAAAGAGAGCATGCTTAACATGAAGAAACGCAATTCGACATTTAAGCAATAAAACATTCTGCATGAAGAAACGCACTTCGACAGCAATACACCATTCACAACATATATTCAATCACATATCAAATACATGGAAAAACTCAATCATATCACAACATTCCAATCTCGACACCAATCAAGGAGTCCATACATAAATATAAAAATAAAAATAAAGTCTTAATAATGTCTAAGAGTTGCCCTTACGCTAGCATACTACGAAAGTATTAATGTGAAGCGCCCTTACCGAACTCCAAGTTAATGCTGCTCGATAACGACTTCGACACAGCTGTCTTCAAATGAGCTCGACAACGACTTTTCTTACTCGATCTCGACACGGCTGTCTTCGATCGACCTCGACACGTACGCTTCTCAGTCGACCTCGACACGTGCGATTCTCGATCCGATTCCAGCTGCTTCCACGTCCTTGGATTCGCTTTCCCGTACACCTCGATTCGAAAATCACCCGATCTCGGGAATCAGACTTCCTAAAACAAACACAACTCAGATCGATCTATGGTTTCTAATACACTTAGCTCTCTTCCCAAACTTAACCATAACCCAGAAAATATAAAACTCAAGAACTGAAATATATTTTTCCTCCAACACAAAGTTAGGGATTTCGATCAAAAGTTCATGAAAAAGTTATCTGATGCTTCAACAGATAGATCGACAACAACATCAACCAGAAGCAACAAACGAAAACAAGAAATCGAAATAAACCAAAAATGAAGAGTTTAAGGCAATCGCTGATTGCGTAAATCGAGAAAGAATTTTGTTTTACAAGCCCAATTAATCGGTTAGAAAGATAAGTAATATTGTGAAGAAGAAAACCCATCAATTTGACATGATTTGGAAGCATAAAACTGGCTAAAAATGGAAGAAGAAATAGCGCTAAACAGTAGCACAGATGAAAAGAAAAATCTGTTCTTCATACCTCAACGGTGATCGAGCAGGCGAGATATGGGTCGAGAAGATGATGATGAACAAGATTGATGAAGAAGCTTGTGCAGAATCTCGATGGAACTCACGGTTTCGTCGATGGAAATTTTTGAAGAAAACAACGAAACTTCGTGCGAAGGAAGGAAGAAGAAAGAAAGAAGAAAAAGAAATGAGTGTTTGAGGAAAACTGATCGTGAATACAATGAGAGAAGGCGGGTATAATCGTAATTTCAGCTATAAGATGCCAATCCCATCAATCATCTACCCGCTTAATCGTTCCTCTCGTAATTACTCTCACTCTGTCGGTCAATCCGCTAGACACACGGCGAGAACGGTCAAGCCGACAATATAATAATTACAAACAATATAATAATAGCGTGAATAACGTTGAAAGAATACGAGGTGTCATCTCGACACGATGTCGACAAAGTGCTCGTGCAGCAAACGACAAGGCTCTAACACGAGTTCGTGAACGCGGCCTCCTCAAATCGACATGCGCCCTCATCGGCTCGATGCAGCGACTTCATCAACTCGACCGCGCGACATCCTCAAATTTCAAAGAATAGTGCACGTGGTCTCCTCATTTCGGCAAGAAATGACCTCCCAAGCGGTCTTGGCACGGGATCTCGACACAAGGTCTTGGTCGAGGTCTCGATCGTCGTTCTAATACGATGTCGATCTCGCCCTCAGGTGTTACAATCTCTCCTCTAAAAAAATTTCGTCCTCGAAATTGCAAATAAGATTCTTACCTCGAAAAGTTCAGGGTACTGAATCTTCATCTTCTCCTCCAGCTCCCAAGTCGCATCTCCCGTCTTCTGATCCCACACAACTTTGACAAGTTGAATCTCTTTGTTCCGCAACTGTTTGGCTTTCCGATCAACGATTCTTGCTGGTAATGCTTCAAAAGATAGGTCGTCCTTGAGTTGAATCACATCCGGTTCGATGACATGAGAAGGGTCGGAAACATACTTCCGTAATTGTGAGACGTGGAAGACGTCATGGATGTTCGACAAGAATGGTGGCAAAGCAATCTGATATGCCACTGGACCAATACGACGAAGAATCTGGTAAGGCCCAATAAATTTAGGGGTAAGTTTCTTGGATTTGATCGCTCGACCAACTCCAGTAGTGGGGGTGACTCTAAGAAATACATGTTCTCCTTCCTCGAACTCGAGTGGTCGACGTCGTTGGTCTGCATAACTCTTCTGTCGACTTTGAGATGTTCGCATCCGATCTCTGATCAAACGGATCTTCTCGGTAGTCTCTTTGGATCATATCTGGTCCTCTGACGATTAAGCCCGCCGAATCTGGTACCAACAAAGAGGCGTCGACATTTCCGACCATATAGCGCTTCAAAAGGTGCCATTCCAATACTGCATGGAAGTCGTTATTATAGGTGAACTCCACCAATGGTAAGGCGTCGTCCCAACTTCCTCGGTGATCTAACGCATAAGCTCGCAACAAATCTTCAAGCGATTGGATCGTTCTCTCGGTCGGCCGTCGACCTGTGGATGATATGCCGAGCTAAGCTCGAGCTCGGTTCCCATCGCTCCTTGCAATTCCCTCCAAAAATGAGATGTGAACCGGATCTCGGTCCGACACGATCGAAGAGGGTATTCCATGAAGTCGTACTATCTCCGCGATGTAGATCTCGGTCGACTTTTCCACGTTGTATGTCGACCACTCCTTTGGCAAGAAATGGCGATTTGGTCAATCGGTCGACGATCACCCAAATCGAATCATTCTTCTTCTGCGTCTTCTGCAAACCTACAACGAAATCCATGGAAATACCGGTCCCATTTCCATCTTGGCATGTCAGCGATTGTAGCATTCCCGCAGTCGTTGGTGCTCCACCTTCGCTTCGACCACGTTAAACACGGCTACGTACTCGGCCACTTGCTTCTTCATTCCGGACCACCAAAAATGCTTCTTCAAGTCTTGACACATCTTCGTAACTCCTGGATGAATACTAAAGTTGCTCTTATGCGCTTCGTCGAGAATCAACTTTCTCAGCTCGGATACATTAGGTACGCACACTCGGCCATTGCACCTCAAGATGTCGTCTGCTCAGACGTGAAATTCGTCGCCTTCCTTACGCTATCAATCGAATCTTCTCTTGCGAAGCTCGTCATGAACTTGCTGGTCTCGGATCTCGCCCAACAATCTGTTAGAAATGGTAAGCATACCAAATCTCGCCTTCCTGGTGAAACTTCGACACTCGACTTCAAGTCTCGGAACTTCGAGCATCTCCAACTCCTTGATCATCATTACCGAGGTTAAAGCGCTCTTCTGCTCAACGATCCGCTACTACGTTAGCCTTACCAGGGATGGTATTCCAACGTAAAGTCGTAGTCCTTGAAATTACGTCCATCTACGCCGACGCATGTTGAGTTCTTTTTCGGTCGGACGGTGCTTCAAACTCTTGTGATCGCCGAAACAAAGAAGAGTGCTCCATAAAGGTAGTGCCTCCATATCTTCAAGAAAAACTATCGGGCCGGCTCTAAGTCGTGAGTAGGGTAGTTCTCTCGTGAATCTTAAGTCGTCTTGAAGCATCTGCGACCACCTTCCGATGTTGCATCAAGACGCATCCCAATCCCCTGGTGTGACGCATCACAATACACCTCGTAAGGCTCTTACGGTTGAGGCAAAATCAACACAGCGCCGCTCGTCAAAAGCTCCTTGATCGTTGAAAAGCGGCTTCACACTCCTCGGTCCAGGCAAAAGGTTGGTCCTTCCTCGTCAGTCGTGTAAGAGGCGCGACAATCTTCGAGAAACCTTCAATGAATCTTCCGTAATAACCTGCTGGCGATGAAAACTCCTGATCTCAGAATCGCTTAGTCTTGGCTGTTCCCACGCCTAACACAGCCTTCAATCTTAGTTGGATCCATACTATCCCTTCTTTGGAAATCACGTGACCAAGAAAATTCACCTCTTCAAGCCAAAATTCACACTTCGACCAGGTTGGCATAGAGTTGCTTATCTCGTAATATCTGCGATTACTCGACATAGGTGTTCTGCGTGTTCTTCCTTGGTTCCTCGAGTAGATCGATATGTCGTCGATGAACACTACAACGAACTGATCCAAAACGAATGGAAAATCCTGCTCATGTAGTCCATAAACACACGGTGGCGCGTTCGCTACTCCAAACGGCATCACCAAGTACTTTCGAGCGGACCGTATCTAGTCCTCGGAAAGCTTTTTTGGCGACATCTTCCTCCTTCACGCCGAATCGATGGTAGCCCGAGCTTCAAGTCTATCTTGGAAAGATCGCCGCTTCCACGAAGTTGATCCATCAAGTCGCCAATGCATTGGTAACGGATAACGGTTCTTCACGGTAACCTTGTTGAGCTCGCGATAATCCCACGCACGCAGTCTTGATCGTCCATCCTTCTTCTTAACCAACAACACCGAGCTCCCCACGGTGACACGCTCGGTCGTATGAATTGCTTCGACTCCAAGTGTTCGATCCGGGACTTCACTTTTTCATCTCGGCAGAGACATCCTCGTATGGCGCTTTGGAAATCGGTCCTGTTCCTGGAATCGTGTCGATGGAGAACTCGACCTCGATCGGGTGGTAACCTCGGCACGCGTCTTCGAAAAGCGCCCTCAAAGTCACACACCATCGAACATTCTTCACGCCGATCTGGCTGGAAAACTTAGAACTAGCCAGATACATGTATTCCCTAGTTCCTTCTTTCAAAGAAACTCCGATACGTTCGCGTAAAGATAATTGGAGACCTCAAGGTGCAGAAAAATTACGCTTTACTTCTGACACGGTCCAAAAGGACATGGTGGTGTGACAACCAATCCATCCCGAGAATGACATCTAAGCCCTTAAGAGGCAAACAAACCAAATTGACTACAAACTTTCTACTCAATAACCACTACACAATTAAGACATGCAAGAGTTTGTGACTAAGGTTTTAGCGGTGGGGTTGTAACTACTAATTTAAGCGGTGCGATCGCGATCAGTTCAAATGGTTCACCGCAATCGGAAGAAATAAAGGAATGGGTTGCACTAATCAAAAAGAACGGATAAGGATTTACCCTCGATCTCACATTCACCTTGGATAAGATCTTGACTCGTTACGCTTCTCACCACTCATGCGAAAACTCGCTTTAGCCACTGACGCTTCCTTTGGCTTTTGCCAAGCATCGTCGGTTCGACTTTGGGTGTAGGACAATCCTTGGCAAAATGCCCTGGCTTCTTGCGGTTGCCCACACCCCCTCCTTCCGAGTACGATTATTGGCGTAATGTCGAGTCTTTCCCACCAGCGAAACAAGTCACCTCGACAACTGGTCCGTCTCAGCTTCTCGGTACTGGGTCATCGGACGACATCGTCCCTGTTGTCGTTCCCACGAAGGTCGGTCGTGACGGCTTCTTACTGCGGTTGTTTCCTTTACGTACAAATCTACGCCCGCACTCTGGGGTCTCACCGTCGCCCTGGCGATCTTCTTCTTGTGGCTCCTCACTCCTTCTACCTCGACACATCGATCAATCGACTCTTGGAGATTTCGGATCCTCAACGACACTACCGACTTCGAATGTCGAATCTCAATCCCAGTTGGAATCTCTCACTTAACCATCTGCAGTCAACTCGATCCACGGAATGGGCTGAAATACCTCGCCAACGACTCAAACTTGGCCGCATACTCGGACATTTCGTCGAGTTGCCTTCTGCCGCAATTGAAGAAATTCCCGCTCCTTCTCGGCTGCGTCGATGTCTGGAAGTACTTGTCCAAGAACCTTTCACGAAAAAGCTCCCAGGTCATCTCGCGACGCTTCGCTTATAAATGTTTGCTTCAACTCCTCTCCACCAATACTCTGCGTCTCTAGCGGTAAGTAGGTGGCATAGTCGACCTTCACGTTGTCAGGACGTGGAGTGCCTCGAAGATCTTCTCGATCTCTTGCATCCAAAGATCGACTTTATCTGGATTTGGCTCACCGTAAGAACCGATTGGATCATGCTTCAGTCGCCGATCCTCTCGCCAAAGATTTCGCTCGCTTCTTTGGTCTTTGCAAGTTCTGGCTGAGTTAACGCTGCGCGTCTGTTGAGCCATCGCGTTAGCCTGTTGAAGTTGCAGCAGGTGATTGTTGAGCCATGGCTGCCGCCATCTCGGTCATAGCTTGAATTGCTCGTTCCATGCTCGGCGCTTCGGTTGCAGGTATGCCGATTCCTACGAGGTGGCATTAGATTCCACAAAGTTTAAAACCCTGTCGAGAATCTCACAACAAGGATGTGTTAAAACACACCGCTTCAATCAAGCTTGCAGTTCAAACAATTTTTCAAGCAATAAGTGCTTCACTTAATCAAACAAAGCAATCAACATAATACAACTAGGTACCCAACACACATAACCCGACATAGTGACTCATCCAAATCTCCTATGTACAAATTTCTACGAATCAATCAAGCCTGACATTAACAAAGGTAACGCACTGCTTCGACCGCTACCGAAGCTCAATATACCGAGCTCGAAGTTATCGAAGCTCAACACACCAAGCTCAACATAAACTCAGATGAGATGTGTTTTAAAACGAAACTTCTTGTGCCTTTTTAAAAATACGATATATTTTTTTTTATAAAACCAACTCGTGCACATCGTAGTAATTCTGACTTTTCAAACATGGTGCAACTAAGACACAAGACTTAAATTCTAATAAAACATACATGCGAATAACATACATATATATATCACTTTCAAATAATAATGTATACAAAATACAGGTAGCAAAGTATAAAGAAAATACACCTAAGGTACGCATTTACGACTTCAAAAGAGCAATCATACCCTGGGTACTTCCACTGCGAACTCACGCAGGTTGCTTCCAAAAGTAAGACCACCAGCCTACCCTGCGAAACAACAAAACAACACTGCCCAAACTGGTCACGACATACTACTCCAAAAAAAAAACAAGTACAGTCATCAAAAGAAAAACGGCGAACAAACAATCAAACACGATAAGTACGTGTCGTTCACTCGGGTCCTCGCCGAGCTCCTCCTCGGCATCATTCATCGCCGAAGTTCCTCGCGCTTCGACATCGCTGGGTGACCGCCATGGATTGAAGGCACCACGAAAGGTCAACTTCTCAACAATTCAAGATAAGCTCGACATAAAGGATATAAGCAACAAAGAATAATATATCTCAATCACCACACGTGACTCGACCATCTCACTCTAGACTCGACACAACTCTTATTCCTAATATCGCCGAAAGGTCCATCTGGCCAAATCGACGTAATAGGTAACTGCAGTCCAACCCCAAACCGATACCATGCATTAATCGCGGGTCCAACCCCAAATCGATAATTGCGACGCTAAGCCAATCCACTATAAACAAAAGGGACCTAGCACCCTCGATTATCCTGGTCCGGCCAAAAACGCTATACGACTCCCTAGCTCTCTCACTCGATGATTAGCTCGCCGCATGTCAAAGAGTAACACAACTTACTTGATCACATATCAAATAAAGAGAGCATGCTTAACATGAAGAAACGCATCGACATTTAAGCAATAAAACATTCTGCATGAAGAAACGCACTTCGACAGCAATACACCATTCACAACATATATTCAATCACATATCAAATACATGGAAAAACTCAATCATATCACAACATTCCAATCTCGACACCAATCAAGGAGTCCATACATAAATATAAAAATAAAATAAAGTCTTAATAATGTCTAAGAGTTGCCTACGCTAGCATACTACGAAGTATTAATGTGAAGCGCCTTATCAAACTCCGAGTTAATCGCCGATAACGACTTCGACACGCCTGTCTTCAAATGAGCTCGACAACGACTTTTCTTACTCGATCTCGACACGGTGTCTTCGATCGACTCTCGACAGACGCTTCTCACGACCTCGACCACGCATAGCTTCGATCCGATTCCGCCGCCTCCACGTCCTTGGATTCGCTTTCCCGTACACCTCGATTCGAAAATCACCCGATCTCGGGAATCAGACTTCCTAAAACAAACACAACTCAGATCGATCTATGGTTTCTAATACACTTAGCTCTCTTCCCAAACTTAACCATAACCCAGAAAATATAAAACTCAAGAACTGAAATATATTTTTCCTCCAACACAAAGTTAGGGATTTCGATCAAAAGTTCATGAAAAAGTTATCTGATGCTTCAACAGATAGATCGACAACAACATCAATCAGAAGCAACAAACTAAAACAAGAAATCGAAATAAACCAAAATGAAGAGTTTACGGCACCGCCGATTGCAGAAATCGAGAGAAAGAATTTTGTTTACAAGCCCAATTAATCGACGGTTAGAAAGATAAGTAATATTGTGAAGAAGAAAACCCATCAATTTGACATGATTTGGAAGCATAAAGCGGCTCAAAAATGGAAGAAGAAATAGCGCTAAAGCGATGCTTACGGATGAAAAGAAAAATACATTCTTCATACCTCAATCGGTGATCGAGCGGCGAGATACGGGTCGAGAAGATGATGATGAACAAGATTGATGAAGAAGCTTGTGCAGAATCTCGATGGAACTCACGGTTTAGAATCGATGGAAATTTTTGAAGAAAACAACGTAAACTCGGAAAGGCGAAGGAAGGAAGAAGAAAGAAAGAAGAAAAAGAAATGAGTGTTTGAGGGAAACCGATCGTGAATCTGGTTGGTGAGAAGGGGTATAATCGTGAATCTCAGCTATAAGATGCCAATCCCATCAATCATCTACCCGCTTAATCGCTCCTCTCGTAATTACTCTACCTACTGTGGTCAGCGGTCTAGACACACGACGAACGGGCCGGCCGACAATATAATAATTACAAACAATATAATAATAGCTACCAATAACGCTCGAAAGAATACGAGGTGTCATCTCGACCACGATGTCGACAAGGGTGCTCGTGGCAAACGCATGAAGGCTCTAACACGAGTTCGTGAACGCGGCCTCAGCCGACACGCCCTCATCACCAGACGCGACTTCATCAACTCGACACGCGACCTCCTCATTTCGGCTAGTGCATCGCGTGGTCTCCTCAAATTTCGGCAATGACCTCGGCAAGCGGTCTTGGCACGGGATCTCGACATGCGGTCTTGGTCGAGGTCTCGATCGCCGTCCTAATACGATGTCGATCTCGCCCTCGTGTGTTACAATCTCTCCCTCTAAAAAATTTCGCCCTCGAAATTGCAAATAAGATTCTTACTCTCGTAAAAGTTCGAGTCTTGAATCTTCATCTTCTCCGGCTCCACCAGTCGCATCTCCCGCCTTCCTCGATCCCACACAACTTTGACAAGTTGAATCTCTTTGTTCCGCAACTGTTTGGCTTTCCGATCAACGATTCTTGCTGGTAATGCTTCAAAAGATAGGTCGTCCTTGAGTTGAATCACATCCGGTTCGATGACATGAGAAGGGTCGGAAACATACTTCCGTAATTGTGAGACGTGGAAGACGTCATGGATGTTCGACAAGAATGGTGGCAAAGCAATCTGATATGCCATCGACCAATAATGACGAAGAATGGTAAGGCCCAATAAATTTAGGGGGTAAGTTTCTTGATTTGATGTCGGCTCGACCCAACTCCGATGAGTGGGGGTGACTCTAAGAAATACATGTTCTCCTTCCTCGAACTCGAGCTGGTCGACGCCGTTGGTCCGCATAACTCTTCTCGCCGACTTTGAGATGTTCGCATCCGATCTCTCGATCAAACGGATCTTCTCGGTAGTTCCGCTGGATCATATCTGGTCCTACGACCAGATTCGCTCGCCCTGGTACCATAATAAAGAGGCGCTCGACATTTCCTACCATATAGCGCTTCAAAAGGTGCCGTTCCAATACTCGCATGGAAGTCGTTATTATAGGTGAACTCCACCAATGGTAAAGACGTCGTCCCAACTTCCTCGGTGATCTAACGCATAAGCTGCGCAAACAAATCTTCGCCGATTGGATGGTTCTCTCGATCTGACGATCGATGCACCAGGATGATATGCCGAAGCTAAGCTCGAAGCTTCCGGTTCCCATCGCTCCTTGCAATTCCTCCAAAAAATGAGATGTGAACTTCGGATACTCGTCCGACACGATCGAAGAGGTATTCCATGAAGTCGTACTATCTCCGCGATGTAGATCTCGATCGACTTTTCCATCGTTGTATGTCGACCTCCTTTGGCAAGAAATGAGCAGACGGTCAATCGGCCGACGCATCACCCAAATCGAATCATTCTTCTTACAAGGCGTCTTGTGCAAACCTACAACGAAATCCATGGAAATATCGCCCCATTTCCATCTTTGGCATCGTACGCCGTTTATCAGAGCATTCCCGCAGTCGTTGGTGCTCCACCTTCGCTTCGACACGCAAACACGGCTACGTGCTAAACCACTTGCTTCTTCATTCCCCACTCACCAAGAAAATGCTTCTTCAAGTCTTGATACATCTTCGTAACTCACTGGATGAATACTAAAGTTGCTCTTGTAAGCTTCGTCGAGAATCAACTTCCTCACCGGATACATTAGGTACGCACACTCGAGCCATTGCACCTCAAGATGTCGTCCGCTCCGAATGTGAAATTCTGTCGCCTTCCCTACGCTTATCAAGCTGAATCTTCCTCTTGCGTAGCTCGGTCATGAACTTGCTTTGGTCTCGGATCTGCGCCCAACATGATCTGTTAGAAATGGTAAGCATACCAAATCTCGGCTTCCCACAGGTGAAACTTCTCGACACTCAACTTCAAGTCTCGGAACTTCTCGAGCATCTCAACTCCTTGATCATCATTACCGAGGTTAAAAGCGCTCTTCCCGCTTCCAACGATTCTGCTTTACTCACGTTAGCCTTCTAGGGATGGTATTCCAGCGTAAAGTCGTAGTCCTTGAAATTACTGTCCATTCACGCCGACGCATGTTGAGTTCTTTACGGTCTGACCGGTGCTTCAAACTCTTGTGATCATTGAAAAGCAAAGATGAAGTGCTCCCATAAAGGTAGTGCCTCCCATATCTTCGGGCCAAGAAAAACTCTCACAACCCGGCTCTAAGTCGGGAGTAGGAGGTAGTTCCTCTCGTGAATCTTAAAAAGGCGTCGTTAAGCTATCTGCCCGACCGCGTAGATGTTGCATCGATACGCATCCCAATCCCTGGTGTGGCGCGCATCACAATACACCTCGTAGCGCTCTTACGGTTGAGGCAAAATCAACACAACCGCAGCTGCGTAGTCAAAAGCTCCTTCATGCGTTGAAAATCAAGGCTTCACGCTCCTGGTCCAGGCGAAAAGGTTGAGGTCCTTCCTCGTCGATCGTGTAAAGAGCGCGCTGACATCTTCGAAACCTTCAATGAATCTTCGGTAATATCCTCGCCTTTAAGTTTACCAAAACTCCGATCTCGGTAGCGAGTCATTGGTGTTCCCACGCTAACACAGACTTGATCTTAGTTGGATCCATGCCTATCCCTTCTTGGAAATCACGTGGACGAGAAAATTCACCTCTTGAGCCAAAATTCACACTTCGGCCAGTTGGCATGGAGTTGCTTATCTCGTAATATCCGCGATTACTCGACATAGGTGTTCTGCGTGTTCTTCTCGGTTCCTCGAGTAGATCAATATGTCG